>BSQZ01000004.1:3159506-3724506 GCA_033239005.1 Lamellibrachia satsuma
ATGTATCTGATGTGACAATGTACTCACAGCCAACACGCGCACCCGGCTGTAGTAGGAACTGAGGTCACGAGAGAGGTCATAGAGAAACTGACATATCTACAAGACACAACAACATACATTACACATCATGTAGGAAGTGCTGTATAGTTGCAGAACTCACAACACATTTTTATGTTTAGTAGTGACATTTGAAAAAAAATTCAGATGCCTCTAGTTTTCATGCATGCCTACTGCAGATCATATGGTGGTAGTCCATACACAACATATGCAATTTTGCTTACAATATTAATAAATTAATTCAGTTGGCCTGCATGAAATATTCCACCTCCACACAGCCACATTGAAGAAGACTCAGAGATATGATGAACACATTCATGACCGAGATATGATGAACACATTCATGACCGAGATATGATGAACACATTCATGACCGAGATATGATGAACACATTCTTGACAGAGATATAATGAACACAATCATGACCAAGATATGATGAACACAATCGTGACCGAGATGATGAACACAATCGTGACCGAGATGATGAACACAATTGTGACCGAGATATAATAAACACAGCAATGCAATGTCATCTAGGTAATTATACAGTGCTTAACTTTAACAAATATGCAAAATATGCTGACATTAGTACAAGTGTGCTGAGGGGACTGTATCTATCTAAGACTAAATGCATTTATGTAGGGCACTGTATCTCAGAGTAAATGGGTAACATCTGAATCACCCATTACATTGTTTTCTGGTGTTGTATTACTCTTTTGAACATTACGGAATTATTGGTAGGTTTCCAATTTTGGACCACCTTGTAAATACTCACCCTGTGACTGTGAATATCAGCTTTCAGTTGGTCTGGTGAAATGGTTGATATGGTTTCCATGACAACTGATGGGAAACTTAAGACATAGTTGAACAATAACGCCCATTCATCCTGCAAAGAGATTACCTAGTAGTTGGTTAAAATTCAAACACGTATTATAAGTCAATATTTAACAAAACATAGAAAGGTGTACATGCTTACACTGACTACAAATATGTACTGCAAGCTATTTATTAATGGCTTGTACATTCAAGACATATTTATACTAATAATACTATATAAATAATAATACTTGTCTAGTGCTGGACATGTGGAGAGAGTGGAAGGGGAACGGTTGATGAAGAGAGTAGATGAACTTAGAGTTGAGGATAGGAGAAGAGGAAGACTGAGACTGAGATGGAGTGACTGCGTGAAGAGAGATTTGGCGAAGATGGGAGGGGAGTAGAAAATGAGAGTGAGGGATAGGGTGAACGGGGGGAGTGGAGGTGGTGGAGACGGCAGTGAAGTGGGAACAGGAAAGGGGTCATCTACAAACTACATACAAAAGGAGGGGGGACTACAGTGATTGCATATGCTACGCACACACGACAGTGCCAGAACAGAGATGGTCAAATGACTTTAACTGTAATGTAGAACTACAAGAAGATTAATCAATTAATACTGTGCATCCTCCTTTGTCACACTGCCACTTGTGAGATGGGTCAAGCTAGCAGTAAGAACCAAGTGTCTGCAGGTTGCGAGGAGGGAGTTGCTGCTTACCCCATCGGTCAACAAACCAAAGTCAATGTCCTTCACAGCCGGCAGGTCAGGGTAGGTGCCTAGAAGGAACAATGTCAACTTTATTCAATACTGAAGCATGCAGTTGGACATGAAACATGCACACGCATGCGCGCGCACACACACACACCTCACAGAACATAACACACACATACCATGCACTGAACATACAATGCACAGTACATACTACACACATACCACACATACCACATACATACTACACACATACCACACACATACTACACACATACCACACACATACCACACACATACTACACACATACCACACAAAGAATATACAACTTATTCAGCGCTGTGCTCATGGCGACACATCTACCTGTGTGTCTCACCAATTTACGTGCTTTTCACTGATTTACGTCTGATATGTGTGAGTGAAAGGAATGATATGATGGATACAAGTACTGGGTTGATTGCTGTGGGTGCTGGTGACATGTTTGATTCTCGAACGTGCGGAACTCAAACGTCTTTTCGCACTGTGACCAATCCAATACGGTACATGGCAGAGCTGCACGCAATTCCTTCAACCGTGACATTGATGCGACCAGCACTGAACTTGCCAAGAGAGATAAAGATCAGGATGTGAAGTAAAAAGGGAGGAGTGAGAACAAGGACCAAGAGGAGGGGTTTTAAACCTTTCCTGCCAACAGCCATCATTGGTAACGTACAATCTTTGAACAATAAATTGCATGAACTACATACAAATGTGCAATATCATGAAAACTTTTGGACATGTAGTCTCATGTGTTTTTCAGAAACATGGTTGCATGACAAGTTTACCGATGCTAGTGTGACTGTTGAAGGTTATAAACTGTTTAGAGCAGACACGCAGAAAGAGACGGGAAAGATAAAAGGGGAGGACTTTCTATTTATGTAAACAAGTGGTGTCATCCAAACAACACGACAATGAAGTAAACACATTGTTCGCCAGTGGTGGAAATGATGGCAGTGAGCGCACATCCATATTACTTGCCGCATGAATTCTCTCACGCGATCGTGACCAATGTGTATGTGCCACCAACAGCCAATGCAAAAGAGGCCGTAAGCATCGCTGACCACGTGCATGACCTCAAAAACTGTGCTCCGGACACAGCCAAGATCATTACGGGTGACTTCATTCATTGTGATCTCAACAAAGCTTTGCCGGGATACCAATAACAAGTGATGTGCACAACATGTGCTGACCGCACGCTTGTCTTGTTCTATTGTAACATCAAGGACACATACATGTCTGGCTGCTGCCACCACTGGGTCATTCTGTCCATAATTTGGCCAGTCTCTTGCGTTGACATGCATTTGTTAACAAGCCTGAGTGTAGTCTAATGTGACCTTCTTTTTGCGTGGTTTGTAGCCAGTGCAGATAAGAAGCCCTTGTCATGCTGATCGAACATCTTTTCCACCAAGGTCTTTTTCTATCTTCCCTTGTATGTAGCCTTCTTCATTTCTTTCTTCAGTTCATCCCTATCCTTTTCTCTTAAAGCTCTTTGTTTGTTTTGCAACAGTTCTTTTAGTTCTTTGTCGAACCAAGGTTTGTTATTTAGATACACAGTAATTGTTTTAGATTGAATGCACAAGTTTTCACAGAATCTGACGTACTGCGTGATTGTGTCAGTGACAATTATCTATGCATATTATATATATATATGTATATGTATATGTATATGTATATGTATATGTATATGTATATATATATATAATATGCATAGATAATTTGGTATTTGAACCCAGTGACTGGCTAAGAACTTAGGTTTCAAAGATGAATCATGCTGATTAATACAATGTTGTATTCATGACACTTGGCAAGAAAGATATTATATATATATATATATATATATATATATATATATATATATATATATATATATATATATATATATATATATTATTCTTTTTTGCCCCTCCCTGGAAAAAGTCATGTGGACGCCCCTGCTCTTACCACACATGCCTCACACACCACACATGCCTCACACACCAAACATGCCTAACATGCCTCATACCACACATGCCTCACACACCACACATGCCTAAAATGCCTCATGCCACACATGCCTCACACACCAAACATCTCACAGACAGCTCTGATTAAATTACTGACAAGGCAGGTAACCTACCCTGCTTGACGGCAGTGTGAAAGCGATCCAACAGGGACACAAGTCGGGCATAATTGTACATGACAAATACCCCGGGAAGATGGTGCATCTCACTGACATTGTCACATCCATGGAACTTCACCTGAAGAAACCATAAGTAAAACTGTGGCATACAGTGGGAAAAAAACTTTAAACGTCACAAGCACGGCCTCACAGAATGAATCGGCTGTGGCCTCACAGAATGAGCTAGCCGTGGCCTCACAGAATGAGTCTGCAGTTTCTAAAAACGTTGTATTGTTTATGACCTGGCACCAGTTTTATGAACAATAACCTGTACAAAAGAACAACAAAACTCTTCAGGCAATGTAGACCAACATCAAAAAAATTAAATCAGCCGTGCCATTTCTGGGAAAGAACCGTCACACAAGCCATAATTTGAGTGCCACACACATGTATAAATGAACATGTAAATATTCCCACCTGGTGTCTGCAAGACGTCATGAGGAACTGGAACTGGATGCCAGCCATTGTCAGAGCAGTGATCTTGTTCTGCCACCGAGGTTCTACCAACAAACACACAGGTAAACTGATGAGTCATGGTGACATGACTGTCAACAAGCAAGGTCTAACTACCTGTACAGGTGTAGTGTACATCTATATCAGTCCAGATAATATGAAGGACCTCATCATGATTTACATACATAATAATGAACTTCTATGGCACCTATATCTTCAGGATCCTTCACACGTCAGTTTGCATAAAGAATTTGTGAAACTAGTCCCAAATCATGTACATTCTTTTTATACGAATGTCTGGAAACATAGCAGAAACGAATAAATATAGTTGACAAATTATTTCCCAACACTGAGCTTACCTAGCGCCACATCTCCATACTTGAGGGAGGCAGCTTGTTCCATCTGCTTCCTCCGCTCGCTGTTGGAAATGGAAACAAAAAATTAGATTAAAGTAACGATTTTCTATCGAAACTAATGTTTCGGCAACTGAAGTAAATCTCAAAAGTTGTGATTAGAAGTAAAAAT
Organism: Lamellibrachia satsuma; assembly: GCA_033239005.1. Taxonomy (NCBI): domain Eukaryota; kingdom Metazoa; phylum Annelida; class Polychaeta; order Sabellida; family Siboglinidae; genus Lamellibrachia; species Lamellibrachia satsuma. The sequence goes on from BSQZ01000004.1 coordinate 3,164,265, forward strand.
CATTACTTCGTTATTCTCTACCAACCTGATGAACATTTTCACAAAAACATAAGAATCTTTCTATATCAAGTTATAATCATATCAACTGTCCACATACACATCACGTTTAGTGTATGTAACATATATTAGAGAGTTTTTGCAAGTGCACCGATCTCGACTCCCTTTCCGATCCCAATTTTGCGCACAATCGGTATAGTGAGTAGGAGATCGGGAACCAAGTAGAGTTTTTGCAACATGTCCCAATGTAACCCAGTCTGTGTGGATACATCTACAAATGATGGAGAATAACCATGCTAAAATCTCAGAGTTCTTGCACAAATAGTTTTTGAGTTATTGGTATTTTAAGCAGAACAAGAAATCTTGATTTCTGAAAATATGTAAAATAAAAACACTTGTTTGTATGGTATTTTATCGTTCTGCAACTAGCTGCTGGTCGTTGGAAGTCAGTGAACTGACATTTGCAGTTGTGGGCATCGTATCACAACAAAATATGATTTATTGACAAAAACAATAGTCGGATAGTTGTGCTAACCTTACATATGTGAACCAAACCAAAAGGTGCATGAGTTGAAGACGAAGTTAGACAACTCAAGTAAATATTTTATTTAAAAAAATTCAATACAGAATGTTAATCACAACTGTTCGTTTCTACATTGTCCATCATTTCAGCTGGAATTTTTGGTCTAGTTTATACTACAGGACTAATCTACAATACGATGTCTAAATCCAAATCTACGGTGCAGTCGATGGTTTCGTGTATTTTTTACCATAGAGTGTGTGCACTTACTTTTTTTTCTGATGCAATAAGCTCTTTGGCAACTAAAATCAGGCAGCTACTCAATCAACAACAGTTTTATGTACAATTGCTGCTGAATTATTCGTTTTATTCAATCATAATTTCCACGTAATATAGATAGGGAAACCACTAACCGATTGAGCCTGCTAGATCGGTGTTTCCCTTTTGATCAACACGGCCTTGATTGCTTAAACACCAGAAGCGATGTTGTAGCATGCATAGCGAGATCGGGAAGGAAACCGAAATTGGGTTACTTACAAAAACTCTCTGTTAACTTCATAACCTGTTTTTTTTATTGTATATTAATTGAGACGGGGACACTGACAGAGCAACAACAACAGAAGCTACAAGTTTGCGAGAAAAACTAGGTCGTAGAATTACAGCAGCAAAGTTCAGCTTAAAGTGGGACCACAACAGAAGCCTGCAAATGACATCCATTGAGACCTGCATATCACTCTGATTTTCGAAGGTTACACATTTTGGTCAACTATTTGTGGTTACCATGTATTTAAAACAAAGTATGAGAGAAACATTGGAGGAAGGTTAACAGTGGCAGATGCTCCAGCCAGTTATACATTCACATGTGGTCAAAACGATACCAGAGTTGACATAGGTGGAACTTTTAATCGTCTGTTGTGGCTGAACCTTAAAAAATGCAGGTATACGCTTATTAGAGCATGTATGCGCTAAATAGGTTGAATACGGTATTTGTTTTAAATTGCATGGTTTCTGTAGAAAGTTTTAAAATCAACTGATGATTTTTGTCATGGACTAGTTAAAATATTAAAAACTACTCAAGATTAATAAATTATTTTTATGAGGTTTGATGTTTTTAAAGCAAAACAAAGGTCATAGTTTTGGAGCTATGCACCTAAAACGGATAATAAAACCATTTGCAACTAAAATCAAGAATATCATGCCAGTGGTTTACTCAGAATGTGTTCTAAAAGTGGGAGATTCCAGTCATTTCCACGGTTGATTGAGAGCTGACATGTTAACCGGCGTGACCAATAAGTGCATGCACAGTTCTATGAAATCGGGTAACCTAGACTACCTTGTGATGTATTAAGCTGAAATACACAGAACCAAAGCAAAGTCTCAATAAAATGTTCTGTTAGAAAGACGACTAGTTTAGTAAACAAAGGCCAAAATATGTTAGATAAGTTGACTTTGGATGTAAATAGCTTGGCCGTATCCTACTGGCAAACATAGGTATGTACAAATATAGTACAAATGTACAAATATAGTTTCATTTGGCGAGCGAATTTTGCAAGACTTTGACACCTGTGACGTAGGCTTATCGAACAGTATGGTGTGGCCCATGAAATTAAGATGCTGTGTTTTCAGCAAGGTTTTCCTAGTAAATCACTGATGTGATATTCTTAATTGTAGTTGCAAATGGTTATGTTTTAGTAACTCCAATAGGTGCACAGGCCAAAAACAATGACTTTTGTTTCCCTTTACGGAGGAGGAGAGAAAAGATTGGGTAGAGTTCAACTTATGGAGCAGGACAAGGGAAGAGATTGGGATACAGAAAAATCTCAAAGTACTATTTTTAATTTAAATCCCAGAGAATAGACATATTCCCATCTTTGTATGAAGCAAACAAGGGCATGGTCTAGCGAGAAATAATTTGACTGTATATCAAATTATACACATTAAATAATAAAATACAATATTCTATAGTAAGACTGATTTTGACAAATATTTTTTCTACAAATTTCAGAACCACACAGTATTTGTAAAGGAACAAATAACAGTCGTTTGTGCTATCATTGTAATCAAACAATGCAAAAACAGATTACACGAGAGTTCAAGAAAACATTGACAGGTCTGTGCCTGTTTATTTGTATTATGTAGAGCATCAAAGAATATCATTGTACACATTTGGTACTATATAAATTAATAAACATTCAACATTACCTGCATGCATGATATCATGTACTAACTGACTAAATAGGCATAGAAACCTTGAACTGACTTACCTGAAAAGTTCAGGAAATAAAGTTGCACCTTTTGGTGAAGATGATACTCCTGCGTGCACCAAATAGACCTAAGGGACCAAATCCAGTATTTGTTAATGACAATGGTCCTTCTGCCTCATGCATCCACACTCAATATTTGGTTCTCACAGAATAGGTCAGCTATTAATTAACTTTAAATATTATTTTATTAATTGATACTGCAACAATGTAACATAATATTTTAAAACTATTATCAAGAAACAGTGATGTTTTACAATGAAGTCAATAAAATGCTTTGCAACATGTCAGTTCCTTGGTTTTATAGGACATGAATCAAGATTAGTGTACTGTATAATAATGTGTTCGCACCTTTTCGTGTGATGAAAACATCTTAACGGTTTGACCTGTGACAAATATTAACCTTGCACAGGCAATTTGGCTGAGAATGTATATTGGCCTTGGATGAGGGTTTCTTAATGGAGCCAAACCATAATAAATGGTAATTTGGGATTACAACCCAGAAGAGAGGTTGACTAATCAGGGTCAAAGTGACATGAAATGCCATTTGTCCTAAGTGTGGGGAATTACTTATTGTCTGCAAACCTCCTGGTGGATATTTTGACAGTCTAACTGGCCTGGAAATTTTTTTATTTTACAACTAGAGCAAACCACACATATTCCTGCCATATTTCAACTGTACTTTACTTGTTCAATTGACCTAGATTGGTTAGGGAGTTAACTCTTTCAATGCCAACACCTTTTAACATAAATTTCTTTTTTAGCAGAATAATTTACCTGGTTGTTGGCGCTTGTAGTTTGAGAGACGATACGCCAAGAAATGTCAACCTGTTGCTGTCGGAAACTGTGTTGCCGTGGTAACACATGTATTGTCAACTGGGGGTCCTGAGTTCACGTAATGGACAAAGAAGTCATTACACACTAATATTTTAATCAATATAAATGACACATCATTGATGTTTTAAATAAAATTTGGCTGTAGCATGTTAATGTCTGCTTGGCCATGGATTTGTATAGTCTGATGAAGTAGCAACTGTTGGTTTAGGAGGGATTAGCCCAGTAAATATGTGGAAGGAGAGGCAGCATATTTACCATATAAATTAAATGATTATAAATTAATTCACAATGGAATCTTAACTTAAACAAAACTGACACCAAGTCTTCAAGAAGTATGTGGGTCTAGAAACAGTGAAGCTCTCCTACCACAGTGTAAACAACACATGTCAACACAGTGTCAACAACACAGTGTCAACAACACAGTGTCAACAACACATCAACACAGTGTCAACACATGTAAAAAAATTTTAGGCTATATAAATTGATAAACATTAAGACAAAGAGATGAGAGTTCTAGATATCACAATATATCTATTACACTCTCTCTATGTGCACCTGTGACTGGACCAGCCTGGCTTGTTGCTCCAAGGCACACAGCTGTTCGTATGTGTCCGTCCGAGACCCAACTGAAACATCATATAATGCACAATGTTATGCACAATTAAAAGAAGTTTCTTATGCTCCAGGCTTGGGGGTCAATTACATTTTATAAATTCCAATTCCACACCAATCACAAACACCAATTCCACCTCAAAAATACCAATTCCAATTATCAATTCCATATCAAAATAAAAACCATGTGAACAGAGCAACCATAGATACACACAATGAGCAGCATTGTTTCATTTCTGCATAATACATAAAAGTTATTATTATATAATAAATTAAATATGGTATACACAGCATATTATATTTTATTGATTATCTGTTGGCTAGCGAATTATTTGAGTTAAAAAGCTACATTACGCAGCTGAAAAGTAATTGAAAATACCAATTACATTTTCAACAATTCCAATTCATTTTAAAACAAAACAAAATTCCAATTCTGGAATTGGCATTTCAATGACAATAACACTGTAACTGACCCTAAGTCTGTCGTGCACAACAAAAAGGTTTAGACAACCTACATCGATGTTTGATACTGAAAAAAATTCTTTATCAATGCAAGAAACTGTGTAAAGAGAAGCAACTTCATAAAAGAATCTTGCAATTTGTGAAACCTGCACAGGGTCTGAAAAAAGTGTGGAGCATTTTATAGTTTCTCTTAATCATCCTCATATATGGTTGAATACACTTACTATAATATTGCTGCCTGCTGCATGGTGACAAAAGTCTTATGATGTTCCTATTACAGATGTATATATATCAGTTTTGGATTTTTCAAATTTTATTGTCAAGTATTTATTTGTCGTTCATAAATAATTTCAGAAATCTCATCCACATGTTGCTGCTCTCTCCGCTATGTCCTTGCAGTCTGGAGTGAAGCCAGCAATGATACTTGTCCTCAATATTTGTTCTATTTCCATCATTGATCCTGTTTCTCAGCAATTTCTACCACCTGTCTCCACCCCCCCATCCCTTGCTCTCGTTTTCCACCCATTCCCAATCCATCACTCTTGTTCTCCACCCCCTCCCAATCCATCAATCTCGTTCTCCACCACCCCTCCCAATCCCTCACTCTCGTTCTCCACCCCCCTCCCAATCCCTCACTCTCGTTCTCCACCCCCTCCCAATCCATCAATCTCGTTCTCCACCCCCCCTCCCAATCCCTCACTCTCGTTCTCCACCCCCCCTCCCAATCCCTCACTCTCGTTCTCCACCCCCCCAATCCCTTACTCTAGTTCTCCACCCCCCTTCCAATCCCTCACTCTCGTTCTCCACCCCCCTCCCAATCCCTCACTCTCGTTCTCCACCCCCCCAATCCCTTACTCTAGTTCTCCACCCCCCTTCCAATCCCTCACTCTCGTTCTCCACCCCCCCCCCAATCCCTCACTCTCGTTCTCCACCCCCCTCCCAATCCCTCACTCTCGTTCTCCATCCCCCAATCCCTCACTCTCATTCTCCACCCCCCTCCCAATCCCTCACTCTCGTTCTCCATCCCCCAATCCCTCACTCTCATTCTCCACCCCCTCCCAATCCCTCACTCTCGTTCTCCACCCCCCTCCCAATCCCTCACTCTCGTTCTCCACCCCCCCTCCCAATCCCTCACTCTCGTTATCCACCCCCCTCCCAATCCCTCACTCTCGTTCTCCACCCCCCCAATCCCTTACCCTAGTTCTCCACCCCCATTCCAATCCCTCACTCTCGTTCTCCACTCCCCTCCCAAATATCGCCAAACCTCTCTTCACACAGTCCTCCCATCTCGGTCAATGTCTTCCTCTTCTTCACTCTCATCCAAATAACAAAACTAAAGTCAAATAAAGTATCATAAATACACACTTACCGTCTACTAATTGTAGATTTTTGTCATAGCCTTTTGACAACATGGCAGATTTGTTTTCTTCCATGAATCCCCGTAAATCTAGGAGCTTTGTATTGTTATGATGTGCAGTTCTATTTGAAGTTCCTGATTCGCAACCCTGTTCTGGCAATAACTGCGTACATGGCTGAGAAGCCATTTGTCTGGTTGTCGATGGGGATACCTCAATTGTGACATCTACGGAATACAGGTAGGGGCTACAGGTAATCTTTCTCATCAATTCTTGTTGTATTAGTGGATATTCTTTAAGGAACGTTTCTCTGTGATTCTCCTTGTTCACCCGTATTCCGCATTCTTGAAGCTGTACATTATTCTTTTCACTAAAGCCATATGGAATGAGGGCAGTGCCATAGCTGAAACATAATAGGGTAAATACGATAAAATAATCAGTACCTTATATCTATACAGTCTCTATCAGCTGAGGTGCCCTGGCCCACCCTACCTTCTTATACGAGTTAAGCGATGAACACAGGTGTTAGCTTCCATCATCAGCACCCACTGATTTAACACAGACAAGCTGTAATGTCATCTGGTTCCAACAAATCTGTCTGGGAGTGATTTGTTCAGAAGTGGACGACTTTGCGGCTCGTCTGTGTTAAAACAATTTATGGACAATGTGCTATATATGCCTAGTGCAGATGACGGAAGCAGACCGGTATGTTCACCACTTTATTCTAATCTTTTTCAAATAATTGTTCTTCTATACAAAAATAGATTACAGTAGATTTTATAAAATTTTATTTGTTGTCATTCATCTGCAATGCTGTTTTTGGCAAATCCACTGCTTATCTGAAGTGTATTAATTTTCTGATACAATTTAATATTAGCTTAACATCTATGGTTATTAAACAAATTACAATCTTACCATTATCAAAAAAGGTCTCAATGCACAATCATTTATAGCTGCTAATCAATAATTATGATAACATTAACTAATTTAATATGCTAACCAATTCACACCATAAATGAAGTGTTATACTTTTAATGTTCATATTTCAGAAAGTGCGGGTAACATTCCAACATATATATGGTTTAATACAAACCCATTTGCCTGCATGAGCTTTGAGATGTGCTGACTCAGCAGTAATGTCCTCATCTGACAGAGTGTGATTTCTCCTCCCTCACTGGAGAGCTCAGGCGCATCAGCCATGTTCACCAGAACTGTATTCTTGGCTTCTCCCTCTCCTCTTCCGAATCCCTGGTGGAGAGCATTTTCCAGTGTAGCCCGAAACATTTCGTGTCTGTCCAGGTAGATGCAAATCTCTCCATTTTTGTTCCATGTGGCTTCCCTTATTTTGATACCACGAACCTTTTCCCACGCAATGTTATTCAACTTGGCCTGCTACAGGAGAAGAAATGATAACAAAATGTCATAAAATATCTGAATACAATAAATATAATAGTCGTGCAGTTTCACATTTTTCAGATGGATAACTGGACGTACATATCAATATTTACAAGTACCCGGTATTATCTGATCTTATCTTTTATAATTTTCCATAATTGTTAATTTGTCCGGAAGACAGCAAATTTCCCTTCTTCCCTATAAAATGGATATCTGGGATAATGTTGCAACAACTCAGGACATAATTATGTTAATTTTTCCTAAAAGCTAGCCTTTTCAAAAAGCATTCTCGTTTAAAAAAGGCATCATAGTGGGGATGTGGCAGGAAGTTGGAGACTGGACCTAAAAATTGGTGGGAGGTGGGATTGCCAGCACTCTAAAAAATGGTGGGAGATGGGTGGTTGGCAAGGTCTCAGATGGTTCGGCCCAGGACGGGTTCAGCCCATGCCGACGGATGGTTTGGCCTAGTCGTTTTGGCCCACTTAGACAGATGATTCGGCCCACTTCACTGAAAACCGTGTCGCTATACTGAATTAGGCTACGGTCGATTCGGCCCACTCTAGTAGTGGATTTATAAGCGGCGGAATTCTAGGAACAGTCGTTGCGGCCCACGACCTGATTCGATAAAAAAGGAAATGATGATTGCGTACAGAAACATATGCTCACACAATAATAATATATAATTGTTATAGAGCAATACTAGCAATAACATAACTGAAATAAAATTCTGGCCGTTTTCAATCTATCTGGTTTTGTGTTGTGTTGTTGCACTGCGTAAACATCTGTTGGGATGACTGATGGCTGCATTTGAAGATTGTTTTTGTTATTTCTCCACCAAAGCTTGTTAACTTGATGCAAACAGTCGAAAGTCGGACCAATCAGCGAAAATAACGAACATAATAAGGTCCATGGAGTGATCATAGACCCATGTCCCAGTTAGAATTAGCACTACCACCGGGTGGTTCGGCCCATGCGTACAAAAACACTTCATGGTTCACCGGTCGCGAAAACGGTTGGTTCGGCCCTTGGCCTTGGCTTGGGCCGAAACATCCGACATCTGATCTGGTTGGCCCCGTAAGCAGATGGGAGTTGGGAGTTTGGCCCCAAAAACAGGTGGGAGATAGGAGGTTGAGACCCCGGCCCGAGCCCTGCCACACACGCCTCAACCTACATTGCAACAATAAATGACATGACTAAAAAATCACGGCATGATCACACCTCACTCGTTGGCGTGTCTACGTCTGCGACTCTGTTTACGTCGTTTGTTTGGATTCGCCTTCGCAAGATTTTGGACGAAGCCGTCATCGACGGAATGATCGCAAGGAAATCGCCACAATAAAAATTCGTATTTCGTTTTGTGACATGTATTACATCAGCGTCGTCAAGGGAGTACTCGTGACGAAGTGTGGTTTTTATCTCAAGCTTAACAGAATGCCAAGAAGGAAAACGAAACACCGAATCGTGCTGCGCCGCCATGCTGCATCGTTAACCTTTGACCTGACATGAACCTGGAAGTAAAAATGCTCTTCCCCAAAAGGTCATTGGTAAATGGACAGCGCAAATGTCCAAGTGTCCTGTGAGCAGTTCGGACGTGGTGCTCAGCGCCTTGGAGTAACCAGGCAACGTCAATCATATAGACATAACATAACTGTTCCTAGTATACTGATACGTAAGTATTACAGAACTGCCTTAATCAAGTTATAATGGGTTGTTACATATGTAAACACGCAAGGAATTTGAAGGAAGCATTACGAAGGGGTCAGACCACAGGTTTACCTTGATCCTCCTCTTGACCTCTTCTACACAGTTGCTTCCAGCTAGCAGATGACGATGAAGGGAGTCAGGCACTGATCGTATAATCCTCTGCCTTATTCTTTAAGTATTTGTTAATGTGACCCTTAAATGTGTTAACATCCTTAGTTCTCCTTAGACATAACCACTGGCGCTGCCTCTGGCTCTTCGTTCTGGTCATTTACTATTCTTTGAGTAAATGAATATTTCCTTAAATGTAGTCTAGAGTGCATTTTAGTGATTTTAAATGGATGTCCTCGTGTTGCATACCGTGCCTTATATCAGTTGAGTTTCCAGTGCATGTTAACATTCTTCTTTATGTTAGGCAGCCACCATCCATTAAGCAGAATCTGCTTGGAGATTTTGATGCGATTATCATAAAACGTGAACATCAAACATTCTGAAACTCCTTACTTGCCGCTGTCATCATCTCATTGACATGTTGATCGAGTTTAGCCAAAATTTTATCATTTGAGCTCTTTTAATAATTTTGCAAATGTGCTTGCCCTCAAAATTGTCAGTTTAAAGCATTAATTAACACACACATAGCTATGTTTCAGGGGTGTCTCCACCAAAATTCCTTAGTGTCTTCAAATCCGCTTTATACTACAACATTTCACTGCCAAAAGTCTGATATTTCAAATGTTCCAACTTTGCTGGCTGAATACGGTTATTTCTTGGCAAATAAATCGGCTAAGTCACATATTTTTAGGCACTACATTTCTGTCAAACACTTCTGGAAACCTAATTGTGGTCTAGCCTCTGTAAGTACAGAGAGACATGTTATTTCCACCACTAGGCATCGTCACTTATTCATCAGTAATTGACATGACTTACGATGCTTGTCTAGGGCTAACATAGAAGTGGATTATTTTCTAGTTCTCCTTCGTGGGTTACTGAGTTCACAACAGGTTTTTTAACATTTCTCTTCATTGGATATTTAAGACAAAAGACAGACACCAGATAAACTTACTAGAAGGGACAAACTGCTTCATAGTTTCTTCCGAAAGACACAGGTAAAGTGGGGTGAACAAAATTGCCCAAACTTCAAATTGGCGACAGGTGGACTGAAACCTTGGTCCCCTCAATCCAACGTTCTACCGCTGAGCCACTGTATCCCACTTTGGCCCACATCTCAATCCTTGGATCATAAAAGTATTTAATTATGGTTCAAAACCTTTAATAATTTTGTTTATGTTTGTAATTATCTAGAGCAACTTGGAAGATTCTTACCTTAATGAAGTGATCTATGACAATGTTATACCCCTGCTTTTTATACATTATAAATTGTTTACGAAATTAGCATCAGTGTAAGAAGCAATTGGATGTTAACTGAGGGTCTAAGTTGGTTTCTGCAAGCATGTTAGGGGCCAACATATACCCACTAAAAATATTTGTGGCCTCCCTCCCCCCCGTTCCAACGCCCATAGGGCTGTGATTAATGTGCAGTTTAAAACGTGTAAAATTAATGTGCAACTTCAGTTGCTGATGGTGTCTTTCCTCAACAATATTCGCAAATTGTTTGTTGCATCAAATATTATGATAATCTGAGTTTGTGAAACACATTAATTGTTACACAATTTAATTAAGTCATACACATTACAATAATGATTACCTCAATGAAAGATGCAAGTATGATTAGCTTTCCATTTTATGTCCATCATTAATGTGAATGACATATTGGCCAATAAAGTTGTGATGAGGTTTTTTTTTAGAAATTGCCCTACACATGGGCTACCAGATATGTCTGTGGGCTACCAGATATTTCATCCAGTTAGCCCTGCTGGCTACCTACATTTTTTGAGTTATTTCTACCCCTGTCCAGACTAGCACTACCGGTAGCCATTTGGGCCATAGGCCACATGACGTCGGATTTGGCTAAACAAAAGTTACCCATTTGAGCCAATTTGGCCACCAGCATTTTTTAAAAGCATGCAGAATACATGAGCATTTGTTGTTGCTTACATGGAAGCAAAACAATTTGGCTAAACAAAAAATGGGGGCTTTAGCCAAAATGGCTAAACAGTTTGCAATATCACAGCTATCCCAGCCTGCTTTTAACAAAAATAGACCTGAGTGTGTAAGTCTCCCTTGCTGGTACATAACCCCTAGATCCTAACTTAGCCTCCCTGAGGTACACAATAGATACTGGGTACCTTGTGACTCCAAGCTAATCACTTAGGGATCTCACAGTAGGCTGGAATCGTATAGGTGCACTGTGTAGGGCCAACTGGCAGACTTGTAATTGAAACGCCAATTAAAATTTTGGAATTGGTGTTTTTTAAGTACATATATATAGTTGGAATTGCCGAAGATGTAATTGGTATTTTCAATTCTTTTTCAATTAATTTTACAATTACGTCACGTAACTTTTTAACTCAAATTATTTGCTACACAAACAAAATATAATATGTTGCGTATATCCTATTTGTTTGTTGTTATATAACATAATACAGCTGTATGCAGACATTAAATAAATTTGCTCTAAAATATATGTTTTTTGGCTTTGAGTATGTTGCTCCATTCACATATTGTTATTTGGAATTGGTGTTTCGAATTTGTATTTTTGAGGTGGAATTTGAATTGATATGTGCTATTGGTGTGGAATTTGAATTGATATGTGCTATTGGTGTGGAATTGGAATTGATATAATGTAATTGCCCCAAATCTGCCCACTTCCTATTTATGTATATATCCCAAGGCTCACTAATCCAGTTCCCAACTTCCAGGTGTGGGCAAATAATAAAGGCATATCAAGCTCTCAAATTGTGACAAGCAACTCATCAAGGAGAAGGAAAACTCCAAAATGAGACCCATGGAAGAGAAATGGGGCGCTCACCATGTGTTATCCAAGAACAAAATTTTGACCATTCAGCAACTAATTTTCTCACAAGAGAAAAAGCCTCTCCTGGCATTTTTTCTATGTGGGCTTCTTCCTTCGCTGAACAGCTGTTCCTCTTCACTCTGGGGGCAGGTGCTGATGCAAGTTACCAAGGAACAAGGAAGGTGTTGACTTCTTTCTTTAAATCTGGTTTGTCACGATTGACAGATGACATCGGCAAGTTTGGCTCCTGACATTTGGTCACATATGCAGAGTGCAACATTTGGTCACATAATGCAGAGTGCGACATTTGGCCACAAATTAATTTTTGTAATGTAACAAAACTTCATTGTCAGACCAAACCTTTTTTAAATGACAAAGCTACAGATGCACAACCTCTGAGGCTAATTTCTATGTAGACTATTTAAAGCGAAAGTCATGGTTTTGGAGCTATGCACTTAAAAGTTATAATAAAAACTAATCATGTGCAACTAAACTAAAGAATATCATGCCAGTGGTTTACTCAGAATGTGTTCTAAAAGTTGGAGATTCCGATCATTTCTCCAGTTGACATGTTAAAACTGTTTCCTCAACTGATTTAGCCTATCGCATATCTGTTTCATTGGTGTCCAGAACTCCAGATATGTAGTGTGTGAATAATTTGTGTAACATGTAGTCGATTTAATAAAAAAATTATGTTTTTGTTAAAATCATCAAAAGAATTTACTTCAAGCATTAGATCTGGAAAGGATCAAAATAGTAGATATACCCTTCACACCAGAATCATGCTAGAGACATTTTAATTGGATAGAAATTATCATGTGGTCTGCAAACATTGAATCAAATCAAGCGTTCGTGCGAGAGCAATAAATCAGAACATTTAGGGCAGTTATTTATAACTCCTGAAATGATAGCAAAGAAAATTAAGAAGATGAAAGATAATCAATCACCTGGAGTTGATGGGATACCACCAAAACTGCTTAAGGAAATAGTTGAGCAAATTATTACACCACTTGCAAGATTATTTAACTAGTCACTGGAAGAAGGAATAGTTCCTTCAGAATGGAAATAAGCAAACAATATGCCACCATTTAAGAAGGGATCGAGGAACAAGCCAGAAAATTACAGACCAGTGAGTTTAACATCAGTTGTATGTAAATTACTCGAAACATTAATTAGAGACCACATGGTGGAATTCCTTGTAAAATATAATTTAATAAATACATGTCAACACGGGTTCCTAAAAGCAAGGTCATGTCTAACCAATCTCTTATGTTTTTTTGAAGAAATTACAAAGTGGGTAGATCACGGGTCACCAGTGGATGTTGTCTACTTAGATTTTCAGAAAGCTTTCGATAAATTGCCACACCAAAGATTGTTACTTAAACTAAAAGCCCATGGTATAAGTAATGATGTAATCAACTGGATAGAAAAGTGGCTTACACACAGAAGACAGTGAGTAATAGTCGATGGTGAGATTTCAAACTGGAAATCGGTTTTGAGTGGGGTACCACAGAAATCAGTATTAGGCCCTATACTGTTTTTAATATATATAAATGATTTGGAAGATGACATATCTAGCAAAGTACTGAAATTTGCAGATGATACAAAAGTAGTCAGAAAGGGTACTAATGATACAGATAAACAAAGTTTACAAGATGATCTAGATAAATTGGTTAAATGGTCAGAAAAATGGCAAATGTTATTCAATTTTGGGAAGTGTAAATGTATACACATAGCCATAGGACATGGAAACATGAACGAAGAATATAAAATGGGGGATGCTGTACTAGGTAGAACCACACAAGAAAATGACTTAAGAGTAACATTTAGTGCCGACATGAACGTTTCAGAGTAATGTGGGATTGCTGCTTCGAAAGGAAATCAAATTCTAGGGCTAATTAGGAGAACTATCATGTATAAGGAAAAACAGCTAAACGTGTATGTCATATTTCTCCTAGAGCAGTAATTTGGAATCTAAACCAATCAGAGAGTTTGCTTGCATCACATGACGTATCAAATCGCTCTTTGCTGCTACTCTGAATATTTGTTATGATCACACAAAAAATGCGTTTATTCGCAAATGAAATTGTCATGCTATTTACGCATCATAGATGGAACAAATGTTATGAATGCCTGCAGACGGGGCTGGAATTGGATGGTGAGTCGGCGCTACAAAATTAACTTTTCTGGGTAACGCCGGTTTACGGCTCAACCTCCTCGGCTCAGGACCAACCACGAAACAAACTGCAAATTTCTGGTAGTCCGGACCGGTTTTAGCGAACTGAAGATAACTTTGTAACATCAGCAACTCGGACGACAGAATATACATACTGCAAGTAAAAACTGCAGCCGACATGCACGTTGCCAACCGTCGGACGTTTTCGCGGCCGTCCGGACGACAACGCCGGCAGCAGACACCGACGCACCAACTCAGACACTCGCTCAGTCACTGTCAATAGGCACTGCCTGCAACAAAATCCGCTGAGCGGCTCGCGCGGCGTGCCAAAAAATCGTGTCAGTTTATCTGCGCCTATTGCTATTCTCGGCACCCGGGTTGTCCTTTTGTTTTACATCCTGTATTGTTGGCTGTTTCCGTTCCTTTCCGCGACTTACAGCGGCAATTTGGGCAATAGTAAGTTCCTTTTCATGATCGTCTGTTTTTGATTAAAATTGAACCAAAATTAAGGTGAAATACATTGATTACACGACATAGGTGTATTTCTGGTGTAAGTTTAGCAGACAAAGCTACCTATGATTCTATCCATATGTTCGTGACTTCTTCTAGTAGAGGTCTTAGTTAGTCTGTGTACGAAATATTTTCCCGCTACGCGAATGCACAGAGCCGTTTTTGAGCTTCCATAGTTTGTGACATTTCACCCGATTTTGATTCTTGGAGTTGGACAGCGAGATTGATTTAACCAAAATCATGACTTATTTACATTTCTATGATTTTAATTCATTACAAATAATACAAAGCCAACATTAATTTTGTTTGATATTTGTTTTACAAAATGTGTTATTAGTAATGGTACATTTATATATATATATATATATATATATATATATATATATATATATATATTTGCATTTCTATATTACTATAATATCAAGTAAAGTATTTACATAATGCATATTGCATGTATTCTTTTGTTTAAAATAAAATATTGATTGATATTGATTAAACTTGTTGGGCATGGCTGCGCTAAGTTAGTAGAATAATGAAATTATTATTTCAATGATTGGGAAAAAAAACTGCACAAGAGATATTCTAAATCACTAGTTAATAATTAATTAATTGTTGTACTGAACTTGCAGTAAACTGTACATGCAGGAAATTACAAAATGTCAGAATATATAATAAATTGTGTTATATTTATGCAATGACATTGTTTTTTTTCACAAAAAAAACATTTAGCACTCTATATGGAACACCAACTAGTATATATTTCTCCAATAATTATTTTACCATAGTTACCACTGCAAGATTATTTTCATGTTCTTTGGCAGGGAAAGAAAACCCAGGCTCTACCAAAATTACACAAATATCTTCATAATCATGGAAGTTGTGGCTTTTTATTGAAATGTCTGTCTGTTGAGATAGCATGCTGATTAGCCATTGTTGGTTTATTAATTTAGTTACTATTAATGATAAATGACTAATGTATATTTATGACCCTACTTAATGTGTTTTGAAATTATATAAATATCTTCATGATGATGGAAGTTTGGCATAAAAAAAGGTGTTGACCTGTTGCATTTGCACATTAATTAGCCAATATTTACTTATTAATAATGTCAATAAGGTTATGAAATGACTGTGTGAGATGTATATTTTATGACCCTGTTTAATGAATTTGTAAAAACCCTGAACAAATTATCCAGATGTCTTCATAATCATGGAAGTTATGGTCTTTTATCAAAAGGTGTCGGCCTGTTGAGTTTACGCATTAATTAGCCAATATTGACTTATTAATTGCATCAGTTGAGTTATGAAATGAGTGTGTGATGTATATTTATAACCCTGGTTTATGAGTTTGTAAACCCTGAACAAGTTATACAAATATCTTTATTATCGTGGAAGTTATGGCCTTTCATAAAAAGGTCCTGTTGAGTTTGTGCATTAATTAGCCAATATTGACTTATTAATTACATCAGTTGAGTTATGAAACGAGTGGGTGATGTATATTTATGACCCTGGTTAATGAGTTTGCAAACCCTGAACAAATTATACAAATATCTTAATAATCATGTAAGTTATGGACATGTGTCGGTCAGTTGACTTCATGCACTAATTGACCAATATTGACTTATTAATTGCATTAACTGAGTTATTCTTAATGATACATGACTGGATTATGCATATTTATGACCCTACTTAATGTGCTTGCAACTCCTGAAAAAATTATTAAAATATATGCATACAAAAAAGTTCGAATTTTTACCATATTAAAATCGCAACATCTTTGGATCTAATGAAGATATATTAATAAAATAAGCCGTTTTTGTTTCCTTTAAATTTCACCTTTCATTTAAATCAATTGTCAATGTTCTAGCATGCTATCTAATTTTTCTTTGAAGTGCCTACTGTCGGTGTCTGAGACTTCGTCGAGAAAAGAATCTGGCCTCAGAGGCGTAATCTCATTGTTATTCACTGTGACCACTCCATTTTGTGTAGGCGTTCCCTTGAAGTGCCAGCAGGCAATTAGCATCATCATCGAGATACTGCACTAAAAAATTTTTGGCTTGATTTAACTTTTCAGTCTGACAGTTGTGTCAATATAATCAAAGTTTGAAGTTAATTCAAATTGCATTGCATGAAATCATAAAAGTAAACTCTTTTATTAATTAGCCAAATGCCCGAATGACATCTTAATTAACTACTTATGTATCTGGACCCATGCATGATTTCCATCACAATGAAAAGTACACACACTGCTGCTTGGCCAAGAATTACAATTATTCCAACAGGACATACTGAAAGGTACCTCCACATTTATATTTTTTCAAATTCATTTCAAAATCACTTTGTGAAAAATTAAACCTACAAAATATCCACTGCAACATGCTAGCTCGTTTGTGCAACTTTTGTATATAGTTTTTGTAAATCATCAGACAAACTATTAAATTACTTAATGTTTGGTCAGAAATTAAGTTAAAATGGAAACGCTGAAAAGTCACGAATTTTGCCCTTGGTGAAATTTTTTAACTTTGTCATGTGATCTGCGAGAGGATGGAAGTCATGCCCGCACAGTGTTTACCATTTGGATATCCACTATTTTACACCTTACCAGATCTAACGACTAAAGTCAATGGGTATTTTTTTATTAAATCGACTGCAGATGTTACATAAACTATTCACACAGTAGGATGGAGTTTGAAGTGATACTATTTTTCAGAGGATCCTCTTTATCGCCCACATGCAATGTTAAAAAAACTTGTATTCTCTTGTTGTCAGCAAGTCGGTTTTACTTACGAATATGCTATGCGATTCTTAATCAAAATATTATACATAAACAGAACTTAGTTAAAGCAAAATATATATTTTCCATGGCTTGACTTCACGCAGCCATGTCATTCCTCATGGGGTCCTCCTTCCTCCTATCTAGGCACTGGCGACACCTTGCAACTATATGAAACGCTACTACCACTAAAATTCAAAGCAGGTCTTGTATTACTGAAGTGCAAAAAGTTGCGAAGATTTCACCCACAATTTCTTCAGACCGATATGGAGAAAGCACATTTCCAGTATTTTGACAGCTAGAAATTGGGTCGGGCAACAAAGATTTATGTTTTTCCTAGTCATGTTGCAAGAACTAGGGTTGGCTATATTTAACAGTGTCGGTTGGGTAACTGTAAACAGATATTATTCTGATAGACCTTAATTTATGTTTTACTTATGTTTTTCAGAACTTTCAGAGGTAACCACCTCACATGCGCTATGAGCCTTAGACAAGCGTTCCGTTCTAAGATCAAGGATGTCCTGCATGGAGGTGATCACCATGGTTACCATCCCATTGCTAGTGACCAAGATGGTGCTCAAAATGAAGCAGAAATTACTTCAATTAAATCAACACAGGTGATATTTCTTGTTGCATTAATGTACACATGTAGCCTGTTCATAAATGCCTGTTCATAAATGACAGTACACATGCTATCTATGTATCTGTGTGTGCCAGTTGTCTGGTCATGATACCACTTAATTACATGGAAGTTTTGTTCCTGCTTTGCTAAAAATTACATCTTAGAAGTTAAAGGAAGTAAAATTTTTATTGTAGCATTAAAACAGCAAATATAAATCATTTGTTGCTGAATTTTTTTATGAACATCTAAATAACTAGCCATTCATACAGCTAACAGAAATGTTGATTGACCTGTTTACTTATTTCCCAGCTCTAGATATATTGCATTAACTGGCTGGTTGTTATTATCAGATGTTATCTTTGTTCAACTATGGTGCCTTTTCAGAATGTCGGTCTGACCCACTAGACCTGCATAGACAATGATCACTGCTACTTACCTCAGTAATGGCTGCTCAGCAACTAACTGAACTACCATTTCATTTGTTTATGCAAGCCAAAACGATATATTGTGTGACACCGCTGTTGAACATTGCTGTATAGAACAAGATGTAATGGTATAGGCAAAACTTATATTTATTACAGGTACAGGGTAATCATTTAGAAATCTTGTTTGACCAACTTTGTCCTGTCTGGTCTATTGCTTGAAGCATTGAACCGTGTACTTTTGGTACATACCACTAGGCTAAGGCTCTGCTGTTAACTGAGTTATTATGACATCAAGTTGAAATGCCAATCCTTTCCCAATGTCATGTTGACTTTTTGAAGTATGTCTTGTAGTTCACTTTAGGGAGTTCAGATCATCTATTTCACAACAACTTATTGTTCCTAAAACTAAGCTTAACTTGGGCAAATGTGCTTTTTCTGTAACTGCGCATAGGGTCTGGAATGAATTCCTCATCATTTTGAAATCATCTGAAGCTATAGTTACTTTCTCAAAATAATAAATTTTAGACATTTCAAATTGCATTTCTATAATAAATATGCAATAATCCCTAGTTCTGGTGATGAGTTTTGCGTGTCGTTGTTCATGATTATCCTTAATGATTCTGGTTTGTTGCACCTCTGAGCTTGAGGTTCCTGAGGCTGTAGTTGCTTGGAATTTCATCATTATTATTATTTGCAGTCATTGTCTGTTGAACTGCCTGAGATGGAGGGGATGTCGGATGGACCTAGTCCGTCTCCGTCCTCTGAAATGGACGTCTATGAAAGTCAACTGAATCAACTGCAGGAGCATCTTGTGGCTGCTATGCTAGAGAACCAACAACTCAGTAAGTGGGCATGTGAAAAGATTGTATCTGTGAATAAAATGTGATGGCAGACTACAGTGCAACACGCTTATAACGGACACGAATACAACGAATTGATGGATATAACAAAGCGATTTCTTACGTACGGATTTTCCCCCTATCTTTTCCATTATAAGCGTTCACGCATATTACAAACACGGGTATAATGAATTCATGGTTCTTACGAACACCTTTCCCAGAAAAAATTCGCCATATAACGAATTTCTGTCCAACTGAAAATCGCCCAGTTGTTCGCAAATAATTCCCGTCCATGACCTGGAAGCTATACTATAATTACACTTAATAGTAACATTTGTAACTGTTTTATGTGTCATAAAATACAGCAAAATATCTTTGCGTTTGATAGACACCTGGCGAATAGTTTAAAAACTGTCATATACAACACTGCCACCTAGCAGGTAAACGCATACACGCATATAATGAATTCACGGATATAACGAACTCGTTAGCTACCCACAGGATTTGTCTAAAAACAATTGCTGTTGCTTTTCGCTGTCGTTCAATTTTATTGTAACTTTTTTCTGGTGTTGTAACAACTGTAATTAGTTCACGTCTTATCAGTTACACTGTTACACTTTTATGCATTCTTCAGGGATTTGGCCAAATACAACTACAAATACAGCGCTTTTTAAATTGTCAAACACATTTCTTTAAATACAAATACATTTCTGTTCCATGTAGTTTTTATTGACATGTTTTCTGTTTTACATCTTTTGTCATCTTCTTTGGCACATAAAAATGCCTGGCATTGTCTTCTGTGTAAATTATATTATCATTAAATTCACACTCATTACAACTTCACAAGTCCTGATTACATTTCACAAACATCAACTGCTGAAAGTGGTCGTCACTGAGGTTGCACTGGTCAGGTCAGAAGATTTTTTTCAGCTACACTGACAATGACAGCACTAATTGACCAACCACATGTAGAAAATGCATGCATTAAATATTAGCCTCTATGGTAAAGTTAGCCATTTGTTTCACTTCCCATTGAAATAGAAATACATCACCAAATCAAGATAAAGTCCCCAGTTCAGGCAGCTTAATTATTCTGTATAGTTGCACCATTGCCTTGATCTCCAAGGGAAACTCCTAGGGGAGTCTCAGCTGAGTAAACAATGCGCAAAGAAGCTAAGGGCATTTGTTTCATTGTGTCTTTCCTACAAATCTCATCCAGGATGTCTGTTTGTTACTAGTGATGCTGTGAAGCCTGTGATTGCAGGTCAGTGTGCTGGATCTTTATCTCAGGCTTGAGATAAAAGTGGTGTATTTGACCTGTATTTGAATCATATGCAAGGAGCAAATATAAATGTCACTTTTGCATTAGTCAAATACAAATATGAACTTTGCTGTATTTCAAATGCAACTACAAATGCAAATACGTATTTGACCCCATCCCTGACTAAAACATAGCCATTTGCAACTAGAATATCATGCCAGTGGTTTACTAGGAAAAACTTGTTGAACACACATGCAACGTCTTAATTTCATGGGCCGTGCCATACTGTTAGATAACCCTACATCATTAGTGTGGTAGTCTGGCAACATTCGCCTGCCAAATGAAAATATATTTGCATATACCTATTCCTATACTTGCCAATAGGATATGGCCATGTTATTTGCATTTAAACCCAACTTATGTAACCTATTTTGCCCTTTGTTTACTATACTGGTCTTCTTTCTGGCAAAATAACACAAAATCTTTGAGAGTTTGCATTGGTTTTGTGTATGCCAGCCTCACTTAATCCATCACTTGTAGTCTAGGTTACCCCAATTTTATTGAACTGCACCTGCGCTTATCGGTCGTGCTGGTTAACATGTCAGCCCTCGGTCACTTGGAGAAATGACCGGAACCTCCCTCTTTTAGAACTGAGTAAGCCACTGTTGTGATATTCTTGATTTTAGTTGCACGTGGTTAATTTTTTTATCTCTTAGGTACAAAGCCTCAAAACCATGACTTAAAATCAACAAACCTCATAAAAATGTTTTATCAGTCTGGAATATTATTTAGTATTTCAACTAGTCTATGAAGAAAATTTTTTGTTGATTAAAAAACTTCTACTGAAACCACGCAATTCAAAACAAGTACCGTATTAGACCTATTTAGTGTAAATGCCTTCATAAGTGTACACCTGCGTTTTTGGTCAAGGTTCATTGACGACAGAAGATCAAAAGTTCCACCGACATCAGCTCTTTTATCTTTTTTGACCATGTGTGAATGTATAAACAGCTGGAATACCAACCCATTCCCTTAATTAAATACCTTGCCAGTCACTTTCATAGAGTTTTGAGATGTGTCCTGTCCGAATTTTTGCAGTCACTCGCGGAGCACACTGATTATAGGAAGATTGGTTATGACTAGGTTTTAGAATGGGTACTGCACGTGTGTAATGCTGATCTTTTGCCACTGCTAAGCTTTCTCCATTTTTTCACTCATACTTTATTTTAAATACATGATAACCACAAATAGTTTACCAAAATGTAGATGCTTCCAACTCAGAACGATATGCAGGTCCCAACAGTTGTCATTTGCAGGCTTCTTTGTGATCCAGACCATGGTGCGATCTGGTGGAACAATAAAAAAAACAGTGGTGCCACCTGGCAGGAAAATTATTACATTTTTCAGCGTCTCAAAAATTTGTGAAGCGCACTGTACGTTTAATAAGGTGAATATGGTATGGAATAGCCACCCCGGTCACTTTAACCGAGACGTGTTGTATTATTGTGTAGATAGAGAACTGAAGAGTTGCAAGGACAGTCAGGAGGTGACACGGTTACTGGGGGAGTTGGAGAGGGTGAGAGAGAGGAACAAACAGCTGGAAGACGAGTTGAGTCAGACTACAACAAGTAACCAGTGAGTCATAGATAAATCAATAAAATAACCGTTACACTTATATAGCGCCAAATCTCACTAGAAACTACCCGAGTCGATCCACATTAAAATAATGTTACCTTAAAATTATATAACATAATTAAATTACATTAAAGTTAAAGCGACCTTGTCTCTTCGTTTTTATCATAAAATCATGTTATATAGTATTAAATTATATATTAAATTACACTAAAATTAAAGTGACCTTGTCTGTTCGTTTTTATCGTTAAATCATGATATATAGTATTAATTATATATATTCTAACAGAACACTGACCGCCCATATGCTTCCAAATTAAGTCAAAACAGTTTTGAAATCAATACTCCGATGTTTACAAAACTCAACCTAGCTTTGAAATGTCAGCGCTTTTCACTTATGAACTGACAATTCAGCGAGCCAGCATATCACCCGGCATGGAACGAGGTGGTATGGCAAATAGTGTTCAGTGGTACATTGTATAATGATGTTTAAATTGTTCTATGCTACGATACTGCGAAACTTATTCGTAAATTATTTGTAAACAAAGATTTCACCGGCTAATAACAATCGAAAATAATAACCTGGAGATGAACAGTTGAAAACGTTAACAGTCATCAGTTAACACACAACATGCGAAAGTTGATTAAACATTAAAAACAACAGTAGGTACAACCGATAATTGTTTCATTTCATCTTTCAACTAGTCTCAAAGCATCAATTTGGGAATGCACATATCCAGTGCCACTTGATATTGTGATTCACTGTTTCGTATGTGGGTGCACCAATTCCAATCTGTCAAAGGCAGGGACTACTGTAATCGTCTTACCTGTTTCGTGTATACGGCTAGCATGTATTAGTACTAGGCTTCTTTATGATACTATAAAAAAATTCTATCTGTCATAATAGTTGTTTTTGAAGTTGTTGGCATTATTAGGTTTTGCATAACGCAGTTAGAGGATTAAACCCTGCCTCCTCTGTAACTGGTAAACACCGGATTTAACGGGGCCACCGATTTCAACTGTTTCTGGCAAAATGCAAACAAATGTTTCAGGCTTATTAAACATGTTTTGGCGGGCAGTATACATTAAACATATTTACTCTAGTATCAAGAACATAAGTAAATAAAGAAAAAACGAGGATCAGACAAACTCGTTTTAAAATTGAATTACAATTAAATAATTACATTTAAATTAAATAATGTGATTACATTAAAATTACACTAAATTGGAATATAGCGTGCTGCTAAAGGAGCACCAAATTTTCTCCTGGATATCTGCATATATGAGTTTCTCTGCTCTATTTTCAGCACTTCTGCGAATAACGAGCTCTAAACATTTTGCATAATTCTAAATAAATGCATTGGAATGAAGCATTCCCTGATGTGGTAGTCATAATTGTAAATCATTCTCTGATGTGACTATTTAATGTGTGATTGAATGTATGTTATGTAAATACTGGTGAACATTGTTCTATGGAATAAGATTTAATGACAGAGATAGAACTGATATTAAGCTTTTATATGTTACTTGGTAGTACTTCATGTGCACAAAGGTTGACTGTTGGCGATGGAAGGAGGCGCCATGAGGAGTTGGTGAAGAACGAAGATGCACCACATGTCGTCTCCAGTCGTCGGGGTTGGACGGAGAGAGTTGTAGATTGGACCACTCGCATTTTCTATGATCTTATCTCGGACTTCACTGATGATCCCGATCCAGTTGTAAACAGAAACACACACGACTTAACAGTCAAAAGGTCAGTATTTGTTTGTGTTTTAAACAAGTCGATGCACTTAGATTTGTTAATATAATACTTGCTGCTTTTTGTTACATAGCATAAGCAGAATTGAATCTCTTGTGCTGTATACTTGCTGCAATTTGTTACATAACATATCATAGACAGAATTTAATCTCTTGTGCTATATACTTGCGGCATTTTGTTACATAGCATATCATAGACAGAATTGAATCTCTTGTAGTATATACTTGCTGCACTTT
This sequence comes from Lamellibrachia satsuma, assembly GCA_033239005.1. Classification (NCBI taxonomy): domain Eukaryota; kingdom Metazoa; phylum Annelida; class Polychaeta; order Sabellida; family Siboglinidae; genus Lamellibrachia; species Lamellibrachia satsuma. The sequence goes on from BSQZ01000004.1 coordinate 3,188,552, forward strand.
TGTAACATATCATAAACAAAATTTAATCTCTTGTGGTATAATACTTGCTGCACTTTTGTAACATATCATAAACAAAATAGAATTTCTGGTGCTATATAATTGCTGCTCTTTGTTACATAACATCATAGACAGAATTGAATCTCTTGTGCTATATACTTGCTGAACTTTTATTATGTAAGTTATCATAAAGAAAATGTTTTGCATAATATACTTATAAAGTTCATTGTTATGTACTTGTTGAAGTTGTATTACCCATAGTACTTGCTATGCATAATGCAACTTAGATACTACACATTGTTCATTGAACCAGCTCAATAAACCAGCATTTGCATCTTACAAGCTGGCCCGGCAGTGCCAGCATTTAGCATTTAACACGTGCCTAAATGTGTGTATATATGTAACTGTGCCTTTAATAAAACCAACAAATTATAAAACTGTCATACATTAAATTAAACAACTTAGACTAGGACCAAACTATTTAATTAGTAATACAAAGATCTGTGTTCTTCATTGAACTAGCTGAATGAAAATAATATTGTCCAATGGTTTACTTATCTTCCAGACTGAAGGAGAGCATTATGAGATTCAGTGAGTACTGTCATTTCTATCTTCTCACTGCACTCTCCTGTTACTAATCTGTTTCATGTTATAGAACAGCTGTCATCAGCTTCTACAGAATCTAGCAGTACGGTGTCTGTCTGTGACAAAAATTCTTTGGAACTGTTTTCTGAGCATTTTGAGTTTGTAGTAACAGATTACAAAACTGCCACATTTTTACAACAAATTCTCCACAATGTTTTGGCATGGCCTGCCACATTGTTTCTTCAACCAGATGATATGTTTATGTATGAATTGGTTGTCACAGCATGCCTTTTATCAGTCGGCATTCAGCATATCATTCGTTGTCCGGACCCTGATGACCGTTACTGTAAAGAAATTGAAACTTTGGCAATTGGTAACATTCTGGAGATATGGCTCCCGGATTTGCTTAACTGTTTTGAAACTGATCAAGGTTTATTTTACATTGTCGCAAAGTGTATTTTGTGAACATTTTTGTTTTATCAAATTGCAGAGTCTGCCACTAACCCGATATTTGAGACAGCTTCCAATGTTAGCGCCATGTTTATTTGGAAAAATCCAGCATTCTCATTTCTTGCGTTTCTGGTAAGTTCATATTTTACTTGCCATTGGTCAAAATATAATATTTAAGTACATCACTTGTTAAAGAATACTGTTATCTTTCTAATGGTATATCACTGTTGAAGAGTCAAAACAATGGAAGTCCATTTTGATCTGCACCATGTGGTTGGTTGGATGAGTCTATTAGACTAACTTCTAACACAGGAAAGTCCATTTTGATCTGCACCATGTGGTTGGTTGGATGTGTCTATTAGACTAACTTCTAACACAGGAAAGTCCATTTTTGTGTGTTAGAAGTTAGTGTAATAGACACATGCAACCAACCACGTGGTGCTGATCAAAATGGATGTACACTGTTTTGACTCTTCAACAGCGATGTATGACTTAAACATTTCATTGTCTCTGAAATGATCCAGTATACATATTTTGTACGAACACACTGCTGATATCTGACCATTGGGACAAGAGATTCACTCCAGTCACTTTGAAATTCCTCAGAAACCTTACATCTTTACTGAAACATTAATGCTACGCAGGCAGTCAGTAGTAATACACAGTGTTACATAAGTGCATGTTACCACTGACTTGGTTGCATACTTGGTATATAATGTTGGAAGGGGGCATATCATTTTTGTTTTTCCATAAGCAACCCTCTTAATGGTTTTTTTTTCATTTATTGATTCATTTTAAACACGATGACACAAGTTGTATGTCATCATACCTGCTGTACAGTTTTTGTCAAATCCCTGTCAGATATTACCAGGAACAAGAAGATGTTTTCTACAATTTTATTCTTTGGCATAGTCTGCAAATGTGCCATTTTCCATGTTCAGAAACAATCACTGGCACTTTATTCACATGTCATGAACTTGGAAGTAAAACAGTGATCTATCCCCAGAATGTTTGGGTGGCAGAGTATCCCATTGTTGCAAGGTGTGTTGTTTGTACAGTATCATGTTGTTTGTTTGTAGACATACATGTACTTGGTGTGGACGGGCTATCTCCTGCCTGTCCTGCTGTTTCTGGCCATTGTCAGATTGGGAGCGAACAACCTCAAGGAAAGGCAAGTACTTCTAGTTGATACGTGGAGTCTACACACGTGGTCAGAACTTGTAGCTCTTCAGCATGTGTGATATGAGTTGTCTGGCCACAAAATGGAAGACATGGAGAACGTTGTCATAGTTGCAAAATAAAACCACTTGTTTTTAGAATATATTGTTCTTGGGGATTTAATACATTAACTTAGTTATATTTATATATACCGTATTTGACCGCGCTATCGCCCATACCCATATTATCGCCATCCCCATTTCATGGAAATTTGGGGTTAACCGCCAGCCTGCTTGCTTCATCACCCACCCCCATCTCGGCCACACAGAATAATATAAAAAATGTGAATGATAGCCATGCATAAATGCCATAAAGTGGGCAGCAAATAAGTTGTCAAATATTCTTTACAATGTTTTCTCCATTGCATTGACATTGTTTCTGGCGAAGGTTGATGCGTTCAATAGCCCTGAAACTCACCAATTTCGTCAAGTAGATTTCTTTTTATATGCTGCAACTGTGTCCATCTAATTACTTATAGACCGTTTAATAACCAACTCCTCCAACTGTAAGTCCCTCAAAAGAGACGAGATTCGTTCGATGGCAATGGGACTGATCAACCATCCTCGAAGTGAAGGCGTTTTCGAAACATCCACAAACTTCAATGTTGCAATATGTGACAAATTCAGATGAAAGTTGTCCATAAATTAAATTATTGGCTAAAGCTATTGAATTTCTGCTATGACCGTGAGGCCTTGACGGGTTGATTCGGGCATTCTGACAACGACATGGCTAGAGCGATAGGACAGACCAGTAGCGACACCTGCTGCATGTATTATTACCAACTTGAATGAATAATTTGGGCCGGTTTCACAAAGTTTGTGTATCATACAAAGGAACTGAGCTGGACGTTTGACTAAGAACACTGAACAGTCATACACAACACGATGTGAACAATTATATGTAAACTTTGTCAAACGTCCGTAAAAGGTTCATATTAGTTCCTTCGTGTTGTACGGAAGCTTCATGAAATCGCCCCTGGTTGGTGCCTAGTCATGATCGTGCATCCCCGGTCAGTTTACACTGTTTCTGTAATTTTTTAATATGGGGGGTTCGGTAATGTGAATCACCGTTATCGCCCATACCGCATTAGTGCCCATCCCCCAATTTTAAAATGCCTAACCAGCCATGGGCAATAGCGCAGTCAAATACGATATATATATATATATATATATATATATATATATTCACATTCTGCATAATATCCCGATTGTTAAGTAATCAACAATAACATTTTCAAGTTGTGTATTTTGGCCTAGTATTAGTGGTTGGCGAACTTCATGTAACCCTTGATGTAACCCTGGGAACCCACTTCTAGTGGTGGTCGGACAACTGACAGCAGAACCCTGTATATTATATTTAATTTATGTTTATTTTATATCTGCTGACATATTTTCTGTCTTTACTGTGCTTACATGTGCACATTCTTTACCCAGATATATTGTTTATAAATGTTGGGTATAACAATCATATAGTGTATTACATATTTGAAGGTGAATATGTAATGTGTCAAGACAGCCCAGACAGCTTCAATCATCTAATTCTAATCTACTTTTTGTTCCCAGTGTTAAGACAAATGTCGGAAATACGCAAAAGAAGTATTTTATATATCATGATATACGACTTCATTCTAGTCACTGCTTCTTTGTCAAGGTAGTTGGGGTAGCTATTGGTTTCTTCAGTTGATTTTTTTTCCACATAACATGCTAGGAAATATTGAACTGAACGTCAACACCACAAATAATCAGTTTCCATAGTAACGACCGCATGTGCTTCGATCTTCAAACCAGCTTTATTCGTTCGCCGTGAACTCGGAACATACTGCCTGGTTACTGTGATTCCAATAAACATGAGTACCATATGCACCTAATCATGTCCTTAAACAGCAAATATCAGCGATAATGTAGTTTACTGTGCCTTTGAGGCTGTAACGGTAACGGCCAGTAGATGTGATCTGGTGAACTTACCAGTCAAAATGATCGTAGACACGCCATGCCACGTGTTTGTCAGTTGCTGGCATAACCTGATATTGTAGACGACAACATGTTACAAATCCAGATTCAAAGGCCACTGTGGCGGCAAATTAAGGGGCCATGTCAATATTAGAAATGGCCGTTATGTTTTGTCAACAATATGTACATGACATGCGTATCTACTGATGTTTCTGTTATCGCTAACAACCAAGAAATGATGCTTAATTTACTATTTTAGAAAAACTATAACACTTACAACACTGCAATTTAGCGTATGGATGCATCTTAAATGTAGGCAACATTACACAAATTAGAATTATGATTGTGGAAGGGTTTGTGTCAAAAATACACGGCCACTTTAGGCTGTCATTCACCTTTTGCTTAACTTATTCACGGTGGTGTAGCAGACATAATTCATTTATGTTAACCAAATTTTTCCTCAAAATCATCAGTGGCACTGTCATATGTATGCAATTTATTTCTTTGGGGATTTTCTCAGATCGATATAATTTGGCATCTGTGGCAATTTTTTCACATTTACCAAAAAAATTTCTGAATCTTGTAGCATAACCAAATAAATGAAAAACTCAAAATGTTATTAATCTGGAACATTATGTAGTATTTCAACTACAATCTGTGAGGAAATGGTTAATTGATCTTAAAAACCTCTACTGAAGCTACTCAATTCAAGACAAACATATAGTAGCCGCCCCAGCTACCTTAATGTCAGGTAAAGGTTATGTGCAGGAATACATTACAGTTGTTTTAAACATGCATTACAAACGTCCACCAAATAACAAAACACGAGAACATTTGCATCATTCTGAAAGGAGAAGATGGAAAAGGCTCGGACATGTCTTCAGAATGACCAATGAATGACCTACCAGCGAAAACGGCATTGACTGGCACTCTAGAAGGGAAGAAAAAATGGACAGACTAAAAACAACATGGAGATGACCAGTGGAAGAACTGAAGGTTGCTGGCCTGACATAGAGCACAGCGGCAAGGAGAGCCCAAGACAGAGGGAACTGAAGGTTGCTGGCCTGACTTGGGGCACAGCGGCAAGGAGAGCCCAAGACAGAGGGAACTGAAGGCTGCTGGGCTGACTTGGGGCACAGCGACAAGGAGAGCCCAAGACAGAGGGAACGGAAGGTTGCTGAGCTGACTTGGGGCACAGCGGCAAGGAGAGCCCAAGACAGAGGGAACTAGTGAGATCTTGAGCGAGCCTTATGTGCCACACCTAAGCACAAACAGGAAAAGTAAAAAATACATAGTGTATTTCAGTGACAACCAATTAACCATGAGCTACAGTGAAATGTTGTGTTTGCAGAGGCTGGAATCTCAATGTGGCGTATCTGCCTTCAGCATCTACAGAAGCACCCGGAAAGGTAGGTTCCTTGGCTATCTCAGTAAATTGTAGAAAAAATCTGAAATACCAGGTGTACATTGCTAAAAAATTCAGGTCGTGTATTCAACTTGAGACAGATCAGTCATGCAGTGATCCACAACTCAACAAAAATTAAGCCGCATGTTGATTTGGGTGATACACAAATTTTTTAACCAATTAAAAAATTTAATCATGTCAACAAATTTTTACCCAGTTGCACAAACACGCGACTCGTAATACAAGTTTAGCAATGCGTGTCTGGCAAAAAACAAAATTGCAAGGACCTGCTGTATTTTAGTCTGATGTGTGTCGTACCACACGTGTTTTTCAATGTTGTTCTATCAGTCTCCCCAGTAGGAGAACGCAACTCATTTTCAGGAACTGTCACATCTTGGCAAGTTGACAACACACTAACTTCATGTTGAGATGTTCATCTTCTGCCGTCAAATACACAGGAGTGGTCACGTAGAAAGTCCTATTACAGAAACATATACTGGTGTGATAGCACAGATGATTTCTACGGTTGTTTGATGTGTGCACAATATGACATGGCACGAGTCTCAGCATTGGAGATCATCTATGAACAACTCATGTTCGTTTAGGCAGTCCATGTTCTCTTCGTAATTTTGTTGGAAAAGGCCAAGAAAGATTCATTTTCTATCACTGTTTCTGTTTTGTCATTGGTCATGCAATGCTGATCATGTATTTAGGCTCATGTTTCACAGAAGTAGCTTGAAATCAACCATTCTTGCAACTCTGTGGAATGACACAAAACTACATTTTATATAAGAAGTGGGGTGACTATCTGGGGTACCATAGTAGCTTAAGTTAATAGGCATACATATTAATTTCACTTGATATGAGTGAAGCTAGCAACATCTCGCATAATAAGCCAGGCGCACATTCTGACAGGGACACTGATGGATTTGATCTATCAAATTTGTGTATTTCTACTGGAAATACACAAAGTGACAATGTCAGCGTGCAACTCGCTTCTTGTCAGTGTCCCCTTGATTTAATTTCACATAGCTGCCTTCTTGTTTGTATCCCCTTGATTTACTTCTACATAGCTGCCTTCTTGTTTGTATCCCCTTGATTTACTTCTACATAGCTGCCTTCTTGTTTGTATCCCCTTGATTTACTTCTACATAGCTGCCGTTGCAGCTTTATTCGTAATAATCTTGAAATCCACAGCATTCAATATATCAAACATCAAGCATGGTTTCACGTAGTGAACAGCCACAGCCACTGGTGGCATCATCTCTTGGATTAGGAAGCAGTTGACTCATAATTCAGTGAATCCGTGAGTGGCGCTGATCTGATCACCGATTGTTGATGTAAAATAAAATAACCTAATAAAGTTGAACAGACATGTTTACGATCGTTATTACAGTGACACAAGTCACCCTGCTGATTTTGTTTTTTGCCAAATATTGTTACTATCGATAGTTCACTGTATTATCAACAATGACTATTGATAGTTAAATTTACTATCGCCCCATCGACTGTTGCGCTGCATCGATAGTTCGGTGTATCATTGCACCCATGCTCAGAACAGTGGAGGCGTGACTATCACGTGGTCTCTTCTTACTAGACCAGTGTTTTTCAACAACCCCGCAGCTTTGGGCGCCACAACCTCCTACACCCCTACAGGGGGTAAACACAAGAATTGAGGCTGCTTTTTGTTTGTTTTATGTGCACAAATCACTACTACATGGTTTCTTATTAACTTTTTAACCCTCTTGAATTGTCTGAGGGAATCCAAGAGGGTTTTTAACTGTTGGGTTGCTTGTTCCTTTACAATAATACAGCACACTTTGTTTCTACACAACTCAGAACAGAAAATGTTATCTATTATAGCCGCACTCGTGCCTGTTATTCGTGTTGGCCTGGTGATCAAGGGATATACCCAGAGCTAAACATTTGATCAAGGAAATATTTTGTTTCAGCTCGCTCTTCGCAGTGCAATAAATCTATATTGTAATCACCACATATGTATGCAATTTTACTGGTGAGATTTCCCAGTGTGAATGAGAGATTGTCATTAAATTTGCTGAGGCTGGCATTCGGCGCTCTATACATACAACCGACATTGATTTTTTTCGTGTTTACTAATCTGTAACTCGATAATGATGCTTTCAAAACAGTTATCAGCCACATACGAAATGTTCCTTAGACAAATGTCAGAAGACTGACAATTGTTAAGCAGAGATTCACACACATATGTGGCAACACCACCACCTTGCATGTTTTTTCTGGAATTACAGTACAGTTTGTAGCCTGAAAATGCAACTTCATTGCAGGTTACTTCATTTCCATCCCAATTGTTTTCATTAAGCCAAGTTTCTGATATTGCAATGATTTTAAATTTGATGATTTTAAATACTCCATACTTCGGATAGTATCCTTTATCTTTATCAAAGTTGCTTTTAGACTCCGGGCATTAACAGCCTACTGTTCCTCGTGGACGGTTACTCTGCAAAATGATTCTTGGTTGACACGGGAGCAGCAGTCAGTGTTTTCCCCGCCTCCCATCAAGACATGACAGCGGCTCACGCACACTCTCTCTGATCGCCGGTAATGGGTCAAAAATTGCAACTTAAGATGAAACTAGGAGACTCTGGAGAACGTGGTAGTGCCTGCAAGTTGTGAAGAGAATTCCTGAATGTGTGTGACAGAATAAAAGTTGTATTCTTGTCAGCATGTGTTCACTACAACGGAAGTTGCCAAAATGTCATGGAAACGATCTGAGGAAGTTGGCAGATTCCGCTACACTGGCCTGGTGGGCGATGGTGATGCAGCAGTGATGGATGCCCTGTCAACCATCTCCCCATACCCAGTATGTGAAGAGCAATGTATAAACCATGTGGCGAAACGCATGTTCATGATACTGCATATTTGCGTGTCATGGAGTCAGACAGCAACGAAAGTTTTGAAGGCTACGAATCGGACGAAATTGAGCAAAGGGAAGCCCAAGTTCGCTCTTCCATGACAAAGATTTGACGGACAGTGTATGGTTGAGATAGTGACGACAACTTCACTATTGACATTGTCGATTAGGAGTCTGATTCGAACACTGACGACAGCGGTACGGACAAAGACGATAACGGCCTGTGCGCAAGCAGACAGTGACACATAGGTGGCAGGCTCAGCCTCAAGCTAGCGGCAGTGAATCATGGACGATGAACTTGGTCGAGCTGCCAGATGTGCCGTACACAAATGCCAGCAATGTGCGGGACCGAGAAGAGTGTCAAGGCTTGTCACCTCTTGGTTTGTTCAGCCTATTTTTTACTGACTACCGGCTGAGAGAAATGGTCACTGAGACCAACAGGTATGCACAGCAGTGCATGGTAGCTGCACAACGACAGGGGCAGGTACACATGGCATGGTCAGTGCTGACAGTGCCTGAACTGAGGACATGGTTAGGGCAACTGCTTACCATGAATGTGATCCAGAAGACTGGTAGGCTGGCTGAATACAAATGCAGCAACACTTACTCCTGCATTCAATAAGACAATGCATACTGGCAGTGACATGGATGGACACTCGTACAGTGATGACATACTGGCAGTGACATGGATGGACACTCGTGCAGTGATGGCATACTGGCAGTGACGTGGATGGACACTCGAGCAGTGATGGCATACTGGCAGTGACATGGATGGACACTCGTGCAGTGATGACATACTGGCAGTGACATGGATGGACACTCGCGCAGTGACGACATACTGGCAGTGACATGGATGGACACTCGTGCAGTGATGACATACTGGCAGTGACATGGATGGACACTCGTGCAGTGATGGCATACTGGCAGTGACATGGATGGACACTCGTGCAGTGATGGCATACTGGCAGTGACATGGATGGACACTCGCGCAGTGACGGCATACTGGCAGTGACATGGATGGACACTCGCGCAGTGATGGCATACTGGCAGTGACATGGATGGACACTCGTGCAGTGATGGCATACTGGCAGTGACATGGATGGACACTCGAGCAGTGATGGCATACTGGCAGTGACATGGATGGACACTCGTGCAGTGATGGCATACTGGCAGTGACATGGATGGACACTCGCGCAGTGACGACATACTGCCAGTGAGATAGATGGACACTCGCTCAGTGACGGCATACTGGCAGTGACATGGATGGACACTCGCGCAGTGACGGCATACTGGCAGTGACATGGATGGACACTCGCGCAGTGACGGCATACTGGCAGTGACATGGATGGACACTCGCGCTGTGACGGCATACTGGCAGTGACATGGATGGACACTTGCGCAGTGACGGCATACTGGCAGTGACATGGATGGACACTCGCGCAGTGACGGCATACTGGCAGTGACATGGATGGACACTCGCGCAGTGACGGCATACTGGCAGTGACATGGATGGACACTCGCGCAGTGACGACATACTGGCAGTGATCAGCGTGTATCCACATATCGCTGCTACATGAAGTCATTGACATGGTATTTGCAGATATTTTTCCATCTGTTTGAACTGTCTGCTGTGCAAGCGTTTCTTCTCCACAGAGAACTTCATGCTGATACAAGAATGACCCAGCATACGTTCTACCTGGCGTTGATCGATGGCTTGATTGGCGGCTGAACATACGTTGCCAAACCGGGTCGTCCTCTTGCCATGCTTCCTCCACCTAATCCTCACTTCAACCGGGAGCTTCAGCTTGCCCCATTCAAACATGACACTCAGTCGAAATGTGCTGTGCACACACACTGAGTCGACACTCTGTTCCCGTATCCATGCTTCTATCGTTATCACTACATGGTGGTGTACGCATACGCTGATCCCAAGAAGGCTGCAGCAAGGAAACGAAAAAGATGACTTGGCTGTGTGTGTCACTTGAACACTAGATCTTAGTTGCCATTTATTCTTATTGTGACATTGTTTTGAATGATTGAAGATGTTTATCATGTAGTGACGGTATAAGTTTAGTAGTCTTTATTGTGCTTAGCAAACGTGATTGTGACATACAGGTATTACAATTCATTGCAGCAAAGGGTCCTAATGATGTGATCTCCTGCCTTGATCACTATGTGACATACCTGCACAAGGAGATAGATAAACTCCATCTGTTTGCTGACAACTGTTTTTCGCAGAATAAAAATCGCTACTTGATTGCCTACCTACGGTGTTTGGTCAATACGCCCAGAAGTCACATGAATGAGGTTCACCTTCGTTTCCCAATACCTGGCCACAGCTGAATGCCATGTGACAGAGACTTTGGCTGCATCGAAAAGAAGAAGATGAAGAAAGATCGAGTCACCAAGCCTTCAGAGTGGGTGTACCTTATAAAGGAGGCTGACTGCAACCAGCCATTTGAGGTAGTCTTTGTTGAGCATCCTGTCACCGATGACATGAAGGATGATGGCACGTCGGTCGTAAAGGTGTACGACTATAAGGCAGCATTCGACCCTTTGGTGAAAACTCCAGATGTCATTTCTACATTCAGAGAAGTTCTGTTTAGGTTAGGCAAATATCCGATGAGCCGTACCACTATGATAGGGGATTGCACAGATAAGGTCAACATCTTGAAACGTGGGGTCAAGTTGCATCAACTTAAAGCAGCCATGGTGTCTGTCCGCCCTGCTTATACAGACTTTTTACGCCTTAAAGCAGCAAAGGTTCAGGACATGAAAGCTTTGTTGGAGCATGTAGACCTACCACCCTCTGTTACCTTCTACAGAAACTTGAAAGGTGATGATGGATTTGAAGATGATATGGAAGAGTTTGAATAGACCAGACTTTTCTGAATTAGGAAAACCCTACTTAAGTGACTGACACCAAAGTGGATTAGACCCAGCTTGTACAGAAAGGTCCACTCAATACTTTGTGGACACCAGTAAAAATGTTTGAAGAATGTGTTCATACAAACCTCTTATGGCTCACTTGTACATGCTTGTGACGTGCCCTAAACAGCTACTAGTGTCTGGTGATGTGCATCTGCCTTAACGTACAGATAATTGGAACTAAACCTTTTTGAACAGTTTTCTTTGTGTAGCTTCATAATAAAATCTTGTTAGGCAATACATAATTTTCTTCTTTTGCTTCAGATATGACGGATCGTGTCAGTGTCAGTCTGATCGATATACGTGTGTATTACAAGCTCCGAATTTTTTTTTTATTTTGCCCGGTTCTACATGGGCGATCGAAAGATGATTGACCTGTGCGCAGAGGAGTAACTGATCCTTCACTATAGTGAAGGAACTAGCAGATTCTACCGCCAAACACGTGAAAAACGTGTATTTATTTCGGACACTGTGCTACTTGCTGGAAATATCGCCCATCTGGACAGTATAGCGCGGGAAAATCTATTCCTGCTGACACAAAGTCATTAATTCACCTCGATGCACTGACGAGGAACAATAGCCACTGAAGTGGTATTAACTCAAGTATGTTAACTGTAACGCCATTGTTTGCAGCTGAGTGTGTGACACTCTCTGGGTGAGACAACCAAACCGTGATGCCTAAGACTAAGCAGCCAAAGGGTGGAGCCAGCGTAGGTGACACAACCACGGCCTCTACTGACGACACACACCTTGAAACAAACGTCGACGGGAACGATAATACAATTCATGATGCGCTCGTCGAGAAGCTACCAACAGTGCAACAAAATGCGTACCAGGCATGTTTGCAAAGTGCGGTCGCCGAGATAAACAGGAGGGTGGACTGTTTCATGCGTGAGACAACCACGGCACTGACAGAACTCTGGATCAGCCTTCAGTACACACAGGCTCAAGTCAAGGAACTGAAAGTAAATCAGTCCAAGGAAAACATCGACGACCTGTCAAAAAAGATGCTAGATTTCGAAGACACGATAAAGAAAATGGAACGCTTGATCGACTACCAAGAAGACCAATCAAGATGCTGCAATCTGCGGTTTGACGGCGTTTCTGAAGTCGACGGCGAGACGTGGGAGCAGACGGAGAAGAACGTACGCAGGGCAATGACAACAGCCATACAACTTCCTGAAGCACAAGTGCACGCCATCAACATCGAGCACGCGCACCGAACTAGCGGCACGGGGACGAGAGCCAGGACTATCATCGTCAAGTTCAAATCATACAAGGACTGCGAGCTGGTGCTACAGGCGGCAAAGAAGAATCGGCCTCGAGGCATCTATGTGAATGAAGACTACTCACAGGGGGTCATGGCGAGGCAGAAAGAACTGTTGCCCGAAATGACGAAGGCCCAGGAAGATGGGAAAATCGCATATTTGACATTTGACAAACTGGTGGTAAGGGAGCGGCATGATGTCGCAAACCGTGATTAGATAACTATGTAGTTGTGCAATATCTTGCCAAAAATTCATTTAACTATGGCACGGGGACGAGAGCCAGGACTATCATCGTCAAGTTCAAATCATACAAGGACTGCGAGCTGGTGCTACAGGCGGCAAAGAAGAATCGGCCTCGAGGCATCTATGTGAATGAAGACTACTCACAGGGGGTCATGGCGAGGCAGAAAGAACTGTTGCCCGAAATGACGAAGGCCCAGGAAGATGGGAAAATCGCATATTTGACATTTGACAAACTGGTGGTAAGGGAGCGGCATGATGTCGCAAACCGTGATTAGATAACTATGTAGTTGTGCAATATCTTGCCAAAAATTCATTTAACTATGGCATCAGGTAACCAACAAAATGACGGGTTAACACTTACATATGATAAACCGCTTGATTACAATGAACACTGTTATGAACACGAAATAGATACTGAATGTTTGTTGTATCATGATTTGCCTACACACTGCAAATATTACACCTCAGCACAATTTTCAACCAATTTTAGCAGTGCTAGCAACAACCGGCCAAACAAACTGAGTGTTATACACTTTAAGTTGGCCGGCCGCCGAAGCAACTAATGACGACCGGCTTGGTCGTTTCCCGCAAATGCACACGGGGTGTTGCACTTTCTGGCCGCGTTGCCGTATCGCCGATGGTAGTAGCACACATCTTCATCATGCGTCACGGGTTCGTTTGCTCTCGGTGTCGCGATGGGTGTTGTTCTCGTGTTTCTCGGTCGACGGCTGTCTGAGGAGAAAACAACAACCGGTTGTTCCCTAACTTGCCAGAGTTCGTCAGCAGTTTGGGCGAGAGTCTGTAGATCATCAAAACTAGCTGTGGGTAGTTGCAGGCGTATGTCCTCTGGCAAGCACTTTAGAATAACATGCACGGCTTGTGTGAACCAAGCAAGGCGAGCATCTCGTCCATGAGTTGTGAAGGTCGCCTGTCACCCAGACTTTGTAGGCCTAAATCTAGTAGTCTATCTGCACGCTGTCGCCTTGATAGTCCGAATATGTCGGTAAGCCTTCTCTTCAGATTTCCGTACTTATCATGTTGTGGCGGATCCTCCAAAATGTCTATCACGCGCAGAGCTGTCGTCTGATCTAAGGCCGTGACAAGATAATGGTATTTCGTGTAGTCGGCCGTGATATTCCGTGAGGCGAACTGCGCCTCTGCCTGCTGCAACCAGACCCGCGGGTGATCGGCCCAGAAGACCGGCAATTTGAGGCCAACAGCATGTGTATCGGCCATGTTGATTGTTTACGTTGTACGTGCGAGTGCGCCGAGTGCGTAATGGTTGAATAGTCACAGGTCGCACAGCTCATACACAATACGCGTGAAATGCCACGTTTGTTGAACTTACAGTTTAGTTTGTGTGTGTATACGCGTGTTGCATACCAAGATACTGTCTTGGTATCGTCAGGGTCACCAATGTAGTGAACACACGCTGACAAGAATACAACTTTTATTCCGTCAGAGCACTATACGTGTTAGTCGATCACCCTAGTTCACACAACTCCGTCAGGGTGCGATCATTGTAACAGGTCAAGGCCACTGACTAAACCTCTACACCGTCACCATTTTTATTATTTCACGACCCACAGGACTCCTTAAGGTAGGCCCAAATGTGAACAGCAGGGGTGGGAATGTCTCCATCCCAGTTGAAACTGAAAGGGCTGACTTGACTCCAAAATCGAGCTTAAGTAGAGCTATGCTGCGCATCTATGCAATCATGTGACTGATTGTGTGCCAAATAGGCCAGCATCGCACCCCTAATTAATACATAATTAAACTATATTAATTATCACAAAAAGTATAATATAAAATCAGGCAAAACTAAATCTTCTGGCATTGTCAACTGTTCATACACCTGGTGCCTGGTTGGTAGCATCAAGGCACAGTCACAAGTGTTGGCCTGGGGCCAGTCAGTCACAAGTGTTGGCCTGGGGCCAGTCAGTCCCAAGCTCTTCTTCATGAAGGAACTTTAAGGTAAGCCCAAATGTGAACCCAGGGGTGGGAATGTCTCCATCCCAGTTGAGAACATAAAAATGTCACCAAATGTGACTGTATATTGATCATCTGAAATAAAGGTTTAGAAATGTTTTAGTATATGCACCTAACCTAAAAATATGATCATTGGTGATACTTTCATAAGGAATCACATATATTATTTATTTTAAAAAGGTATCCATTGCAAGGAGTATAATTTAAAATCAGGCAAAACCAAATCTTCTGGAATTGCCAATGCCAAAGCGCATGGCTTCTTTAAACTTCATACACCTGGTGCACGGTTGGTAGTATATATATATATAGTATAGGTATAGTCACAAGTGTTGGCCTGGGGCCAGTCAGTCACAAACTCCTGTTCATGAAGGAACTTTAAGTGTGCTAGTGTGCTGTGCTAGAATTGATCAGATGAACTTCCACCCATTTGGTCCACGATTACCCATGAGCATCTGTCCTTGGTATGGTCCAGCATAGTCCACATGTAGTCTACTCCAAGGCCTCTTCGGGTACTCCCAGGGATGGAACAGAGCCTTAGCTGGTGTATGTCGCTTGCTCTGACAAGTGACACAACTCCTGACTTTCATCTCTAGATATTGGTCTAACTTTGGCCACCACATGTAGTTTTGTGTGAATGTCTTCATTCGTACAATTCCAGGATGTCACTCATGAATCATATCGGTGACTCTTTCGCGTGCCGTGAGTGGGACAACTACACGTGCACCCCACAGTATGCAATCACTCTGAACGGACAACTCATCCTGTCGACTGAAGTATGGAGTCAGGCCAACCCAACTTGACGACTCTTCGTACTCAAGACAATAGTGGATCTTTGTCTGTCCAGTGCTTGATCATTTCCACATCAATGGGAGACGAGTTGATAAACTCAAGAAGACAGATGATCTCAGCAGGCAGCGGTACATCTGTTGGCAACTGGGGCAACGGAAGACGACTCATAGCATCTGCATTGCCCAGTTTGTCATCCGACTTGTACTTGAACAAGTAATCAACGCAAGAGCCCTTCGAATCCTTCCAAATGCCATGGGTGGCGCTGGCTTATCCTCGTGAAGCATTCCTTCCAATGGCTTGTGATCATTGCTGATGATGAAATGTCGACCAAACAGGTAGGAGTGAAACCTCTTTACACCCACACCACTGACAATGCCACTTTCTCCAGTTGCAAGTAGTGCTTCTCTGCTGGAGCAAAAGTTCTCGATGCAAGGCTGATTGGTGTTGATCGTCACATATTTCTTGGACAATTCTACCAGTTCAGTTTGCAGGTACACATTCTTCAAATGAAGTTTTGTGAATCTCTGACCACCTGCCGAGCTGGCATGCAAGTCTTCGATTTGTTGCTTTGGGTAAGTGTCCACTTTGATGCCTTGTTAAGTGGTAACTTGAAATCGCCACAGATTTGTACGCTCTCTCTCTCTATTTCCTTTCAACACAGGAACAATTGGTGCCGCCCAGTCTGCAAACTCGACTGCTTCAATTATGCCTTCTTTGTCGAGTCTCGTGAGCTGGTCCACTTTATCTCGTCACGCATGTGGCACATTCCTTTGTTTGCAAAATCGTGGTTCTGCCTCTGGATCCACCTGTAGATGGCCCTTCACACCATTGATGGTTCCAAGGTTGGTTTTCATCAGTTCTGGGCACTTCTGGTGCAGTGGTGTTTTGTCATAATCGCTTTACCAGTTGATGAGGCGGCTGTGGCGGTGTAACTGTGCATGTTGAGTCCCATGATTATAATGTTTTTGTATTTTGCTCGATGTCATTCACCTGGGCTTCAAGCTGTGCAATCCAGGGAGCCATTGATGGAGCATCATCTCCACATCGCACAGTGCGATGCATTCTTATCGGAATCTGATAAGAACAGGCTGTCAAAGCGTTGGATTGGGTCAATGTAGAAGGTGGTCGTTAAGCGAAGTTCCTTGACACTTTGCGCTACTGTCAAAAGCAACTCTTATCTTCTCTGGTTTCTTCAGGTGGTACACCCCGTGATGTGGTACGTACCAGGCTGGCACACCGTTGAGCTCTTCTGCAGGGATTTTTTCTGCTTCGTCGTGCTCGATAAGTTCGTCCATGAATGTTTTATAGTCTTGGAAATATTTCTCGTCTGATTTGAAACAACATCTTAGATGACTGAACCGGATTAGTGCTACGTTTCTGTTGTTTGGTAGTCTTGGTCGAGTTCTGAAAGGCAGTGGCATGCTGTAGTGTCCATCCTGATGGATGCCATTGCCAATATTCTCTGGGAACAGCATGACATGTCCTCGTGCGACATACATTTTGTCCCCCTTTGATGTGTGATGTCTGATCTATTCTGGTTATTTCTGTTGGCAGAATATCCATCACTTCTTTCACCGTTGTCTTGGCAACAAATCGCACTTCTTGGCGATGTGCATCCTGTTCAGTGCGAGGTCTTAGCTGGTCTTGGATCTCTTTCTCCACAATTCAGATCTTTGTGTTTTTTCACCTAGTGTTTCTGGGTTGAGAAAACTCACAGATTGTAGTGCTGACTTCGGCAGTATGTTTGATATAACATACAATGCCAACAAAACTTTCTTTATTGTTATTGATAACAAACCTGAGAACAAGAAAAATATTCACCGTGTTGTTATCAATAACCATACACTTCGCTTCGACGGTTTGTAAATTGCAATCGAGATTCAGAAATACGCCTCTCATAAGAATCAGATCAATAGTTTTAAATGCATTTAGTATGCAATACCAACATAACACTTGGGTGAAATGACATGCTTCCATTACATCGTAAATTTAATCGTTTTCGCGATGCGAAACCAACATGCCAAATTCCTAACCAAAGGCTCTACCGGTGCATGAAAATACAAATTTGTCATCCGCATATGAAACAATGAATAGATGTTAAATGGTGCGTAATAAATTTACGCTTCGGTCGAGATCGGTTGAAAGATGAAGTGAAACAATTATTAATTCTACCAATTGTCATTTTCTGTGTTTTATTAGCTTACATACTACGTTTGTCAAATCATATACGCTTTCAGCTGCTCAGATTCAGGTTATTATTTTCAATTCGTAGGCCTATTTGTCTAGTACATCATCATCGTAGTAGATCTATTCCATAATGGTATACATACATGTGTTTTATTCAGTTCAAGAATCAACAGGGTGTAACATTTAAAAATAATACACGTTGATGCTAGTATACTTGTTTAATAAGTTCTGTAAACTGCATATTGGCATATAAGACAGTGCTGCAAGCACAAAGGGCTTTGACAGCATTCTTGGACTTAGACTTAGTGCAGCAGGTGGCGATCGCTGTTGTTTAATAGGACCCTGGTGGTAGATATGAGAACACCTAACGCGCTTCGGGTACAGCGCGGTCCGAAATCGTGGACCCCGACCACCGCGTTATAACGAGGTGCTACTGTAAAAGCGGTTCGCGTCTGTTTGCGCCATCCACATTGATGGTAACCAGCTCTAACTGCTCGTTGGTTGGTAGGCCAACAACTGCTGGGCCTGGTACATCAACGGCATAGAAAGTTGCTATTGTCCAGTTGTCGTCTTTGTAGCTGCAGTATATGTCTATCTTCCAAAGGCATTTGATGGTTGCGCCATTGTATGTGGTTAGCCTGATGTTGTTCGCTGGTTCCAACACATGTGATACATGTGTGCCGTACACCTGCTGGAATGTTCTCATAGGTGAGGTGTTCCCTGAGGCACCTGTGTTAATCTTCAGCCATAATGTCCAGTGCTGTACATTGATCCCCGGCGGTTAATAAAAATTTCTTCATTCTTCCATATTAATTTGAACACTTCCTCAAGTTTTCGTGCTACCATATTACTCTGTGTTTTCAACATTTCAGCCTATATGTTATCAACTCCTGGTGATTTACCGTTTCTCAATGCTTTTATACTTTTTTCAATTTCTTCTATAGTAGATGGATTAGTGTCAATGTCTGTGTCGACTAATTCATTGTTTGGAACATCAACAGGATCGTCGGGTGCCTCTGAGTTCAGAACCTCAGAGAAGTGTTCTCTCCATCTATCTATCTGGTCTGCTTCTGATTTTATTACTTCTCCACCTTTGTTCTTGACAGATGTACTTTTTCTGCATCTTTCATTTCATTTTAACTTCTTTAACTTTGGCTCTATACTTATTCTTTAGTATTGTCTTTAGTCTTTCCGACTTGGTAGCATTGATTTTGTCCTTGATTGCTTTCCGCTCGCTTACTTTTTCCAGGCTTCTTCCTGTCATCCATCCTGGTTGTGCGTGCGTTCTGAATCCAAGAACTTCTTCTAGCACCACAAATAGCTTCCTTCACCCCCGACCAACAATCCTCTACTCTCTCAGTTTGTTCCAACACCTGGAACCTATTACTCAGTACAATCCTGAACTCTTGAGCAGTTTCATACACTCGAAGCTTATCAATATCATACATCTTTCTACCGCTCTTCTCCACCGACTGTCTACACAGCTTAAGTTGGATATTAGCTACAACAAGTTCGTGATCACTGCCTACATCTGCTCCTCTCCTTACTTTTACATCTTTCAATGATCTTCTGAATCTTCTATCAATTGTGATGTGATCAATTTTGTTCTTGGTAACTCCATTTGGTGACGTCCACGTTAACTTTTGGATGCCCTTGTGCGGAAATATACTGCCACCGATTACAAGATTCTGTGTTTGACAAAACTGTGCGAATAAGAATCCATTTTTATTCATCTCTCCACATCCGTTTGTTCCCATCACGTTTTCATAGCCGTTATTGTCCGTTCCTATTTTTGCATTCATGTCTCCTAGGACCACAAGCATGTCATGTTTCGGTACTGCTGTTGTTATACCGTGCAAAACTTCATAGAAGTGCTCCTTATCCACATCGCTTGCATCGTTTGTGGGCACGTAGCATTGCACTACAGTCATCTTTATGTATTTTGAATAGAATCTAGCAGTAATAATTCGTTCGTTCACTGGATGCCATTCGAGAAGTGTGTTCCTGTTCTTCTTAGATATTATTATCCCAACACCAAACTCCTGCCTGGTTTCTGCTCCAGAATACAACACTGTCTCCCCTCCTTCAAGTTTGACTTTTCCTGTTCCAGTCCACCTACTCTCACTGATTCCCAGTATGTCAATGCCATAGTTGTTCATTTCATCTACAATTTGCTCAGTTTTACCATGCGCGTTCATCGTCCTCACATTCCAACACGCAACCTTGATCTGTTTTCGTGGATGTACTGACGGCTCTATCTTGGTGTTAGCTTCCTTACGGCTTTGGTGATCACCATTCATGCTATCCTCTGTCGAAGAACGAGCGCCAATATCACCCATCAGAAAGGCTGGATTTCTTGTACATGTTTCTGTAACATCTGTTGTTTTTACGGGAGCAGGTTGTTAGCCTGCCGCCCAACCCCCAACCTGGAGGACCAGGGATCACTCTTAGTCTGGAATCTCACCCTCGACCAGTCCGGCATGGTTAAACCTACGAGGGATACACGTATCCCAGCCAGCATAGCTCTCAGGATCACTGAAGCACACAAGCTACTCCACCGCGACAAGGTTGTGATCCTTGGAGTAGTACGTCTAATGAACCACATATAAATCAAATGTTCGTTATAAGGATAAGGATAAATTTTATTTGTCCCAAACAGCAGAAAAACGTAGATAAATTATATTGAGTGGCAATATGAATTATGTAAATTAATATGATACATACACATACAGAACTGTACAATATATAATAGCAACTAATAAATCATCAGTAAAAGTAATACATTATGCAACAACATCCAAAAAAAGAAAAAGAAAACCATATTTGCTGTGGGACTGGAGACCCCTACTAAGACCAACACTGGTCGCTATCGTAGGAGCCACCCAAAATAAAAATAACAATAAACATATATTCCCTATACCTATATTTCTACATTAAAAAGTAGAATGCATGTTTGGTTTTTTGTCTGTGTCTTACATATAATCAATTTAAGTGTGTGATGGTGTGTTGTACTAGTGTGTTTTATGTGTTGTTTTCGCATGTACGCGTATAAGCCTGTGTGCAAGTATACAAATTGAAAAGTTTAATTGTGATTGCATGAAATGTGTTATGCTCATTCATAATTTATGTAATTTAGTTGGCATATATAGCAATTAAGGAAAGAGCATGTGTCATTATATTTTTGTAGCATGTAATTTTTGGCATAACTTGAAAAGCCTTTCAAACTATGAGTCACTATCTTGTCTATAACTACATCAGGGATATTGTTTATAACATGTGGCAAGTTGTATTTAAGAATTTTTTTGGCAAATTCATGTTTAGTTCTGTAGGTATGTAGTTCAGTTTTTCTCCTAGTATTATAGTTGTGAATGTATTTATTTGGGGTTATTTGCCAGTTTAATAAGTAGACAGGTAGATTTTGATGTCTATATTTGTAATAAAATTTAAGTTCTTGTAGTTTTAGTAAGTCTTCTATTTTTAGTGTGTTGAGTTTTTTAAAAAGTGGTTCTGTGTGTGAATTGTATTCGCTTAATGTTATAATTCATACTGCTTTCTTTTGTATTTTCACTAATCTGTTTCCTTGATATCCCCAAGTCGTAATACAGTAATTAATATGAGGTAATATCAATGCATTGTATAACATAATTTTTATTTCTAAAGGTAATACATGTTTTAATCTGTTTAGTATTCCTATAGTTTTGGAACACTTATTTGAGATTTTTTCTGCGTGTTTTTTCCAATTTAAGTTAGTATCTATAGTTAAGCCTAGGTAGTTAAATTCTTCCACTTTCTCAATATCTATATTATTTATTTTGAGAGATAATGTCAGTGTACTTTTGTTTGGCATTTGGAATGTCATGTATTTAGATTTACTTTTATTTAGTGATAGCTTATTTATATTAAGCCACTCAACTATTTTGAGGAGTTCTTCATTTATTACTGATTCTGTACTTTTATTTTGGACACTATTTCTGAAAGTTTCAATAGTGCTAAATAAAGTGGTATCATCAGCATATATTATAAAGTTAAACATTTGGCTGGCTTGTGAGAAATCATTTATATATATAGTAAATAATAGTGGTCCAAGGATGGACCCTTGTGGTGCTCCAACTTTAATGAGTAAAGTTTCAGATGTGGTATCATCAAATTCGGTGAACTATTTACGATTGTTTAAATAGCTTTTAAATAAAAGAAGAGTTTTACCATCTAAGCCATAGTGTCTTAATTTATTTAATAATATTGAATGGTCAATAATATCAAATGCCTTGGAAAAAATCAACAAAAATACTAATTGGTAAGTGATTTCTATCCATTTGAGTAATGATTCTATCTACTAGTTCAAGTGATGCATATTCGGTTGAATGATTAGGTCTAAATCCATACTGATTATCAAAAATAGCTTAGAATCAATAAAATAAGCAGATAACTGATTGTGGATGATTTTCTCTAAGACTAGATATAGTTGGAAGGAGAGAAATAGGCCTATAATTTTTTAATAATGTTGAGTCATCGTTCTTGAAAATTGGAATTACTTTTGCAATTTTAAGTTTATCAAGAAATATGCCTGTATTTATGACTTGGTTAATTACTAAGGTTAAGGATTTAATAATTGCAGGTTGAATTATTTTCAGCAATTTTGAAGAAATGCCGTCGAATCCACTACTGTTTTAACTTGTGTATTTAAATAGTATTTTTTTATTTCCTTTATATTGAATGCTTTCTGCAATAGTTTGACCAATGTTTGTAAAATATTTATTGAATTTCTTTGCTATATCAGTTTTATCAGTAATACTAGTACCATTTTCTTTAAAAATTGTCGAGGATGTTTTCTTTCCTTTATTTTTTGAAAGAATTTCATTGATGGTTTTCCATGTATTTCTTATGTCATTTTTGAATCGGTTAAATCATGATTCAAAATAAATTTGTTAAGCTGCACGAATATATCTTTTTAATATGGAGTTGTACGTTTTAATGATAGTGTTTGTGGCCTCATAATCTGGTGAATTAGGGTCAGACATTTTTAATTGATTATAAAGTGTGTCCCAATATCTAATAGATTTTAATAGACCTTGAGTGATCCATGTCGATTTTTTATGTTTGTATTTATTAAATTTCATTGTTTTAATTGGCATGTACAGCTGTACTTATTTTTTGCTCACATGTTTTCTTCATGCATTATGTTATAATTTAGATTGGGGTCCTCATTTTGATGTTTATGTAGTTTGTTGTAACAGTTATATGAATCTATTTCAGTTTTGACTTTCTGCATGGCTTCTTCACTTTGTGTATTTATTTTTATAAATTTGGGAGGAAATTCTATTTTTGGAATATTGTCTAGAAATAAAAAATAAGGTTGATGGTCTGAAAAAGTTTTTGTGAAAATCCCAGCAATGCTTTCTAATATGGATTTATTTAGCTTACAAAAAAAATTATCTATCAGTGTTCCATTGGTTTTAGTGAAACGAGTTGGGAAAGTAATTTGAGGGGAGAGACTATGTGATATTAAAGTATCAAAAAAATCGCTGTAGATTCTGTTCTCATTTATTTTAAGTAAATTTATGTTAAAATCCCCAGCTATAATGAGATTATTATTGCTATTTTCCAGAGATGATATAACTGATGAAAATTCATCAATGAATTTTTTAATATTTTTATTGCATGTTCTTGGAGGTCTATATATATTTCCAATGGTCATTGTTTTTGATAATTTTTTTCCAGTTACTTTAATCATTAGCCCTTCCCAGTGTTCGTACGTATTTAAATTCTAAATTTTTACTTCAGAATTATATTTATTGTCCACATATATTAGTAACCCTCCTTTGTTGCTACACTTTTTCCCCTGTGTTATACACTCATATCCATCTAGACAAAATTGAGAGAAATCATCATTGTCAGCTTTCCACGTCTCTTGTAAGCATATTACGCTACATTTAAAATTGATACTACGTAAGTCCTCTACGAATATTTCAAGTTCATTAAACTTTGAATTTATAGACTGAATGTTCGAGCTTAGAATACTAAAACTGTTAGTGTTACTGTTTGCTAGAATGGTGAACTTATCAATGTCATAGTATGAAGAGCATCGTATTACTTGAGGCTCGTGATTTTCATCATTATTTTCATTTGTACATAAAACATTACTTAGGTTGTTTTGATTTCCTCCTAAGTATGAGAGGAATGCTTCATCAGATGTTAGTGTGTCTGTGCCTTGAAATTGAGAAAATTCTTCAGTAGTTATCGACATAATTTAGATAGATGAGTGACAAATTAATATTTAAATATGCTGATGTTACTAATATTTCTAGTACATGTATACAGTTCTGGTGATATAATGGTCCTCACTAGAGAGGATAGTAATTGATGATGTGATGAATTTGATGACATAATGGTCCTTATTGGATTAATTATTTTAAACATACACTTGTTGTTATTGAGCAACAATTCATCTAGACAATCAAAGTTAACTTTTTGTATTTTTAAAGTATGTTCACATTTATCAATGCAAATTGATAAACCATAAAAATAAAAATGAAATAAAAAAATACACTCTCAGTGGAAAAAAATAAGCAAAAAAAAATTCATAACATTATTAGACATTTAGATGTGGTATAACCTGTAGTCAAGGTTACTGCTGGCAGAGTCACTTCAGTAGCTTCAGCCTTCGTCGTGATGCTCACTTTCTTTCCGTTTGTGAGTAAAACAGACTATTTGTCCATCGGACATCCACGTAGCTGTGGTGCTTCTCGATGATTTTGCCTTGAATCAGCTGTGTGTTTGACAGTTCATTTTTTGTTAAATGCGTTTGTCTCCAGTGTATTGGTATTTCACACAGAGAACATTTCAGTTTGTTTTAAGCCATAATGAATAGTTAGCACTCAAGTTTAAGTCAGTCCAGGTTTGACTAATATTCCATGTAGAGGTGTGTGTTCTTGATTCTCTCTTCCGACCAAGCGAGTTTGAAGAGGTCATCTGGGTTATCGAGCATCACCTTCTTCTCCCTTCCATTTTCCGACACTATGCAGTGGATTCTGCCGTCGTGAGTTAAAGTGCGTCTAACGTTGGGGTCCTTTTTCAACTCTCGTAGCAGGGCACTTCGCAGGGAAGTCAAATCTTTGAATATCATCAGTTTTGGTCCCGCAATATCTTTCAACTGTTTTTTCACTTTCATCACTTCGATTTTCTTTTCCCTTCTCACGAATTTTAATTCTTGTTCACCTTTGTGACCTCTTCTTCGGCTCTATGTAGAGTGTCACTTTAACTTACAACTTGCAACTAGTTCTTGTATTGATTTAATTTAAATATACTGAGATATACAATTGTAACCTAACTGAATTTTTTATAGATCATCTTGTTCCGATTTCCAACTTTCTTGTATACATATAATACTAAATTTGATAGATCATAATATGATGAATGCTGAATTACTTGTATTTGGTTCGTGTCGTCAACGTCATCACATTCTTGCTGTCTTCTTCTTCTTTCGTGTCCTTCACACAATGTGTTGCCACTTGCGGGCGCACGCCTTTGCTCGCTCAGTGACAGTGACGAGGTCTTCTGCGGTGCAGGCCTCATCCAGTAGTCGACAGCAGAGGAGATGGGCCATCGTCTGCAGTTCCCCACAGGTGCAGTTCAAAGACTGGGTGTCATCAATGTATCCCCACCTCCTCATCGTACTTTTAACACGGCCAACGCCAGTGCATAGGCGGTTCAGAGAACGCCAACAGAGCCATGCTTGGTCAGACCCCGCTGGCAGGGATTCAGCCGCCTCTAATCCCATTTTATTGGAGGCTGGTATGTCAGCTGTTTTGCTGTTCCACATCTGTATTCTTGTGATACTAGGAGACGACTCGAGTGGTGTCACTGTGTGCATGAAGCTCTTCCGCGACTTCAGTCGGCTAGCAGCTGGCATATGGTTGAACAGTTGGTGTCTGGTATCTGTCGTTAGTCGTGATCGTTCCATGCGGCTGGCAACAGTTCTCCTGATTTGAGGGGGAGCTATGCCGGCCAGCAAGTGTACGCTGTCGACGTTCGCTGGTTTGAGCAGGGTTCAACTTGCTTGCGTGTATGGACCTTTCCCATACTGGACAGGCATACTCGGCAGCTGAGTAGCAGAGAGCGAGACAACTAGATCTTAAAGTTGATGCTCTGCACCCCCACTTCGAGTTGGCAAGTTTGCGGATGATGTTGTTTCTTGCGTTTACTTTCATCTTGGTTTTTTGTATGTGTGTCTTAAAGGAGAGAGTTCTATCGAGATGAACGCCGAGGTACACTGGTGTTGATGTGTTGTTGAGACGGGTCCCATTCCAAACAACGTTTAATTCTCGCTTAGCGTCTCTGTTCCTCAGGTGGAAAGCACACACCTGCGTCTTAGATGGGTTTGCGCGCAGTTGGTTGAGGTCGTAGTATGTGGACAAGATGCTTAGTGCAGACGTCAGATTTACTTCGATGTTATTGAAATCTTTTTCTTGCGATGCAATGCATAAGTCGTCCGCATATATGAAACTCTGTGTATCAGTGTGCACGGGCTGATCGTTGGTGTAGATGTTGAATAACATCGGTGCCAGTACACTTCCCTGTGGTAGTCCGTTTTTCTGTCGTCGCCAACGGCTCTTTTTACCATTCAGCACCACGAAGAAACGTCGGCTTTCAAGCATTGTGCGTATCAGGTCGGTCAGATGGAGGTCGCCAGTCATCTCCAGCACTTTGCTGAGGAGGCGTCGGTGGTTGACCGTGTCGTATGCAGCAGACAGGTCTACAAAGACAGCACCGGTGATCAGGCATTTCTCGTAGCCATCTTCTATATGCTCTGTCAAGTTGAGTAGCTGGCTCGTACACGATTTTCCAGGGCGGAAACCGGCTTGTTCCGGGATGAGTTTCTCATCAACATGTGCCGCTAGTCTATTCAGTATGAGCCGCTCAAACAGTTTGTATGTGTGGCAGAGCAGGGAAATCGGTCGGAAACTCTTCGCCTCAGATGGATCCTTCCCGGGCTTTAGTATTGCCACTACCTTAGCCTGTCGCCAGAGCTTTGGGATTTTCTTACTCGCGGTGCAGCTGTTGAAAAAACGTAGTAGCCAGTCCCGTGCCTTTGGTCCTAGCTGTTTGATCAGCTCTGTTTGGATGTCATCCAGGCCGGGTGCTTTGCCTTTCTTCAAAGCAGTAATACCGACGTCGAGCTCATCTGCCGTGAAAGCTCTCGTGAAACCCGGATCGTCTGGGTACTGCTGTCAGTTGATACGTACCTTCGGCTGTCTATTCGGTACTCTTCCGTTGGTTAGGAGTTGGTGCGCGACTTGGTTCGCAGTGGTGTTGTAGTGCTGTTTTGACTTGCGTGGGTCGTTGCAGAGTTTGCGTATTGTTGACCAAGCCTTCTTGCTATTATGTGTCATGTCCATTGATTCGATCAGAGTCTGCCATGATTTACAGCGCTCCTCTGAGATGGAGTTTATCAGCTCCTCCCCCAGTGTGATGGTGTTCCCTGCGAAAGGATCTGATTCATATTTCTCTGTGTATTGTTTGTACAGTTCGGTGGTCTCAGTTGTCAGACCTGGGACGTAGTTCCTCCTACACCCACGGGGGATGTTCTTTCTAGCAACCTTTCGTAAGACTTTTACAAACTGGTCGTAGTTTTCGGCTGTGGCGGGGATGTTTTCCACTGCTACATCCAGCTGCTGCGCAAACTGTTCCCAGTTTGCCTTTTTGAGGTTGAAACGTCGCCGGAATGGTACAGTTTGTACAGTGACAGCTGCATTCACTTGCACTCCAATGGGTCGGTGTTGGGAGCGAGGTACTGGATTCATCACAAACTTGTTACAGCAACCGGCGATTCGGTTGCTGGCAAAGATGAGGTCTGGGTTGTACCCTCGTTGCCATCGGCCGCTGTTGAAGGAACTGGGAAGTTTTGGGTTGTGGATCAGGCTTATACCGTAGATCTCAGCCCAGTCTTCTACCAGTTCGCCGTCAGTATTCGTTGTGGCATAGCCCCACAGCGAACTGTGGCTGTTAAAATCTCCGATGATCACCTGTGGTTGGTTTCCTACCACAGTCGGTGGTTGATCAAATGAGAACAGTTCGCCGGGTGGTTTGTAGATTGACGTCACGGAGATACCGCTGAGATCTACTCTCAAAATCTCGATGTTGTTGACGTCCGTTAGTGATGTGGCATTGACGATGGTGCCTGACTTGACAAATATGGCACTGCCATATTGTGCGTTGGGCCTCTTGATGGCTAAATCCATTCCTGGAATGTTAGGCCGGATGTCATCTGGCCCACGATGTGTCTCCTGTATGCATAGAACAGCACACTCGTGTTTTTTGCTCAGGTCAGCGACAAGTTGTTGCTTGGCTGCTGAGAACCCTTCAATGTTGAAGGACATAATAGTCAGAGCTGGTCCTAGAAAGGACCCTTTTGTATAACTATAACTCTATAATTCTTGCTGTGAGATACTGTTAAGGGAAGTTGTCTGGGCAACACTTTTGAAATGCTAGAATAATTTATTAAAAGGTGTCAACATAATATTATTTGTGTCAAATTATGTTCACAACATAGAGTATAACATACAAATTGCAGAACATGCCAGTTATAAAACATTGATTTAAGAACTAATTTCCCTTGTTAAACATGTTGGTTACATAACAAATATGTGTAGAGCATTATGTCAGTAATGATACAATGTTTGACATTTTGGTGAAACCAAACAAAAACACGAGTAGTTATTCAAGACATAGAAAAGTTTCGATGGTCTGAACCATACACATCAATTTAGATGTACTTATGAGTTATGAGGAAAATAATAATTGTAGAACATACCACAGTGGTTGTCATAGGATCGAGAATAATGGTGACAGAGAAAAATACATATATAGCAGATGCCCTTTAGACAATAATATATTAAATATATTGGACATTTAATATGTTTAACCAAAACAAAATAATTGTTAAAAATTATGAGGCAAAAAGAAAGATTTAATAAAAAAAACATTTATAACACACAGGAAATGTCGATATCCCAAAACTGCAGGAATGCACTGAATCACGCACTTTCATTACAAAACCAAGTTCTGTTTTGAATTCAAGTACATTGTCGTTCAGTTTCTTGATTAGAATCTTCCCATTAAAGGTCGGAGTGTTCAGCCACCTTTTATACTGCTTATGGTGGTCGAGATCATCTTTCAGGGAGGTCACCTATGCCTCTAGCGAGCATCCCACGCTTCCGTCTCGAGCTGCTGACGATAAAGGCGCACGATCAGCGAGTCGAGGTGTTCTGCAAGGGACATAGGGAAAGATGGTCACTACTTTCTGGCTTACCGTACCTGTGTTAGCGAGGCGCTCCGGGGTAGCACCGCCACAGGCTCCGGGATAGCAGTGCCACAGGCTCCGAGGTAGCAGTGCCACAGGCTACTAGGTAGCACCGCCACAGGTTCCGGGGTAGCACTGCCACAGGCTCCGGGGTAGCACCGCCACAGGCATGGATTTACGCAGCTTGGGACCCATGGCAGGCTAATCGTTTGTACACTGAATGTCAGCTTACGTCACACCTGTTGAATAAGCTTTGTACCTGGGCAGACGACACCAACTTTAAAAACTGCCCCAAACTAAACTATAGTCACATTTGGAAAAGAGTTGCTAATGCATTCTACCACTTCTCCTACCCTTCACACATCTGCTGTCTAGGAAATATTTCACACGGTGTTGAGTATTAAAAGAACATCTAACCATATGGCTCTAGCCGGTCAGACCAGACGTGTACCCCTTCTGGCCATTTGTTCATCAAACGAATCGCATAGGAATTTTAGCGATTGTTGTATCTTGTTCATCTTGGTTTCTGTGTCTGCGGTTTTTGGTGTCTTGGGTGGACCCATGATGTGGTGATGTCACCGGTACATTAATTTGTGCATTGGTTTGGACGCTATAGTAATTAGGTGGTCTTGGGAGATCGTTTGTTCCGCATTGCAGCAACAAAAGGTAGCGTCATGGTTTATGTAGCATTTTCTTGGTTGCCACTCATACACTGTTGGCGCAATGACGCATGAAGAAGAATCTCGAGTCAGTGGGGTATTAATTCTCGCATCTTTGTAGTGCCTTGGGAGATATTCAATACAAACGTCAATAAACGTAATCGTCCATCCACCCATTCCTACATGCCATGGTCGTTTATGATGATGATCAGAAAAAACTTTACGCCGATAAAGCAAATTTGACAACAGTCATTAAAACATGGTGACCGAACCTTGAATGATGTGATGGCCTTTGAAGACCTGCCCATTGTCATTAACTAATAAATCTTCTGTCAATTTGTGGAGACGGAAAAATGCAGGAACATCACCGTTTGAGTTTATCAAGTTCAGTCAGACAGATGTCTAGCTCAACTTGAACCATGCACACATGGAGCTCTTCTGAAACAGGAGACACAGTCTACTCACTAGAGCGAGGACATCCATCAAGAGGTAGGTCGTAGTCACAAAGTCAGACTGACATTTTCTTTTGGAACTCCTTGGCCTTTGCATTGTGCAGGGATGTCAGACTGAAAGTGCGTTAGCAGAGTCCACTGTTCTGTATGCAGTTCATGAACCTCTTTCAATTGACACCATCGTATACCCAGCTCAGTGTGTATCACAGGCCTTGATGGCCATCTGTTTCATGGAACAGTAATGAGATGTCACTCATTGCATTCGATCCGAGGTCGCATCGAGATTGCACTTGTTCATCCTGTCATGAGATGTCAGTAACTACCAGCCTTAGATGACCCAAATTTGTTGTGTAGCTACTCTATACAACCCTTGTGAAAACCACCAGTGTTTTTTAATTTAAAAAAATGTATTTTTATTTTTTTAAACTTTACTCTATGCGAAAATGGAGGTGAAAAATTCCATTCATGACTCATTATGTAAAAAGCAGGTCACGTTTTCCAGAAAGTATCTTGGTGGTTTTCGAGAGCGTACTATCAACATACCCTATGGCAAGTTTCAAGCAATTCTGTGTAGCAGTAGCACGGGAAAATGACATGGGGGCAGCAGGTGTAAGGAAAAAACATGTTTCTGAGATAATCGCATTCAAAGTTTGAGTACATGGGAACACATATTTCAACATATAAAAAACAACCTAGATGACTGAAACTTTGCACATATGTCAGCCAATGTATAATCTATCAATAGGCAGAGTTCAGAAAGATTTCCACTGCAACATAATAACAATTTATGAAAAACTAAGCAACTTAGCAAAAAAAAATTTAAAAACAGAAAAACGTAATTGCAAAATATGACAAGTCCACATATAAAATTCACCAGTCCACATATAGTTCACTGGAGTAGATATAATGTTCACCATCCCTAAAATGCCCCAGCTGCATAACTGGAAGCATCTCGGACTTTTGCCCAAGCCACTTTTCATGTAAGACGGGCCACCTTCGTGCTAGCCTGCACTTGCTGTACAGACTGCTGTAGTCGGCGACTGTCAGCCCTTGCAGCCGACATCCTCAGTCGATTGCCACCTGAAATGCCCATGATGTCATAGCTGCGTGTCACTGTTGACGCAACCCCTTGGTTGAACCCGGCAATCGCCGAACATGTTGCCGAAACAAAGCGCATTAGGCCAATGAAGCCCATCTTGGGGCATTTGCGCCACACCTTTGAGTGCAGGGTCTCGTTGGCATTCTGGGTCTTGCCCAGCACACAGCGACGCAACAGTTCAGGGTGGCCAAGCCTCACGTACACTTCCTTCACTTGCAACTTCTTTAGTCACCGGCGGGCCAAACTTGTCCCGGTGAGAGCCCGGTTCCTCTCCATTCGCCAATGCCCGCTGGAAGAAGCACCAGCTGTTAGGGCCAGCAGGGCAGTGGTTATGATGTGGATCCTCATTGGTGGATGCAGCATGGAAGAAGGAGGCGAACACAGCACTGCGCATGGCAAACTGATCACCTGTGCAACTGTGGATCGCCTTTCCGTAATACAACGTCAGCTTGGTGATGGCAGCCTGTGTTAGTTTTCCATGCCCACGCCCACCGAGAGTCACGCTGGTCTTCTTTGAGGTCTTCGCGAGATTGCGCAGCGCCGTCCCCATTCGTTTTGCAATGTGATTGATGCATTCTTCCTTGTTGATGACCGCGCCATCACCATACACGTTCAGGCTACACAGATGTGTGTACGTGCTTGAATCGCCATCAGACAGCATCGTGGTGTAGCGGAAGTTGTGTCTGTCCACAGAGTTCTTCCACAGAATCTCCACTGCAGTCTTCTCCATCGCATTGGAGGAACCCGAGTAATTCACAGTGCAGTCACTGTGCTCATCATACCATGCCTTGAAATTGTCGGTGTCCCAGCCTCCGTAGCGTGCCGCAGCACACGCACAGCTCTGACAGTACAGTGACAGGATGGTGAAGTCTATCACCAGTCCTGTTACCATCTCCACGACGCACCCGATGCCTTAGAGATAACTGTGGTCATCCAGGAACCATCAAAATTCACCATGAGGTCCATGACACCGGATATGCCAATGGAGGGATCAAGTTTCTTGTAGACGTGGTGCACGATCTGTGCGGACTCACACACGACGTCGTTCGCAACACGCATGCTTGCATTGGTGATGACAAGCTGGCGTTTGAAGAATGTATTCCTGGTCATCACCGGCATGTCGAGGTAGCGAGAGAACTTCACTAATCCTGCGTACCCTACACCCATATCCATCGTCGCAGACACAACTGATTGCAGCACAACAAACGGGGAATTCGTCGCCTGTATCTCTCCAATACGGTCGGAAGAAAGGGTCAAGCTGAGGACCTTGTTGCAACTGATGCAGAATGTCTCGAGTCCACACACCATACAGAGGGTACAGTCGACAGCTCGGATGGAGAGGGTGCACGGCAGGTTCGCGATGAGTGGCGGCAATACGGCACAGCACACAATAACTGTTGACAGATCTTCACCAGCATCCTCTTCACGTACACCCTCAACTGGGAAGAGTGAGATGCCCATCTCCTCCAGAAGTTTGGCGTACCCAAACTTCCGCTCAGTCGCAGATATTCTACGAGACGGCTTGTATTGCGATGTGGACGGCTGACTTGATTCCTGGAAACAGATAAACAAAACCAATGTATGTCATGAACAGCAAAAGAATTCATAGCATGTTCAACAACAAAAGTCCCCACCTTCATTACTATGCCTACGCCTATGGGAGCATGGCATGTGATGCAATTTATTTCACTGTCCCATTCCCCATATATAAAGAGTATCCTATATAAATACAAATGTGTATTATAAACCACATTTCAACTGAATACTATGCAAAGTAGAAATGTCATCAATCAACAACAGCATCATCTAAGCCTGGATATAATTACATAAATATAGATGTAAGTCATAACAGAATATCAACACTGCATGAACGGCAACAACATAAACAAGGTCAGCATCCAGTCGTTTCTACAGCGAGATATATGCCACAAAAGCTATGTTCAGAAAAAAACATATATATATATATATATATATATATATATATATATATCTTAGTCATATGCTCAGTCAGCATCGGCAATATATAAAACATCAGTGTTGATCACTGCGTATAGTAATGATTAGTACTGGTCTGCTAACAGGCAGAATTACTCAGATAAACAGTCTCAATGCCAGTTGAACATGCTACATTACTTATAGATGGTGGACCACTGCCACATATAAAAGACGAACTCTGGCACAACGGAACTACGGAGACTACATAAAACACGAATCTTTAACATCCTCTTTCTTTAAGATTATTCCCTTAATTAAATAAGGCTTTGTTAAGTCTCAAAAAGTCACAACACTCCACAGTTCCCAAACTCTGCAATGCTTGAACAGTTCAGGATTAGAAACTTAGACAACAGTAACATATTTCACACATAGGGGTACTAGAGTCCTGTAATCAGTTTCCTTTCACAGTTTGTACCAATTATACATAGTCCTTCAGGTAAGTTGGTTTCTGCCTTGTCCGGACTGGTTGGGCAGATACAAGTGTTGACTCAGCTGGCACACCAGGTATGATTGGTGTTGGTGGTTCTTGCACTTCCCCTGTTGCTGATGGTGAAGAAATTAGTTCCTCATCTGCGACTGGCATTGGGCTCACCGACACGAGTGGCTCACTGTCCTGAACTATCACAGTTGTAGGACGGATGTGTACTCTGTTTCTGCGATATACACACCACCTGATTCACCATTCACTATGTAAGCACGATCACTGTGCTTAGCTACAACTCGACCCTTTTTCCAGCGATCATTTTCCAACCAGCGAAAGAATACTGACTGGTTTGGTTCTAACTGTGACAAGTTATGAGCGCGTTTGTTATAGTATTTCTTCACAGACTTTTGACACTTAGCTCGCTTCGCAGGATCATAACATGATTTGGATGAGTTGCTGACTGCTGGTAGTACTGACAGTAGTTTCCTTGAGAACATCATTTGAGCAAGACTAGCGTTGGTGTCCTGTCTTGGAGTGTTTCGCAACTCCAAAAGTGCCAAGTACTGGTCACTACCAGTTTTCACACGTTTTCCCATCATGGCTTTCACAAGCTTTATGGCGGATTCTGCCTTGCCATTCGCTTGTTGATGGTTTGGTGATGAAGTGACATGGTCAATGCCCCATGTCTTCATGAATACTTCAAATTCTCTCGAGGTGAATTGAGGTCCTCCAGGTGTACCAAATTAAGCATACATTTTCTTCAAACTGCTCACAACTTGAGTGCTTGTTGTGGTTGTCATCAGATCGACCTCGATGAAGTTGGAGAAATAGTCAATCACAATTAAGTAATTGCGACCACTGATTTCGAACAAGTCACAGCCTATTTTCTCCCATGGTACATTTCTAATCTCATGTTGTAGCAGTGTTTCCCCGCGATTTGCTGGTTTCAACTCCTGACGACTAACACAATTATCTGCCATTTGCTTCACATCGTGAGACATTCCAGGCCAAAAGATTGTCTCTCATGCTCTACGCGTCATACTGTCATAACCAAGATGTGCAGCATGAAGACGCTTCTTCATGTCTGTTCGCAGTTCACTAGGAATCACTATTCTCTCGCCCTTCAAGATTACCCCATTCTCTTGGCTTAGTGTAACCCTCACATCGAAGTATGGCCTTATCTCAGCTGGTACCTCTTGTTTGGTATCAGGCCATCCATTCACAATGTACTCGGTGAGTGTTAGCATCGTGTCATCTCTAGCTGTTGCTTTTCGAATTTCGTTCATTCGCTGGTCTGGAATTTTGACCGATTCCGCCATCATGATATGCATGTCCTTCTCTTCTGTATGAAGATAAGCACGACTTAGTGTATCTGCCAAATACAACTGTACACCTTTCACGTAGTGAAATTCCATGTCATAACGATAGTCTCATCATCAGACTTTGTAGTCTCCTTGGCGCATGACTGAGAGGCTTGCTGAGAATTGCTGCTAACGGTTTATGGTCATTGTGAACATTGTGACTTTCCTTCCGTATGTGAACTGGTCAAATTTCTCAAGTCCATACACAAGAGCAAGAGTTTCTTTCTCAATCTGAGCCCAACTTCTCTCGTTTGACCGTAGATTTTGTGATGCATATTCGATTGGTTTGCCATTTTGCATGAGAGCAGCTCCAAGACCATCTTTACGGCTGTCAACTTGCAGTACTAATGTCTCGTCTGGTTTGTAGTAAGCGAGTACTGGTGTTTCGCTTAGCTTTCTCTTAAGGCGACTGAAAGCATCCTGGCATACCTGTGACCACACAAACTCTGTGTTGCTCCTTGTCAGAGCATGGATGGGTTCCAGATCATAAGCTGAGTTTGGCGTGTAACGCGCCAAATACTGTACCATTCCGCAGAGGCGACGTACACCAGTGACATCCGTTGATGCTGGCATCTCAACGATCGCCTGGACCTTCTTTTGGCTTGCCTCAATGCCATCTCTTGTGATCTTGTGGCCCAAGAATTCTACTTCTGTTTGCTTCAGAGCCATCGTTTCCTCGTTGACTCGGATATTGCATTTGCGACATCACTCCAGGAGTATTTCCAGATTCTTGGCATGATCCCGGTCTGCCAGTTCATGAGTTGTCCCACATCCAACAATTATGATGTCGTCCGCGACGCACACGACACCATTAAGGTCTGCGATTGCATGGTGTAAACGTTTCTGGAAGAGTTCTGACGACACTTTCAGTCCGAAGGGTAGTCTTGCCCAACAATAAAGACCTGACGGTGTGATCATTGTCGTCAGCTTACTAGACTGTTCATCTAGTTTCACATGCCAGTATTCTTCCTTTATGTTGATCTTACTAAACACCTTTGCACTGTGCAATTTTGGCAACACATCGTCAAAGGTAGGCAGTTTGTAATGCTCTCGCATTAGCGCAACGTTCAACGGTTGAGGATCAATGCACAATCTCAACTTTCCATTTGCCTTCCTGACTGTAGCCATCTGACTGACCCACTTAGTAGGTTCATTGATGGGGATCGCAACACCACTTTTGACTAGATTGTCTAATTCGCGCTTTACTTCCTCTTGTAACGCTATTGGTACTTTGCGACATGGAAGAGCCCTGGGTGATACATTTGGGTCAACTTCCAACTTGGCCTCTCCTAAGTCACCTAGTGGTTCTACACCACTAACTTGAGAAATGAAAGTATCATCATTTACCGTGATCAGTCCCATCTCTTGTATGGTTTTCAGTCCTAACAAACACGAGAGTTCATTGTTCACAACCGTAAATGCAACATAATTCTTCTCACCATTTCTAGGGTTGATAACTGTTAGCGTAGTTTCACCCAGTGGTGTCTGATGTGATTTGTTCCACATGATCAGTTTTTGCAAGGTGGGTCGGACCTGGTTCTTTTTCACAAACTTCTGGCAAATGGTGTTAACATTTGCAGCACTGTCAAGTTGAAATGTGACGTCACACTCATTGACCTTCAGGAGTGCAGTAACACGTTTGCGAGGGCCCTATCTGCCAATTGATGCTAGCCATTTTGCATCGGAATTGTCCAGATTCTTCTTAGTGCTCATAGCATGCACTTCTGTCTTTCTACACTTCACTTTGAAATGGTTACGTCCATGGCAACCATCACACGTTTTCCCCCATGCAGGACATTTCGATTTTCTTTTCTCGTGATTGCCCCCACAGAAATGACAGTCAGTCACCATTTCTGTGTGATCTTGCTTTGTACGATTATGTTGTCTGGGTTGCCTTGTATACTATGCACGTGACTGTTTTGCTGCCTGCGAGTGTGATGACCGTGTAGTACTCACTTTGTCAATGTTATGACTTGAACTGCCACTGGCATTCATCTCTTTGACATGCTGTGTGCTTTGCTCATATGCACAGCAAATGTCAGTTGCTCTTTTCAAGTTCAGGTTTGTGTCACGCAATAACAATTCCTGAATTTTACCTTTTGCAGTGAATACAATTTTGTCTCTGATCATTCTGTCCTTTTCTTCGAAGTTACAAGCATCTGCACGATTACGTAGCTCAGTTAAGAAAATGTCAAAGGGGTTTTGCCATTGTACACTCCAAAATCTGTGTGTCTGAAGCACTTCTGACTGTCTTGGGTTGCAATACTCTGTTTTCTTCAACACGTTGGCAGGATCCTGTCTGTCTTCTTCTGACATATCTGTGCCATCTTCATTTTTCCACTATGTTCGTAAATGTCAATAATTTGCGGCCCTGCACAATGCAATATCACGGCGGATTGCACTTTGTTGGACTTCTCCGATGACCCACTGGTTGTCAAGTAAACTGTCAACTGACGTTTCCACTTCTTAAATGCTTCACTGATGTCATCATTCGCATCGAGTGTTGGCGGTAATTGATAACTGGCCTCTGCCATCTTGAATGCAGACGGTTTTTCTGCCGCGGTTAAGTTCACTCACTTTGGTGAATTCCCGTCCATTCCCATTGCCACCATGTTGATCACTGCGTATAGTAATGATTAGTACTGGTCTACTAACAGGCAGAATTACTCAGATAAACAGTCTCAATGCCAGTTGAACATGCTACATTTATTTATAGATGGTGGACCACTGCCACATATAAAAGACGAACTCTGGCACAACGGAACTACGGAAACTACATAAAACACGAATCTTTAACAATCAGTAATTGAAATTACTCCGCCTGCCCTTCTCGTCGGCATCGTGGTCGCAGACGAACTTGTTGTGGCCACAGGTTCACCCCGAGATTTCTTAAAATCGTGCCCTAACTGCAGCTGTGCAAGCCTCTGCTGCTTCCCACTACGATAACCACCCACTTGCTATTGACCAAACGGCATGATGTCGTTTTGGAAAGCTAAATCAGTTAATTAAACGAGGAGTATATGAATGTTGATCGAATCGGACATAGCTGGTATTGCAAGCTGACGCTAGAGGCTGGAAATTAGTATTACAACCAATCAGAGAATAATCAGACATCACGTGATTCCGTCTGGCCAATCGTTGCGGGATTCCCCTCCTTTGTCCCTGAGAAGCTAGACAGGGGATCATTCATAGTCGGGATTACTTGGATGCCTTCAGTGCTATTTTTCAACGGTTTCTACCAGCATGCAGAGCGAACAGGGCTTTCCCTCGATATGCGCCATGTTGTATTTCCTGTATTTTTTGGGACGCGATCGATCTCGGAAAATCACATAATTCACGCTGGATTTGACAAAAACAAAGAAGTAGCAGTGATAGGCATCACACATAAGGCATGTTTTATCACACAAACATGTTTATTTTGACAGTACAACGTACAGGAATAGCAAGTTGAATAATATTTCTACACGGAAAAAACTGAAAACTCAATGTCAAAAATCTGTAAAATCACATTCTGCTCCGAGTACACCCTTGCCTTAACTGATAAAAAAGAAAACTGAATGAAAATTCATGCTATAACTGATCCATAATAAGTCACGTCTATGAAATAGTCGTCTCGGTTGTTTATGTCTAGGCCTATACTTTACTTGGTGAGGTAGTAATATAATTATTAGTATACGCTTGGAAAAGGTTAAGCTCGGTATCTTGATATTGATGATTATTAAAAGAAACAAATTACCTCAAAACTTCATCCATGACTTGAAACACACCCTGACTGGTTCCATCATTGCACACTGGCTTGTCAAGTAACTGGGTGTGTGCCTTTGAAAAACTGAACGTGGTTAGCCAGGCGTCTGTCTGTGTTACGATCTGTGCTTTCATCGACCATGATGCTGAAGGGGCCGGTCTGAAAACGGTCGATGACGGGCTTTGTTGCCTCTGGCGCCAAACAGCATCAATGGAGCGATCATTCCTTCAAACATTCGCCCCAAGTCTGCCTGGTAAACACCAGCATACTGTTTTCGCTGACGGTGGGCAAACATCCATCTCATTCGAAACGAAAAACTGGTCTGATTTCAAATTCGCTCACTCTCTGATTTGCCACACGAATTACCGTTGTACTCTCGCGCCTGCGAGAGTTTACACGCTTGAGCAGCGCGCACTCTGACCTACATTGACAGGTGCTTACAGCAATAATATGCTGATTGTTCAATCGTTTTTCACAATCATTGAACAATTCCTCATAAATTTAGCGTATAAAACGAAAAAAAATGTTGTTTCTTAAAGACAAAAATCCATAAGGAAACACTCTTATGCCCGTAAGCCCGTAAAATTATGAAAAGTCAGTACAACGTAAGGTTTGGCAGGTCTGAACTAGGGCCAGTTCATCTGTCTCCATGCATATAAGTGAAATATCCTTTCATACATATACTCTGAGGTCCTTGGTCATCATCAAACCATGAACTGGTAGCTGCCTTCCATCAGAATCCATCTATCTTCTGGTTGGACGACACATGACACAATTAACACCAATTATTAGTTCTCATGATCATCTTCAGCTGGGGTTGACACCCTTTATTCTCTCCATTGGTACATAACACTGTTGGAAAGAGACATCAGACGTCATCTGCATTATCCATGTTGACCTTTCCATTCCATTCAACTCCAGAAAATACTTCTTGTAGACAGCATGTCCGCCCAGTTTCAAGAACAACGTAATTTTCCATGTGTAGTACCGGTATGCATTTTATTTTTTCTTTCATTTTTGCTTAAAAGTCCAGGTGCATATTATACATCGTAATAAACTATACATGGTAATAAAACAAACAGGAATTCTTGGTTGTCTCGGACGAATATTAATCGCGTCTCACCAGTAACTTTCATGGGTGATAATCCATTGGCTTGGTTAGCATATTGCGAGCTTTTGTGAATTTCTGCTCCAAATCATTTCACGGCAGAAAGGCGGATCATATTTCCCATGGGGCTGCTATCAGTGATTATTCGAGCAGGATCATGGTGGTAGAATGCATCTGTGTACGATGACTGTCACACTTGTACCCAGAGAGCTGTAGGGCGTAGACTCGGATTGACATCTTCACTTGGGAGTGTATACATGGCAAACACCTGCATTCATTGAGAATGCCGATAATCTGCCTTGCCTTTGTAATGTATCTGCGATCATGCTCTGGTAGGTGTCTACACTCGCTGAGAAAGCGCTTGTACTCAGCCCAACCAACTTGTTTGTGGTGGACACGTCTTTTCACCCTGTATATATCTGCCTGGTGTTCTGGTCGGTCGCGTAGGTCTATGCAACTGTGAAGCTGCCGTGCGCATCACTTTAACATCTTCATTGGAACGAATCTCTTCAAGTAAAGAATCTGATCTGAGATCTGTTCTATACCTTTGTTTGACAAGCTTGATTTTCTCCATGCCAAGGTATGTGCATATATGTGGTATAGCTATCGCATATCACACCTGCACTTCGTTAGATGTGCAATCATAATCTCTAATCATGAATAACTTTTACATCTAAGGTGCTCTGGAATAGTATTTTGTCAAAAGTCATTGCCAGACTTTCAGAATGCGCTACACGACCATGGTTTCCCTCATCTCTAGGCTGCATAGATAGGCTGGTGTTACGCGCGACCATAGTGTTTAGTAATTAATAGATGAAACCTGCTATCCTGGCCAATTGGCCCCTAAATTTCATTGCTGGCCCCTAATTTTGACAGTTCAGGGGCCAGCTGGCGCCTAGATTTTCAGGCGAATTTTAAGCACTGAACATAGTGTTCACTAGCGACATAATCGCCAAGATGAATTAGTTAGTTCACAACACGTCCTGATCACCAGAGACTATGCACCATTGGTGCACACTCATAGGCATTTAAGACTGCTTGTGTGCTTGTCACATACCTTACCTTAAGATACCTTAAGATGGTTCTGATCGCAGGGTTCTTGTGACTCCTCAATGATCAGATTTTTTCCGTCGTCTATTAATAGTTTAAGAATTCCAGTTCCTATTTTTAATGCTGCTTCAAAATTATACAGAATTTCCTGATTGGACCAGAATTGGTCCAGGTGGTTTTTAAAAGTATTTAAAGATTTTGCTTGAACGACTGTTTCCGGGAGGGAATTCCAAGGTTCAGTCACTCTGATGAGAAAAGCATTTTTTCTTATATTTCTTTTTGCTCTTTGAGTAAATAATTTTAGAGTATGACCTCTATTTCCTGTGCTGAAGGATGCATCCTCCCATTTTAAGAATTCAGGTGAAGATTCAATGTTGTATAGATTGTGTATAATTTTAAAAATTAATCATATCGCCTTGTAGATGTCTATATGATAATGAGAGAAGTTTTAGTAATTTTAATCTTTCTATATAAGTTAAGTTTCTCATCCATGGTAATTCTTTTGTTGCTCTTCTTTGTATGTTTTCTATTACAATAATATGGTTTTTGTAATGATACCATACTACTATGGCATAGTCAAGGTGCGTTCTTACCATTGTTTTATACAATGGCAAAAATGCTTCTTTGTCAAGAAATTGGAAAGTTCTGCGAATAATTTTTGTCATCATATATAATGTGGTCATCAAAGTTTTTCAATTGTTTCGATCGGATGTATGGAGTTGTTAAGGGTCATAGAATATTTGATTCCTCCAATGTTATTATTTCCAATAGTCATGTGTTTACATTTGCTTGGATGAAATTTTAGTACCCATTTGTTGCTCCACTGCTCTAAGGTATTTAGGTCATGTTGTAAAATGCCCTGGTCATTTTTATCAGTAATAGCTCTAAATATCTTGATGTCATCTGCAAATAGAAATTAAATTGGCCGCATATTGTTCGGCCCTGGTATCACTAATTCTGAATTTCGTACTTGTGTTTTTATATACTTTATTGACTTCAGTTGAAACGAGGCGATTATCGCACACCGTTGTATAAAGTAGTAGTATATAGTAACAGTTGTAACAGTTGAAGCATATTCATATAAACTTACATTTAGTCGGTAGAAAAACAGTGATATAAATTATAAAAAAAGACAGAATTGTGACGAGTTCCAAACAAATTATGAAGAAAATGGCATGGTCTCGAAGTACAGCTTGTACAACTGTAACAGCTAATCTTTAAACGACACAAGCCAGAAAGTTTTGGCATTCAAGGGAAAGTTTCCCTTCCTGTGGTTAGAGATTTCTTTTTGTGATACGTATTTTTTTCCAGTAGTTTTAATTCTGTCTAGGATTTCCCATTGTCTATTTACATTAGTGTCTGAATCCGTAAATTTGGTTTCCCAATCTATTTTTGAAAACTCGATCTTCATTCTATCAAAATCTGCATTTTTGTACTACTTTCTTCTTTTAGTGTAATTATTTAGTTTGATTGTACACAGAATTTCAAAAGTTAATATACAGTGGTAGCTTCTTCCTAATGGTCTGAGGTTTTCTACATCCCCTATGATGTCCTCATCATTTGATAGAATTAAATCTAAAACATTTGGGTTATTTGAACCTCTGCCTCTGGTTGGTTCTGTGATATGTTGAGACGTAAATGCATCTCTTTTCCATCTACATCCGGGTTGTCTGCTGCCGATTCAGCCATGAAAGTGCTTGTACTCTTGTTTGCATAGTGACATGTCTTTTCACCCTGTATATATCTGCCTGGTGTTCTGCTCGGTCAACTGTGAAGCTTCAAGTAAAGAATCTAGTGCTTGTGAGATCTCAGGCTTACTTAAAGCAAGGTTCTGAGATCAGTATGAAGCTGTCACAGGATTTCATGTTGCATATATATATGGTATACCTATCGCATATCACACCTGCACTTCATTAGATGTGCAATCATAATTTCTAATCATGAATAGGTTTACATCTAAGGTGCTCTGGAATAGTATTTTGTCAAAAGTCATTGCCAGACTTTCAGAATGTGCTCCACAACCATGATTTTTCCCTCATCGCTGTGGTCTCTAGGCTGCTTAGATAGGCTGGTGTTACGCGCAACCATAGTATTTAGCAATTAAGGAGACACGCTACTCGGAATTATTGGTTTATAAATATTTTTTAGGCAAATTTCTTTTTCACAATTTTCCATTACTATGTTCATATTTCTTTCAGATCCAGTATATAGATTTACACAAATCTTGTTCTATATGTGAATAAAATGATTTTATTGATGACCTGTGTTACTGTGGTTTCCTTTGTCTTGGTAAAATTAGTAGAAATTAGGCGAGTTTGTCGCCTTAGTTACGACAGCTATCCTCCGACAAAGCCTGTCATGTTGGATATTGTTGAATAGGGGATTCTCCTGTCTGTGCACGGGGTCTGCGTACACTTTGGAAATCCCCTTTGCATTGAGCCAATAAGCTTTTGCGTGGCCGTAGTAACGGCATAAAAATGTGCCCGATCGTACTAACACGGATGGTGATTGGCTGATAAACGCGGACGTTACGGTCAATGCATGCGCACTGTGTTTCCTTGGTGGAAATCCCCTATTCTACGCATAGCGTCCTAGACAACAGCAGACGACAACCGATTGTTATTGTGGATTACTGTCGAAATGCCGAAGTGTCGTGGCAAAAAGGAAACCACGAAGTGTGTCAATAACACAGGGAGGCTTTCTCGTGCCTCTCCGTTGCAGGCAGCACGGGAAAATAGATGGAAGGCGATTTTTGCAGCAGTTGATTTGGAAGCCGTCACCGGTGGAAGTGACTTGCCGCGCTTGCAACCCGGCTCTGTCAGTGTCAATGACTGGCACAGTGCCGGTGGCAGTGCACTGAACGTTACCGCATCATCTTCCAAGAGGAAATTTGATATGATGTGTGCTGCAAGTTCTGTATCTTCTGGCGACAGTGACGATGTGGATGTGACATCCGACCACATAGACAGTGACGACCCTGGCGCCAATACTCATTCACCAGTGACAGATGACAGCTGTCTATTTGTGCAAGTTTCATCACTGAAGAACATAGTCAAGAATTTGCCGTGCCCTAACTGCCAGGGGGCGGTAGAAGTTATTGATGTCCAGAAAGGACCAGCTGTAGCCTTGCGCACAGTTTGTGGTGGTTGTCAGCATGTGTGCAGCGAAACGCTGTCTTTGTC
This sequence comes from Lamellibrachia satsuma, assembly GCA_033239005.1. NCBI lineage: Eukaryota > Metazoa > Annelida > Polychaeta > Sabellida > Siboglinidae > Lamellibrachia > Lamellibrachia satsuma. Next base: position 3,232,827 of record BSQZ01000004.1, read on the forward strand.
TCGCCTTGGTGACCAGGGTAGTCATGCACCCTTCGCAACTACCATATGTATGGTGTAGGGAACAATGGACAGCGGTGTCGGTTTCTCAGGGTTGCAACGGCTCTGTTGGTGGCTTGATTCACCATGTGTACACCAGAAGACCAGCGACCTGTTTCCCAAGCTTTCACTTCCACAACCACACGAATACTCGAAAATGCAGTGACATGTGTGAGGGAGGTGTATGTGGACATTGATCCTGGCATGACTCCAGAAAACGTGAGGGACATCTGCGTGTCCTATGATGCTGCCTGGATGACCAGGGGACACAAGTCGCACTATGGCTTTGGTTGCGTGATCGATCTGTTCACCAATCTCATCATCGACTATGCCATCCTCAGTACGTACTGCCATGGCTGTGCAACAGTGGGTGACAGCATGGACAAGACAAGTCCAGAGTATGATCTGTGGCTGGGTGATCACGACTGTGATAAGAACTTTGAAGGCACGGCTAAAGCCATGCATGCTGCCATTGCAGAGATCTTGTGGAAGCGGTCCATCGAAAGGCATGGCTTTCGGTACGTGACCCTTCTGTCGGATGGTGATGCCAGAACATACAATCACATTGCATCACTGAACATCTATGGGGACAACTGCCATGTAGAGAAAGAGGAGTGCGTCAACCATGTGTCAAAGAGACTTGGGACAGCACTGCGGAAAGTGGCAGCGGAGGGTCGTCAGGAAGGTGTCGTGACCGGTGGCAAGGGCTACAGCAAACTGACAGCTGCTACCATAAACGGACGAGCTACTATGGCAAAGCAATCAGAAGCAACAGCAACAACCTCGACGGAATGCGCAACGCTATGTTTGCAACTTTCCTCCACGCATTCTCTACAGATGACGACCCACATCACAATCGGTGTCCGAAAGGAAGAGAAAGCTGGTGCTTTTATCAGAGTGCCGTAGCGAAAGGTGAACATCCAGGGCCCCATCGAGTCATGGTTGGGACACCAATTTCGCGTGAGGTCGGCCAGTTTGTGTGACCAGTCTATGCTCGCCTTGGTGAAGAGAGTCTGCTGCGTCGGTGCTTGAGCGGTAAAACCCAAAACAGCAACGAGAGTGTTCATGCAATCGTGTGGAGGAAATGTCCCAAGATGGACTTCTGTGGCAAGGTGCGACTGGATGCTAGCGCTGCAATGGCAGTCTGCGAGTTCAACGTGGGGGTGGAGACCATTGTCACAGTTGCCACAGTCACCATGGGATTCAAATGTGGTGTATCAGTCGAGAAGCTGACAAAGGCGAAGGATGACGAATGACTTGCTTTGATGCTGCGGAAAGGCAGTGCAGTCGAAAAGCACAGAGAAGCACATCATCTGAAGCAGATACGCCAACATGACATGCTTGTCAAGGCCGAAGGTGGTCCATCATACAGCAGTGGACACTTCTGACAATGTGATGGTTGGCAGCAGCCCTGTTGGTTCCACATCATCCACTAGGGGGCACTACATGCAGCATACTGCAATACTTGTTCTGCAACTTTGTGCTGTAACGTTGTAAATACATAATCTCTCAAACTTTATTTGCCGTTTTTGACAGCAGTGACAATGTGGCGGTGAATGCATAATGGCCACTGGGGGTGCTGTGTGCAACATTACGTATACCCCGGTATTCTACATTGCATAGAAACAATTGCTATGCAGTTTATCAACTTTGTGCTCTGTAGTGTTGTAAATGCATGTAATCAGTGTGTAAATAGAAACATAATCTTTGTTTGCTGTTTTCTCATGATTTCGTTTTCGTGCCGTTCTAAAACTTTCAACGGAAAATTCTACCGAAACCGTCTGACATTTCCACCTGAAATTTGGCATACACCTACAGCAAAGCATACAGTGCATCATGACAGAAGGAAATTTCAATATGTTTCATGATTACAATTTTATGTGATGTTGAATCACGACTGATTACAAAAAAATTACAAATTAAAAAAAAAATTATACAACAAAATCTTTTTTGTGATACAAATTTCCTTCTGTCATGATGCACATACATGTATCTACTATCACTGTAATTTCCATGGAAATCAAAGTACTTTTTTTGTAAATAATAATTATTTTTTTCGTTTTGACCCCCAATGGTGATTTCCCTAAAATCTTAGGCAGCTGGCATTAAATTGACCAAAATTTTCCAAAACTGAATTTCGCAGCATGTGTCCTCTTAATAGATGAAACCTGCTATCCTGGCCAATTGGCCCCTAAATTTCATTGCTGGCCCCAAATCAGTATACCACTTGCAAGAGTATTCAACTTGTCATTAAAAGAAAGAATTGTTCCGTTTGAATGGAAAGAAGCAAACATCATACCATTATTTAAAAAGGGTTCGAGAAATAAGTCAGAGAATTACAGACCAGTGAGTTTAACGTCAGTGATTTGTAAATTATTAGAAAGGTTAATTAAAGACCATATGGTGGACTTCCTCGTTAAGCATAAATTATTAAATTCATCTCAACATGGATTCCTTAAAGCAAGGTCATGCTTAACAAATATGTTATGTTTTTTGGAAGAAATCACTAAGTGGATAGACGTGGGATCGCCAGTAGATATTATCTACTTAGATTTTCAGAAAGCTTTTGACAAAGTGCCACATCAAAGATTGCTACTTAAATTAAAAGCCCATGGTATTGGGGATAGCATAACTGACTGGATAGAACAATGGCTGACTGACAGAAGACAACGAGTTGTAGTAGATGGAGAAGTTTCAAATTGGAAATCGGTTTTGAGTGGGGTACCTCAAGGATCAGTATTAGGACCTATATTATTCTTAATTTATATCAATGACTTGGATGACAGTATAACAAGTAACGTACTGAAATTTGCGGATGACACAAAACTGTTTAGAAAGGTTAATATTGATGGTGATAAACAACATTTACAAATCGATCTAGACAGATTAGTGAAATGGTCTGAGAAATGGCAGATGCTGTTCAATTTGGGGAAATGTAAATGCCTACATACAGGACATGGGAACTTGAATGTAAACTATAAAATGGGAGATACTGTTCTGGGTACTACTGTAAAAGAAAAGGACTTAGGAGTTACAATAAGCGCTGATATGAAAATTTTCAGAGCAGTGTGGTATTGCAGCTTCAAAGGGTAATCAAATTCTTGGATTGATTAGAAGAAACATAACATACAAGGGAAAAAAGTTAATTATACCTCTTTATAAAGCAATAGTTAGACCTCATTTAGAATACTGTATACAAGCATGGAGACCATATCGTAAGAAGGATATAGATACGCTTGAACGCATACAAAGGAGAGCAACTAAAATGATTCCAGAACTTAGAGACCTTAGTTATGAAGAACGCCTGAAAGAATGTGGTTTAACAACTCTAGAGACAAGGAGGAGATCAGATTGAAGTTTTTAAGATATTGAATGGGTATGAAAATATTGATAGAAATATGTTTTTCTCACTCAAGAAGGATAGCAGAACTAGAGGACATGAGGTAAAATTAGTAAAGGATCAATGTAGATTGGACATGAGGAAGCACTCGTTCTCACAGAAGACAATAAATGAATGGAACAAATTGTCTACAGATTGTGTAACTGCTAGCAGCGTGAATATGTTTAAAAACAAGGTTGACACATATATCAGGAGGGCGGGTTATAAGTAGGTGAACATTGTTGGACTCTCGATAAGCCAATGGCTTCCTTGTCCACTTGCCATCTGGGCCTTTGGCTTGGATGGCAAATCTTGTTAAATCTTGTTAATGTTTAAAGTTCAGGGGCCAGCTGGCTCCTTGATTTTCAGGCAAATTTTAAGACCTGAACATAGTGTTCACTGGCAGACATAATCGCCAAGATGACTTGGTTTGTTGACAACATCTCCTGACCACCGAGGACTATGCGCCACTGGTGGCACACTCACAGGCATTTCAGACTGTGCTGGTGTGCCTGTCACATCCAGGTTGTCTGCTGTCAATTCAGTCATGATCAGCAGCTCGATGTTCTGTGGCTCATTGCTCGGTGGCTTGGTGTTCTGTGGCTTATTGCTCGGTGGCTTGGTGTTCTGTGGCTCATTGCTCGGTGGCTTGGTGTTCTGTGGCTCATTGCTCGGTGGCTCGGTGTTCTGTGGCTCGGTGTCCTGTGACTTATTGCTCGGTGGCTTGGTGTTCTGTGGCTCATTGCTCGGTGGCTTGGTGTTTTGTGGCCCATTGCTCGGGCGCTTGGTGTTCTGTGGTTCATTGCTCGGTGGCTTGGTGTTCTGTGGCTTATTGCTCGGTGGCTCGGTGTTCTGTGGCTTGGTGTTCTGTGGCTCATTCCTCGGTGGCTTGGTGTTCTGTGGCTCAGTGTTCTGTGGCTCATTGCTCGGTGGCTTGGTGTTCTGTGGCTCATTGTCCGGTGGCTTGGCGTTCTGTGGCTAATTGCTCGGTGGCTTGGTGTTCTGTGGCTTATTGCTCGGTGGCTTGGTGTTCTGTGGCTCATTGCTCGGTGGCTTGGGTGTTCTGTGGCTCATTGTCCGGTGGCTTGGTGTTCTGTGGCTCATTGTCCGGTGGCTTGGTGTTCTGTGGCTCATTGTCTGGTGGTTTGGTGTTCTGTGGCTCATTGCTCGGTGGCTTGGTGTTCTGTGGCTCATTGCTCAGTGGCTTGGTGTTCTGTGGCTCATTGCTCGGTGGCTTGGTGTTCTGTGACTCATTGCTCGGTGGCTTGGTGTTCTGTGGCTCATTGTCCGGTGGCTTGGCGTTCTGTGGCTAATTGCTCGGTGGCTTGGTGTTCTGTGGCTTATTGCTCGGTGGCTTGGTGTTCTGTGGCTCATTGCTCAGTGGCTTGGTGTTCTGTGGCTCATTGTCCGGTGGCTTGGTGTTCTGTGGCTTATTGCTCGGTGGCTTGGTGTTCTGTGGCTCATTGTCTAGTGGCTTGGTGTTCTGTGGCTCATTGCTCGGTGGGTTGGTGTTCTGTGGCTCATTGTCTAGTGGCTTGGTGTTCTGTGGCTCATTGTCCGGTGGCTTGGTGTTTTGTGGCTAATTGCTCGGTGGCTTGGTGTTCTGTGGCTCATTGCTCGGTGGCTTGGGTGTTCTGTGGCTCATTGTCCAGTGGCTTGGTGTTCTGTGGCTCATTGTCCGGTGGCTTGGTGTTCTGTGGCTCATTGTCTGGTGGCTTGGCGTTCTGTGGCTCATTGCTTGGTGGCTTGGTGTTCTGTGGCTCATTGCTCAGTGGTTTTGTGTTCTGTGGCTCATTGCTCGGTGGCTTGGTGTTCTGTGGCTCATTGCTTGGTGGCTTGGTGTTCTGTGGCTAATTGCTCAGTGGCTTGGTGTTCTGTGGCTCATTGCTCGGTGGCTTGGTGTTCTGTGTTCATGTGGATGGTGTTGCTTTTGTTGATCAGTTTGTGTGGCTTCATACTCTGGTTAGCCTAGTGCTCCTGGCGTTGTTTAATGCCCAGCAAACCACACGTATCGTTCTCTATATCATATCGTGCCATTAGTAGTGTGCCTGCCACAGGTAGCAGTGTCTTGAACCTTCGCCCCATCAGACGTTGAGTAGGACTGGTCCCAACTCCAGCTGTGGGGGTGTTCTGCCAGTCCAGTAATGCCTTGAACTCTGATTCTCCTGAATCACAACATTTGACGAACAGTCTCTTGATTGTTTCCACCACATTTTCTGCTTTTGACTGTGGGTAATGTGGGGACGATGCGACGTGCTCGAATGCCCACATTGTCGCGAACACAGCAAACTCTAGCTGCCAATGCAAACTGTGGTGTGTTGTCACTGACTAGCATATCCAGTACTCCAAATCGAGCAAACACTTCCTTCATCTCTCGAATTACACTGCTTGATGTTGTTGACTTGAGGTGAGCAACCTCAGTGAAATTACTATAGTAATTACACTTTACTACGAATACTAGTAAATTGCAACCATTCTCATAACACAATTCTACACTGACCATTTGTTCTAGTGAATCTGGTAGGAAGAGTAATTTGCAGGTAAAGACTGTGATATTAAGGTGTCTAAGAAGTGTGTTCACTTCCCATTGTACATCCAGCAGTCGGCAATTTACTTTGTGCGTTTCAGTTGTCTTGTAGTGCTTGCCAGTGCAGCGCTGCATTAGGTCCTCGCTAATGAAGATTTTGTTTTGGTTGTCGCTGTCGTGCAGCCCGGATCACTTTGACACGCACGTTGATTCCATTAAAACGTACAATGACTACACTATGTCGATCGCCGGTCGCTACCTTTTGGCCAAGCCTATGGGTAGTCACAATGTCCTTTGGTGTAACTGAAGGGGTCACTGTCATTTATTATTGCCACCACTTTGGCTGTAGTGTCCTCCCCCTCCCTGTTTCAGGGATTCCATGGAACCTTAAGTTAACCTGCGAGAATATTGTCCGATATTGTCACATTCATTCTCAAGACAATCAACCCTTCAAGGGCGGCAATTCTGCTCTCTTTGATTTCGTGCTTCACATTTACTTCAGCAATTGCCTGTGTAAGTGTGTCGATCTTGTTGGCCAGCGCTTGAGGGAACAACGCTAACCTCAGTTTTTTTACTACATCGTCATCGTTTAGCATTTCCACGAAACGTAGTAATATCACGTCAGTGTTCTGTACATCGGTATCAGTAGCACTGGAGCTTTTCTGTTTTGGTGGCATGCTTTTCTAAATTCTTACTGGCCCATGAAAAACATGCTACGTTAGATCATGGCAGCCATCTTGATCACGAGAGTTCTCAGACACTTTGTTCTTTAGATCTGTGAACACTTTCTGATGATGAACTTCCCACATGAACTCTGCATCATGATGTAGCAAGTCTGAGCAAAGCAGATTTTGTGCTGAAGCATTTCATAAAGCGTAACAAGTATGTGATGAAGCCTGACTTGGCTCTGGCATCGCTTTGAGGTCTTTCACCTTTTGCAGGTCTGCATCCGATTTTATTGACCAGTAGCCAGCTTTAGTGTCAAGCTTCAAAAAAAAATTGGCATTAGCGAAGTGTAGGTATCTGGTGGTAAGGGTGAATCAGCGCTTTGTTGAGATGTCGTGGATCGAGACATACGCGGAGACTGTCATGTCTCTTGGTGACGTATGAAAGTGAGCTGAACCACTCGGTTGGCTCTTTGAAGCAATGTATCAAATCAACCATCTAGTCAAGCTCTGCTTTGATTTTATCCTTCAAAACAGTTGGTGTCGATCCTGCTTGGTACGTTTAGATCAACTAAACGTTTGTGAGTTGTCTGCAACTCACCGATACAGTCAAACTGCCGCAGGTATTGGAGAACTAAGTCACTAGCTGTTGATTGGCTGTGACTGCAGCGTGTTGCATGTTAACGTGCAGTGTAATGTCACAACTCATAGGGCTTCGCAAGTTAGCAGTCCTAATATTGCAGGACCGAGTACGTCTACCACAAAGAATTCGGTGTTGTTGCATTCTTGTCCATCGTATCGACACTCAGTGGTGGTGGTTGCATGGCAATTAATTGCAGTATCAGTGTGCTGTCAGAACACTTTGTCGGTATCAAACAGTCCACTCGAGGGTTACCTGCGCTGTCGAGTTTCTCTGGAAACATCGCTCTAAATGTTCTGAATTGCATAGTGTTTGCCTTCGCACCTGTGTCCACCTTCAGGTGAAAATCGTGTATGCCTGGTCAATTGTCTACACACACGTTGATGTGCGAATGACATTAAATTAGCAGTTTTCCATCTGATCTGTGTGATTGCGTTGTCAACTATGTGAACTGGTAGATCTTGCTCATTTACTAAATGCAGGAAAGTCTGTAATGCCAAGAAGTTGTTGCACTCCATTACATCACAAAATTATGTCTGCAAATCAAGGTTTTACCACTGAGTTTTCCATCTGAAGCCAAAGTTCCCATGAATGCATTCATTTCAGCAATATCAACACACCTGAATTTTTTACTATAATGGGGAGGAGGACTGTAGGAGAGAGCAGGGATAACTGTAGGAGAGAGAGCTGGGAGGACTGTAGGGGAGAGCTGGGAGAACTGTAGGAGAGAGAGCGGGGAGGACTGTAGGGGAGAGCTGGGAGAACTGTAGGAGAGAGCAGGGAGAACTGTAGGGGAGAGCGGGGAGGACTGTAGGGGACAGCTGGGAGGACTGTAGGGGAGAGCTGGGAGGATTGTAGGGGAGAGTTGGGAGGACTGTAGGGGAGAGCGGGGAGGACTGTAGGAGAGAGAGAGCGGGGAGGACTGTAGGGGAGAGGTGGGAGGACTGTAGGGGAGAGTGGGGAGGACTGTAGGGGAGAGCGGGGAGGACTGTAGGGGAAAGCAGGGAGAACTAGAACAGTATGTTTAGTTTGTTATGTTTGCTTTCTTCACACCTCGAGTGTTAATGATAACCAAATATTTTTACCAGCCCAATGTCATATAGCTATACCCCGACACTTTGCACTAGTGTCTTTTATGTAGTTTATTCAGATTATTTGTTGTTGTGATTCTAAAAAAGGTGATAATTTGGTGTCAACTGGGGCACCACCAGGGTGAAGTGGGACGCCACCAGGGTGAAGTGGGACGCCACCAGGGTGAAGTGGGAATCCACCAGGGTGAAGTGGGATGCCTATTGTGGTAAAATGGGACATTGAAAAAAGATAGAATTTCCGACATCTGAATCACAACAATTTATAGGCAGGATAATCAGTAATAGAGGTGGGACACTGCGTCCCAGTTCTCACCACACTAAATCTTTGGGGAAAATGGCTGCACAGTATTTTATCTCTGTCATAAACGATCATATAGCTTCTGAAGAGTGTGTACAAATGCCCATTTATTATACTGTAACCATACTGATGATGATGATGGTTTATTATAAAAATTGTGATACAATACATACAATACATAGAAACATTGTCACAGTTTCCATAATCAAGCCACAAGTGGCAAATTTTCCCTCACAATACATGTAATATCTATAGTACATATTCTATTCTATTCTTTTCTGTGGTGCAAGAGAAAACAAACTGAACAAAGGTAAAATAGAAAGTGCTATATATACTATTCTATACTACACTTTGCTACTGTCCTTATAACAGCACACAGAATGATCCTACCGTCCTTATATCAGCACAATGAATGATCCCACCATCCTTATAGCAGCACACGGAATGATCCTATCGTCCTTATAACAGCACACAGAATGATCCTACCATCCTTATAACAGCACACGGAATGATCCTACCGTCCTTATATCAGCACAATGAATGATCCCACCATCCTTATAGCAGCACACGGAATGATCCTACCGTCCTTATATCAGCACAATGAACGATCCCACCATCCTTATAGCAGCACACAGAATGATCCTACCATCCTTATATCAGCACATGGAATGCAAGTGGTTCGGGTTTGCACAAAGATGCTAACTTGAATCTGATTGGCTGAAAATGCTGTAAATATGTTTACCACCTTCCTATTTCTCCCTGCTCTCCCCTATGTATTAGGTTTATCAGCACATTGATTGGTTTGTGTACAAAATAACTCCTCATCGAGGAAATCTAATGTCAATGATGTTTAGGTACTTTGGGTGCCCACCTGACCACCAAATGTAGTATCCACTGGCATAAATGTATTTGACCACCCAAACATAGCATTGGCCGGCCTAATAGGCCTATTAGTAGCACTTTGAAGCAGAGGTGATGGTGGTGGAGCAACACCTCCCCCATTGCCAGCGTCACTCACATCAGGATCTGGGATGTCACTATCAGAACCCACCTTCTCTTCAACAGACTAAACTATTGAAAGTTCATCGGAAGGTAATCCAGACCATAAATTTCCTCTCCATCACCATCTGAGTTCACCATTATCTTAGTCCACCATTATCTTAGTCCACCATAACCTTAGTCCACCATCACTTTAGTCCACCATCACCTTAGTCCACCATCACCTTAGTCCACCATCACCTTAGTCCACCATCACCTTAGTCCACCATCACTTGAGTCCAACTTCATCCAGCATCTACAGTACCAGTGTTTCTGTCATTAGTTTACAAACATTTCTGCTCGTTGTGACATTTATCTGGGCTTGTTTCATCTCGTATGTCGGTTATACAACGAAAACAACCAAAATGTACAAACACAGGCACACGCTATTTGCAAATTTCACATTATTACTCAATCGTTTATTAGCTCCTTTCCTTTGCGGACTGTATTTATAAACGCAGCCATGTGTTCAACACATGATATAAAAACAGGACAGAGTAACGTTGGCGTCAGCCTGGTATATCAAGCTGGCAGGTTCAAAGAGTTATTAACCGTAATAACAGGACAGAGTAACATTGGCGTCAGCGTGGTATATCAAGCTGGCAGGTTCAAAGAGTTAGTAACCGTAATAACAGGACAGAGTAACATTGGCGTCAGCGTGGTATATCAAGCTGGCAGGTTCAAAGAGTTATTAACCGTAATAACAGGACAGAGTAACATTGGCGTCAGCCTGGTATATCAAGCTGGCAGGTTCAAAGAGTTAGTAACCGTAATAACAGGACAGAATAACGTTGGCGTCAGCCTGGTATATCAAGCTGGCAGGTTCAAAGAGTTAGTAACCGTAATAACAGGACAGAGTAACATTGGCGTCAGCGTGGTATATCAAGCTGGCAGGTTCAAAGACTTATTAACCGTAATAACAGGACAGAGTAACATTGGCGTCAGCCTGGTATATCAAGCTGGCAGGTTCAAAGAGTTAGTAACCGTAATAACAGGACAGAGTAACGTTGGCGTCAGCCTGGTATATCAAGCTAGCAGGTTCAAAGAGTTAGTAACCGTAAAAAATACCGTCAAATCTGCAAGTTGTTTTTGGGTGTATATCATCTATTGTTTTAGAGATTATTTCTTTATCAATAAGTTGAAAATGAAATACATTGTTAGGGTAGTATTTGAAAGTTTTGTTTTTATGGGATTTTGTAAGTCACACTATAAGTGGGAGATTATTTTTGGGACCCATGGATTAGTTTTGCTGTTTTACAGACAGTACTTTTATTTGTAGGATTCTGAAGAAATGACAAGCGTTTCGGACAAGGTCACTATTGTGCTACAGGTGGCGAAGACAGTGCAGGTATGGCAGCGGTCAGTAGTAGGGTAACTACACATGACACAGTGTCCTTTTCAGGCAGACTGTGGACACTTGTCAATGTCTCCCCAGGAGGCAAGCTGGACACTTGTCAGTGTCCCCACGAAGCAAACTGAACACTTGCAGTGTCCCCGCGAGGCAGACTGAGATATTTTTCAATATCTTCATGCTGTTTTTTAAGGAAATGTAGCTGCCTTAGGCAATCAATGCTCTAGCTTATGAAAGTTTGTCTCAGAAGATGCAAATATCAGTACAGATAATGAGCAATGCAACATGCCATATTGTCGAGTTGATATCAAACATATTTGTCTCAAAAAGCTTGCTATTTTATGTAAAGGCTTTTAAATTTCCTCTGCAAAATATGCTCATGAATTTATTAATCATTGTGTGTAAAACAAAATGCCTGCTGCTTTGTGTTTTGTGTAGGTTTTTAAATAGACCCTATATGTCTTGCGAATGTGTTGTACATTTTAATACAGCTTCAAGTAGTGTTAATAAATGTTTTAATAAATACATACATATGCTACCTGTAATCATTGTAGTGCTCTGTATACATGTTGTTGTTTTATTAATTAATAGTGCATGTTCCTGATATGTCTTCAGAACACTCTGAGTAGCATCGCAGATAATCTGGAGAAGATTAACAGGTGTGTGCATTTACTAATCCTACATGGTTACTGCTTGTTGGTAGATGCGTCAGGGGGAATCCCTGTGTCAGACGGGAATCCCCGGGTCAGGCAGGAAACAGGCCCTTAGCCAGAAATAAAATTTTGCCAGTCTTAAACATTCTGAAAAACCTTAAACGCGTGAATGACTTCCGTTCGCGTCAATGACAGCCATTATTGGCCCAATTGATTTTTTTCAGTGGCAAGCCAATGCTGGTTGATATAATGACAACCATTATTGACCCGTTTTTTGCACTGGTAAACCAATGCGAGTTGAGCAGATGACAGCCATATTGGCCGAATTAGGTTTTTTCAGAGGCAGGCCAAGTTCGATTTAACCATTATTGGCTCAACCGAGTCTTAATAGATGTGCTGCGAGGTTGGCATTATCACATGCACAGTAATAATAACCGAAGAAGAGCCAACACATGAAGGTTTATGAAAAAGTAAGTTGAAACTTTATTTTAAATATGTAAACATGGAAATAATATTTGTAGCATCTTAAGACTAAGTACATGCATGCAAATATGTCTAATATGAACAAATATGATTACAGTCACACTCAAAATCAAATGCTTGACACTAATAGTAAAGCAATACAACAAATAAAAATAGAAGATATAGCGCTCAATAATACAATTGGTTTTGAAAGTAATACATTGAAACATTACTTCTTTGATAAAACAGCGATCATCCAGATTCAGTATTGCCTATTGGAAAAAACTATGAATTTACTAGACTGAACAAAGCCTAATTGTTCGTGGTGGTTTGCCTGCCGTTTGAGTTGAGGAACCGCGAAACTGCTGCCGATAGTAGGGCCTACACGCCGGTTATGTATGGTGGCAGTACACTAGCATCATGGTTACTGGCGGCAGGCACATCAACATTATGGATCTCCAATAACGTAACAAAGGATGCTGACTCGGACTGTTCAGGGACAATCACAGGAACGCTGCTTTTATTCACGTTTATGAAAAAGGCATTGTTTGTCGTGAACTTTGACGTTGACATATCGCATCTTTTCACTCGCTTGGCAGGTGCCATTTTGAAATCGCCCCACGACATCCAGGTCACGGTATTGTTTCTTCAAACGAGAGCGTCAGTGGATAGGCACTGAGAAAGGCCATAGAAATGTGTTTCTCAACCAACAACGTACACGATTACAATAAATAGAGATCAACCACAGTATCATTATTTTCCAACAATGTCAACGTTAAAAATATATAGTCTTATAGATCAGCGGTATTCGCTATCCTGTCGCTGACAACATTCGTATAATCATGACCGCGTGCGCTAAGAGTCACTAAGACTTGTAAAAGGAAAAATACGTCTTATTTTTATTTTACCCGTCGTCGTAAGACATTTGCCCGTCTTGAAGATGGGCAGATGGGTCCCTGGCTAAGGGCCTGGCGGGAAACCTGGTATGAGATAGTGAAGTGACTTTGGGGGTCACAATTGTGTATAGAAAGTTACCTGGGTGTCATTTTCTATGGGATCACTTTGCTATGCCACACTAGGTCAGGTGGGAACCTGGGTGAAATTTGACATTGGAATACACCTTACAATCACCTATGTTCCACGTAGTTGTGTTTGCTGACACATTTATTGTATATTAATCTTTTTCTTGTATTTCAAAGTAAATTTTGCATTCTTTTTTTTACGGTTTTGTCTTCGTCAGACTGACTGCCTGATGAAGACAGCTAGAAACCACCAGTTTGAGGAATCGCTTCACAATTAAGTATGTTATTTGCGGACACGTTTGATGATGTCTTTCTAGTTTGCTGACATGGAAGCACCCAGCAGCCACGAGGTACCTGCTGACCGGATTGTGTGCTGCCCTTGTCTTTTCGGCTGTCCTGCCTGCGACAACGTTCTTCAGGCTGGCAGGTACTTCCCAGTGTTCCACAGTACTCTCGCTGTAAGGAACATCCACTTAAAAAAGAACAACGTAACCACTTTTCTGGCATGCACTGGCTTAGTTACCCAGCGTTGCACATAAGCCATAAGACTTTTCTGATTAAAGCCGCGTATTGCGCAAACATGTTTCTGGGAAGTGGCATGTGCCATGTTTGTATGTGGTGCCTGCATGCTTTGCCACAAGATGCAGGAAGTAACACAGACATTGTCTCACAGACAAACTGTAGTAACTTGAAAAGTATTCAAATTGTAGTACATCCAGCGATAAAGGTATAGGTGTCATTGTTATCTTTAAGATGTAGAAAACATTCTTTAAATTTTTAACCCCTCCCGGGGCATTTCTCCTGGGACATATGACCATGGCACATGACAGTGTGAGCAAAGGATGCAGTGTGGATTCATCTCTCTTCTGTTTCAGGTCTGTATATTGGAGTCAAGTTGTTCATAATCGACACCATGTATGAAACATTTCCACGATTGCGGCAGCGACGAGACACTGTCTACCGGTACTGGCAAGAACTACCAACAAACGCTGACGTGACTGAGCATCGAACCTTCGTAGAACATCAGGTAGCCAAAGTATTTGTGTCAGAATGTGACCTTTCTTGGGATTATTATAATATTGATGTAATGTTTTAAACTGTTCAATGCTAACCTTTCCTGTATATTTATTGATGGTCATACGCTGTGCCATTGCATTTTATGTGCAATTTTTTCCACTTTGCATTTTCTTGGTAGTGCAAAAAGATTACTCTATGATCTTTGGGTGATGCATAAAGGCCTGTTCACATGAACGATTAGTGACCAATTTGTGCCGCCAATTAGTGCCGCCGGAACTATGGCGGGGTCCAACTTGGGCATCTGTTGGACGACAGTTCGAAGCAAGTAGCCAATCAGTGACCATTGCGAACTGGTTCAGGTGACCCATTGTGTCCTTTAATCAGAAATCAAGTGGGGATTGGCGCTGATCAATAGGTTACACTTGCAGTGTCTGGATACCTTCCTCGTGTGAACGGGCACATAATTTAGCTGCTCTTTGTGATGTGACACGGTGTCACCCGGCCAAGTGGACAACCAATCACTTGTGTGAACAGGCCATAAGGCGTACTTCATTATGTTGACAACTATGTTGCAGGTGGCGACATTAGGTGGTGACTCCAGCCAACTAGGCCGTCAGCCATCTGTCAATGGCCGGGCATTCTGTGAATCCTTCTTCCTTCCCCTTGAAGAGAAACCTGTGCCAGGTATGTGACCTTCTCTCAATCCTTCCTTCTCCTTGAAGAGAAACCTATTCCAGGTATGTGACCTTCTCTCAATCCTTCCTTCTTGAAGAGAAACCTATTCCAGGTATGTGACCTTCTCTCAATCCTTCCTTCTTGAAGAGAAACCTATTCCAGGTATGTGACCTTCTCTCAATCCTTCCTTCTCCTTGAAGAGAAACCTATTCCAGGTATGTGACCTTCTCTCAATCCTTCTTCCTTCTATAGCATTAAATACATTTTTCTTATATAAAATGCAGAGTAAATGTGACCCACCGTAACAAAATGAGTCGAATGTCGGTAAACATGAAACTTCGCAAATGCCGTTTTTATCAAAAACTGGCTAATCCAACGATTTTGAGATTTTCCCTGCAAATGGTTCCTTAGTATTCATTTTAACGATTACCACAATTTCTACTGTATATTTAGCTATGTTTAATATATTTTAGTGTTATCTTTGAAGAGCTGTTCGATGTGTTCCACTTGACTTCCGTAAAACAAAGCCGAAATTGCCGATAATTAATCGCTTTTTTCGTCCGTAATTTTTGGATGGTCCCTCACAAATGTGGCATCGTTGCAAAGCTTTGCATCTCATCTTTCCATATATGGTCATCAAATTAACATATATTACGGATTTGTCGAATAGGAGGGCGTGAGGGGTAGGTACTGTTTGTCCAGCTGTGTAAACAAACCCAGCTTGTTACGATCATGTGATCCAGGAAAATTATTTTATTGGCGCAGCAACGAATTCATTTAAATAATGTTCATGGACGCGTGCGCACTATGCCATTCTACCACGTCACACACCTCACCCACATGTCGAGTAGAAAATGGCTTTCGATGTAGCGGGTTTGTTGATATCCTGCCCGAAGTTATTGCGACCAGATCAACACTTTGTTAGACAAGTATTTACTAGAGGAAGACCAGCAGGACGGTGAACGAGACAGTATAGTCGTTTTGCGAGGCATGGGGCGAGGTCGTCAAGCCCGCAAGACGTGTCCGACTGTGCTCGAGACTGTCCCTGTTGCTGGGCCGTCCGACCAGCGGGACAGTGAGCGAGGCACTAGCTGCTACAGTCGTTTTGTGGGGAAGGGGGCAGGGCGAGAGCTCGTCGAGCCCGTTAGCTATCCCCATCATCTGCCTCTTGCCGACGTCATGAAAGAGAGGATGGGGCCGCTGTCCCAGAGATGAATAACTGTTTTGAGGTGTAGCTGTTTATGTACGTGTTGTTGTCTTGTATTAAATATGCCATTAATTGGCATTGACATTGTTAAGAACCTCTTGCGCATTTTTTACTATGAAAAGTATCAGATTGAACAAATATTATTATAATTATTTGAAACACTTTTTTCAGTATACAATTCGGTACACAACTGGTAGAAAACATTTTCTAAAAAGTAGTTTATTTAATACATTTGTCGGTAATTTCTGGAAAAAATATTTTTGCGACAAATATTTATGTAGCTTTTAGTTACATTGATAATGTGTTCTACCAGTTGTGTAAAGAAGAATAAGCTGCATATAAGACTAAACACCTTACTTTGTTAGCATTATTACTTCCAGAAATATGAGGCGTTTTTGAGAAAACAGGATTATTTCTTGGAACATGCATCCTTTACCCACAAATAAAAGTGATTTATAAGTATGTAATTGCAAATGAAATGAACGGTATGAAAGCAATGCTTTCAAAATAGGGTGGACACATTTTGAATAATAAAATAATTTTTTTTTTTAAATCCACTTGCTGATTCTCCCCTTAGGCTGAATAAATATTATTATTATTATTTATATCGCAAAAATCAAGTAAGTTTTTATTGCCTCAACTTTGCTTTATAAAAGGTCACTAGTAACCATTATCTCAACTAAAATGTGTCACATTATGACACTAGTGGATAATTATGACACTAGTGGCACATTATGACACTAGTGGCACAGTGCTGCTAGTTTTAATTGTATCTTTTTTCTGACAAAGATCATGTTATATCAATAGAATGTCATGACGATGCCTTTATCTTCAAGTAGTCCAAATATCTGCCAGATATATGCATGGTAAGTAAGGTAGCTTTGGTAAGAAACATACTAAACTTTGACGGCTGATTTCTCAGTTTGAAGATTTCTACCCCATACATATTTAGCGAAATGTAGCTTCGGCTAGCATCGAGATATCGGAACGTTTGATGCATCATGTGAAAGCTGAGATGCTGCTCTTTTCAACGATGCTAATAACTCTCGGTGGGTCTATCGGCGCGTGGGTGCACGAGCATCGTTGCCCTTGGCGTCTTCGAGGTCGCTCAACCACTCCAAGTTGACAGGATTGCCAGCCAACGCAGCGTAGATGTGACGCATGATGTGAGCAGCGTTCGGTACAAAACGATGGTAGAAGTTGACCATACCGGCGAACTGTTGGAGTCCCTTCACTGTTGTCGGTCTTTCAAACGTTCGAATAGCGTCTACCTTAGCAGGTAGCGGAATTGCTCCTTCACGTGTGATGTGATGACCGAGGTAGTTGATAGTCGGTGTTCCAAACTGGCACTTGCTCTCGTTGATCACCAACCCGTGTGAAGCCAGGCGCTCGAAAACTGTTCGTAGGTGCGACACGTGATCCTCGGCAGTTGCGCTACTAACCAGGATGTCGTCTAGATAGACGAACACGAACGTGAGTCCTTTGCAGACAGTGTCCATGAGGCGTTGGAAGGTTTGTGCTGCATTCTTAAGGCCGAAGGGTGTACGCAGGAACTCGAAAAGGCCGAACGGTGTGATGACGGCCGTCTTGCTGATGTCCGTTGGCGCGACAGGGATCTGGTGATACCCACGTACTAGGTCGATCTTCGAGAAGAGAGTGGCGCCTGCAAGTTGCGAGGAAAAGTCCTGAATATGTGGAACTGGATACTTGTCAGGCACAGTGATATCGTTAAGTCTCCGATAATCGCCGCACGGTCTCCAGCCGCCAGAGTTCTTTGGCACCATGTGCAAAGGTGACGCCCACGGACTGTCAGATCGCCTGATGATGCCCATTTCTTCCATAGTGTTAAACTCTGCTTTGGCCATTGCAAGTTTATCAGGTGGTAATCTGCGGGCCTTGGGAGGGCCTGTAGTTGTGATGAAGTGTTCAACGCCGTGGCGAACGGAAGGGCTCGCAAACTCAGGGCGTGTAATAGCCGGAAACTCGTCGAGTATACGCATGTAGGGGTCGTCTGAAGTGACGTGGTGCAGATGTAGGGCCGGCTCGTCAGATTGCTGTAGTGCTGATGACGTGAATGAAGTGGCGTTTATCAGACGTTGGCTTTGTAGATCGACGAGTAGTGCGTTGGCCTGTAGGAAATCTGCGCCAAGAAGCGGTGTCCTCACATCAGCGATGATGAAAGGCCACGTGTAGTTGCGCCTGTCTAGACTGAGAGACATCTCTCTGGTTCCGTATGTAGCGATGTTCGTCCCGTTGGCAGCGACAAGGGAAAGCGTGCGTACGCCACCGTTTCTGTCCTTGTGCGAGGCAGGAAACACGCTGACGGATGCTCCCGTGTCAACCAGGAAATGCTTGGCTGAGATGTCGTCCACGATGAACAACAGGCTGTTGCGTTGGCCGGCCGCCGAAGCTACTACTGACGACCGGCTCCGTCGTTTCCCGTGAACGTACACGGTGGTTTGCACTTCCTGGCCGCGTTGCCGAATCGCCGATGGTAGTAGCAGATGTCGGTCGCGCGTTTCGTTGAGTGCGGTTGTTTGAAGTTGGTGGAGAGCGGTTATCTGCAGCAGACGCCACGGATGCCTGTCCTCTTGCTTGCCACAGCGCATCGGCGGTCTTCGCGAGGGCTCGTGGGTCGTCGAAGCTGGCTGTTGTTAGTTGCATTCACACGTCCTCTGGCATCGACTTCAGGAACAGGCTTTCGAAAAGCAGGCACGTTCTATGCCCACCGAGTAAGCCGAGCATCTCGTCCATCAGTTGAGATGGGCGCATGTCACCGAGACTGTGCGTGCCAAATTCGAGCAGACGATCTGCTCGCTGCCTCGGCGACAGGCCGAAAACATCCGTTAGGCGTCGCCTGAGGTTGTCGTATTTGCCATGCTGTGGTGGATCTTCCAGTACATCAATTACGCGCAGTGCAGTGGTTTGATCGAGTGCGGCGACCACGTAGTGATATTTCGTCACGTCCGATGTGATAGTTTTCAGCGCGAACTGGGCCTCCGCCTGTTGTAACCACACCCGGGGTTGGTCGGTCCAAAAGACCGGCAGTTTCAATGCGACTGCGTTCGAGTCCAGCATTTCCATTGTGCTAGCCGTGCGCTAGCTGTGCAGTAGAGCGTGACCGGCGCGTTAAGCGCTGGTCTTCGGCTATTCAATGAATGTTCGGCAAAATGCGAATAACATGTCCATTTTCGTATCGAAGTTCGGTTTCTCGGCTTGTGTGCGTGCTGCTTACCAAGAATCCGTCTTGGTACTCAGGGTCACCAATGTTGCGACACAAGAAGTCACGTTAAAACAACTTTATTGATAGAGCGAAATGGCACGTGTGTCGATCGTTTGTAGCCGGAAATGCGAGAGTCACTAAGGGGTGCTATCATAAGTAGCCGACCGCTACAACATGTTCAAATTGGGACATGTGACTCATTTTGTTACGGTGGGTCACAAATGTTTTGGGTTATTTACCTCTCAAGAAACTTTTTTGCCATCCATTTGTTTAAAATGATTTTGTTCTGTTAGAACATTTTCTATTGCTTGTTCTGGTTATTCATCTGGCCTTGATTTTCATGGGAAATTGGTGGGAGTCCAGCAGACTCTGCTCATATTTGTGAGTCCGCAGACAAATTTGTGAGTCCGCACTTTTTCAACAAATCAAATAATAACTTAAACAAATTCAGTCCAAATAATGCTTTGAGTAGTTAGTAATACTGCACACGTACTTAGTAATACTGCATATGTACTATCTTAGTTATACTGTGATTTAGTACTGTCTATTGAGCGTTCGACCCAGTGGCTGACCCAGACTAGTGAGTTAATTCCAATATTTTTACCAGTCACAAGCGAACACCTCCGTGTAGCCCATAACCCAAGATGGCTGCGTCCATGTTGGATCCGAAAGCAGCGTGGTGTGCCGTGCTCACGAGTATTTTCGAACTGACAGAAGCAAGTATGACCGCTCGTTACAGACCGAAACCGATTCAAAATGGCAGCATACACGCACATTGATGGATCGTTGAAATCGGCCACTTTAACACTGGATTTGTTGTCTCTTAAAACCAGGGAGTCACACGGACTCCTACCAAGGGACATATAAGGAGTCCGTAGGTGAAACGAAGAGTCTCGGACTCACAGACTCCCATGAAAATCAAAGCCTGTTAATGGTTGTGGAATTCATAAAACTGGCATACTACTAACACAAGCTATTAAAGCACAAAGTATAGAAAACAAATGATATTTTGCAAGATTCTTTGACAAAAATGTGCATTGGCTGCCTCTGGTTTTCCACCAATGGGACTGTTTGTGTACAGTGACTGCTTCTTCGAGTGTCACTGAGGAAAAACATGCTTTCCTTTGCTTCCTTCGCCAATTTGCTCGATGGATTGATTGGTAAAAGTGGTTTCAAGTAAGTTGCTTGTCGTTTGCAGAGTGGCGCAGTGGCTGGAGATGTATCCACATCGACCGCGAGAAATCTCTGACTGCTGCCATCAAACCTGGCAAACTCTACCTCACTCTCAGGTGAGTGTTCATGAACCAAAGTAGTCACTCAGGCAAGCTCTACCTCACTCACAGGTGAGTGTTCATTAATGAAAGGAGTCACTCTAGAGAACTGTACCTCACCCACAGGTGAGTGTTCATGAACGAAAGGAGTCACTCTGGCAAACTCTAACTCACTCACAGGTGAATACTCATGAACCAAATGAATCACTCTGGCAGACTGGCAAACTTTACCTCACTCACAGATCACTGTTCATGAACCAAAGGGGTCACTCTGGCTAACTCTACCTCATATTTAACAAGATTGCCATCCAAGGCAAAAGCCCAGATGGTAAGTGGACAAGGAAGCCATTGGCATATCGAGAGTCCATTTTTAATCTATATAATCCGCTCTTCTGAGATATTTGTCAAGTTTTACTGTCAACCTTATTTTAAACATATTTACGCTGCTAGCAGTTACACAATCTGTAGATAATTTGTTCCATTCATTGATTGTCCTCTGTGAGAACGAGTACTTCCTGATATCCAATCTACACTGATCCTTTATTAATGTTACCTCATGTCCTCTAGTTCTATTATCTTTCTTTAGTGGAAAAAGAATATTCCTATCAATATTTTTATACCCATTCAATATCTTAAAAACCTCAATTTGATCTCCTCTTAACCGCCTTGTCTCTGGGATTGTTAAACCACATTCTTTCAGTCGTTCTTCGTAACTACGGTCTCTCAGTTCTGGAATAATTTTAATTGCTCTCTGTATTCTTTCTACCTCACTCACAGGTTCCTAGATACAGTGGATACACTGTGGATACACTGTGTTCACCAGGTACACTGTGTTCACCAGGGTGCTATATTTCAAGAGATGTCAATGACACTGATGGTATCCCAAGAATTTAATTCATAAACACAGCTCATTGGTACCAAAGCATACTAGTTATTGAGGTATTCCACCGAAGTGTTTATCTAGTATAGCATACTGTGTTAATATCAACTCACACTTTAAAAAGGTTTGCTTTATTAATCAGTACTTGTGTTATCCGGAAAGGGTTTGTCATTAGAATGGCCAAGCATTAGTTTGCTTGTTTTTGCGCATACGTTCCTACTTAATACACTAACTATTGATATACATAAGTGACTAAACATACGTTTATTGATGCCTGTGACTGAGCTGTTCCTATCGTCTTCTTGCAGCTTCCTGTGTTTTGCCCGACACAACCCCCAGCCAACTACAAACATCAAGATCCGTCTGGCTGACATCACTAGAATTAAAAAGGTTTGACCATATTCTTAACAACTGTTTGCAGTGCTACCCTGTCTGCTGTTTGACAAACATGATATTTGTAAGGAGACACAATGAAAGAATACGAGCCAGCCAGAGCCATTGTTGTCAGTGATGAAACCACGAAACTTCTCCTGGTTTGGCCTAGCCTTTTAAAAACCATCCTACAAGGCACCCTGGAGGGCACAAGAAAGTACCCTGGAGAGTGAGAGAAGGTACCCTGGAGGGCAAGAGAAGGTACCCTGGAGGGCAATAGAAGGTACCCTGGAGGACAAGAGAAGGTACCCTGGAGGGCAAGAGAAAGTACCCTGGAGGGCAAGAGAAGGTACCCTGGAGGATGAGAGATGGTACCCTGGAGGGCAAGAAAAGACGGGGCCGCCAGGCTGGATGACATGCAGGAATGGACCAGTTTACCGACCCAACTACAGCAGAAGACAGACCAAGCTGGATGACATGCAGGAATGGACCAGTTTACCGACCCAACTACAGCAGAAGACAGACCAAGCTGGATGACATGATTGAATGGACCAGTTTACCGACCCAACTACAGCAGAAGACAGACCAAGCTGGATGACATGCAGGAATGGACCAGTTTACCGACCCAACTACAGCAGAAGACAGACCAAGCTGGATGACATGCAGGAATGGACCAGTTTACCGAGCCAACTACAGCAGAAGACAGACCAAGCTGGATGACATGCAGGAATGGACCAGTTTACCGAGCCAACTACAGCAGAAGACAGACCAAGCTGGATGACATGCAGGAATGGACCAGTTTACCGACCCAACTACAGCAGAGGACAGACCAAGCTGGATGACATGCAGGAATGGACCAGTTTACCGACCCAACTACAGCAGAAGACAGACCAAGCTGGATGACATGCAGGAATGGACCAGTTTACCGACCCAACTACAGCAGAAGACAGACCAGGCTGGATGACATGCAGGAATGGACCAGTTTACCGACCCAACTACAGCAGAAGACAGACCAGGCTGGATGACATGCAGGAATGGACCAGTTTACCGACCCAACTACAGCAGAAGACAGACCAAGCTGGATGACATGCAGGAATGGACCAGTTTACCGACCCAACTACAGCAGAAGACAGACCAGGCTGGATGACATGCAGGAATGGACCAGTTTACCGACCCAACTACAGCAGAAGACAGACCAAGCTGGATGACATGATTGAATGGACCAGTTTACCGACCCAACTACAGCAGAAGACAGACCAAGCTGGATGACATGCAGGAATGGACCAGTTTACCGACCCAACTACAGCAGAAGACAGACCAGGCTGGATGACATGCAGGAATGGACCAGTTTACCGACCCAACTACAGCAGAAGACAGACCAGGCTGGATGACATGCAGGAATGGACCAGTTTACCGACCCAACTACAGCAGAAGACAGACCAGGCTGGATGACATGCAGGAATGGACCAGTGTACCGACCCAACTACAGCAGAAGACAGACCAAGCTGGATGACATGCAGGAATGGACCAGTTTACCGACCCAACTACAGCAGAAGACAGACCAAGCTGGATGACATGCAGGAATGGACCAGTTTACCGACCCAACTACAGCAGAAGACAGACCAAGCTGGATGACATGCAGGAATGGACCAGTTTACCGAGCCAACTACAGCAGAAGACAGACCAAGCTGGATGACATGCAGGAATGGACCAGTTTACCGAGCCAACTACAGCAGAGGACAGACCAAGCTGGATGACATGCAGGAATGGACCAGTTTACCGAGCCAACTACAGCAGAAGACAGACCAAGCTGGATGACATGCAGGAATGGACCAGTTTACCGACCCAACTACAGCAGAAGACAGACCAAGCTGGATGACATGCAGGAATGGACCAGTTTACCGACCCAACTACAGCAGAAGACAGACCAGACTGGATGACATACAGGAATGGACCAGTTTACCGACCCAACTACAGCAGAAGACAGACCAAGCTGGCAAACACTGTGGAAATGTCGCCCCTTCGATTCTCCCGGTCAAGGGGTGAAGGAAAGAAAGAAGAATGGGGTTAGCAAGGACATTATCTGCTGAAAGGAGTTCATAGGCAACTTAATACACAAGGTATGGGTTGTAATACTGAAGAATGACATCAGATTAATTATAGGGATGGACTAGTCATAGCATTTTAATGTTGACTTCTAGGCAGTAAAAGTAATTTGTACAAAATATAAAGTGATATCATAACATGTTCAATGAATACCATATTAGTGTCTTATATCAGCACATGGTGTTTTGTTCTCAGGTGAAGCCATATTCTTGGATGCCAGGGAAAGGAAAATCCATTGAAATCACAGTCGTTGATTGTGAAAAGGTAATTCAACATTAACTATTCACACAATATAAATTTGAATATCAACAAATAGATTCACGGTGCGTTAATTCAGGAAGGAGTTTTATCTAGTATCTACTACAACATGTTAGCTCACTTGGAACCTATCTAGTATCCACTACAACATGTTAGCTCACTTGGAACCTATCTAGTATCCACTACAACATGCTAGCTCACTTGGAACCTATACAGTATCCACTACAACATGCTAGCTCACTTGGAACCTATCTAGTATCAACTACAACATGTTAGCTCACTTGGAACCTATATAGTATCCACTACAACATGTTAGCTCACTTGGAACCTATCTAGTATCCACTACAACATGTTAGCTCACTTGGAACCTATATAGTATCCACTACAACATGCTAGCTCACTTGGAACCTATCTAGTATCAACTACAACATGTTAGCTCGCTTGGAACCTATCTAGTATCAACTACAACATGCTAGCTCACTTGGAACCTATCTAGTATCAACTACAACATGTTAGCTCACTTGGAACCTATCTAGTATCAACTACAACATGCTAGCTCGCTTGGAACCTATCTAGTATCAACTACAACATGCTAGCTCACTTGGAACCTATCTAGTTTCAACTACAACATGCTAGCTCGCTTGGAACCTATCTAGTATCAACTACAACATGCTAGCTCGCTTGGAACCTATCTAGTATCAACTACAACATGTTAGCTCACTTGGAACCTATCTAGTATCAACTACAACATGCTAGCTCGCTTGGAACCTATCTAGTATCAACTACAACATGCTAGCTCACTTGGAACCTATCTAGTATCAACTACAACATGTTAGCTCACTTGGAACCTATCTAGTATCAACTACAACATGTTAGCTCACTTGGAACCTATCTAGTATCAACTACAACATGTTAGCTCACTTGGAACCTATCTAGTATCAACTACAACATGCTAACTCACTTGGAACCTATCTAGTATCCACTACAACATGCTAGCTCGCTTGGAACCTATCTAGTATCCACTACAACATGCTAGCTCGCTTGGAACCTATCTAGTATCCACTACAACATGTTAGCTCACTTGGAACCTATCTAGTGTCCACTACAACATGTTAGCTTACTTGGAACCTATCTAGTATCCACTACAACATGTTAGCTCGATTGGAACCTATCTAGTATCCACTACAACATGTTAGCTCACTTGGAACCTATCTAGTATCCACTACAACATGTTAGCTCACTTGGAACCTATCTAGTATCAACTACAACATGTTAGCTCACTTGGAACCTATCTAGTATCAACTACAACATGCTAGCTCGCTTGGAACCTATCTAGTATCAACTACAACATGTTAGCTCACTTGGAACCTATCTAGTGTCCACTACAACATGTTAGCTCACTTGGAACCTATCTAGTATCCACTACAACATGTTAGCTCACTTGGAACCTATCTAGTATCAACTACAACATGTTAGCTCACTTGGAACCTATCTAGTATCAACTACAACATGCTAGCTTGCTTGGAACCTATCTAGTATCAACTACAACATGTTAGCTCACTTGGAACCTATCTAGTATCAACAACAACATGTTAGCTCACTTGGAACCTATCTAGTATCAACTACAACATGCTAACTCACTTGGAACCTATCTAGTATCAACTACAACATGTTAGCTCACTTGGAACCTATCTAGTATCCACTACAACATGTTAGCTCACTTGGAACCTATCTAGTATCCACTACAACATGTTAGCTCACTTGGAACCTATATAGTATCCACTACAACATGTTAGCTCACTTGGAACCTATATAGTATCCACTACAACATGCTAGCTCACTTGGAACCTATCTAGTATCAACTACAACATGTTAGCTCGCTTGGAACCTATCTAGTATCAACTACAACATGCTAGCTCACTTGGAACCTATCTAGTATCAACTACAACATGTTAGCTCACTTGGAACCTATCTAGTATCAACTACAACATGCTAGCTCGCTTGGAACCTATCTAGTATCAACTACAACATGTTAGCTCACTTGGAACCTATCTAGTATCAACTACAACATGTTAGCTCACTTGGAACCTATCTAGTATCAACTACAACATGCTAACTCACTTGGAACCTATCTAGTATCCACTACAACATGCTAGCTCGCTTGGAACCTATCTAGTATCCACTACAACATGCTAGCTCGCTTGGAACCTATCTAGTATCCACTACAACATGTTAGCTCACTTGGAACCTATCTAGTGTCCACTACAACATGTTAGCTTACTTGGAACCTATCTAGTATCCACTACAACATGTTAGCTCGTTTGGAACCTATCTAGTATCCACTACAACATGTTAGCTCACTTGGAACCTATCTAGTATCCACTACAACATGTTAGCTCACTTGGAACCTATCTAGTATCAACTACAACATGTTAGCTCACTTGGAACCTATCTAGTATCAACTACAACATGCTAGCTCGCTTGGAACCTATCTAGTATCAACTACAACATGTTAGCTCACTTGGAACCTATCTAGTGTCCACTACAACATGTTAGCTCACTTGGAACCTACCTAGTATCCACTACAACATGTTAGCTCACTTGGAACCTATCTAGTATCAACTACAACATGTTAGCTCACTTGGAACCTATCTAGTATCAACTACAACATGCTAGCTTGCTTGGAACCTATCTAGTATCAACTACAACATGTTAGCTCACTTGGAACCTATCTAATATCAACTACAACATGTTAGCTCACTTGGAACCTATCTAGTATCAACTACAACATGCTAACTCACTTGGAACCTATCTAGTATCAACTACAACATGTTAGCTCACTTGGAACCTATCTAGTGTCCACTACAATATATTAGCTCACTTGGAACCTATCTAGTATCAACTACAACATGCTAGCTCACTTGGAACCTGTCTACAGTCACGCCTCGTTATTACGCGGATTCGGATATAACGCGGTCGGTCGTGGACCCCGATTTTCTGCCTCCAGGGGGAAATACTAAATGGGCCTGCTTAAACCTACTTAGAATTGCTTTGACAATTCTCAAGAAACTTAAGGCGAACAATGTCAGTGAATGAGTCATCAACGTGTTTTTTTACGCTGTCGCCGACATCTATCGCTGTTGATGTCGCTATCGCTTGGCTTCGCTTCGACGGTTTGTAAATTGCAATCGAGATTCACAAATACGCCATGCGTAAGAATCAGATTAACAGTTTTAAATGCATTTAGTATGCAATACCAACATAACACTTGGGTGAAATGACATGCTTCCATTACATTGTAAATTTAATTGTTTTCGCGACGCGAAACCAACGTGCCAAATTCCTAACCCAAGGCTCTACCGGTGGCGAAAATACGAATTCGTCATCTGCATATGAAACGATGAATCAATGTTAAGTGGTGGTTAATTTATGCTTCGGTCGAGATCGGTTGAAAGACGAAGTGAAACAATTATTAATTCTACCTATTGTCGTTTTCCTATGTTTGTCAAATCATATACGTTTTCGGCTGCTCATATCCAGGTTATTATTTTCGATTCGTAGGCATATTGGTGCAGTACATCATCATCGTAGTAGATCTATTCCATAAGGCATAATGGTATACGTACATGTGTTTTATTCAGTTCAAGAATCAACAGGGTGTGACTTTTAAAAATAATACACTTTGATGCTGGTATAATAAGTTTAATAAGTTCCATAAACTGCGTATTGGCGTATAAGACAGTGCTGCAAGCAAACAGGGCTTCGACAGCGTTCACGGACTTGGTGCAGCGGGTGGCGATCGCTGTTGTTTAGTAACTCCCTGGTGGCAGATATAAGACCATCTAACGCGCCTCGCTTACAGCGCTGTCCGAAGTCGTGGATCCCGACCACCACGTTATAACGAGGCTCAATTGTAGTATCAACTACAACATGTTAGCTCGCATGGAACCTATCTATCTCATTTGTGCAAAATGTGTTATTTTGATTTTAATTATCGGACAAATTATTAAGTTCAGTTGACATAACAGCCACATTGTGTGTTACCTTACCCGATCACATTATTTTATTGTCCATCCCTGTCATAACATCAGGGATATGTTCAGATTTCATGACTGGGCTGATAAAATATTGAAGATCAAAAATAAAATTATTTCTAAATTAATTTTCTGCCGCAAAAGTTACTGCTTATATGCTCTGAAAGGTACAAGGGATTACTCCGACTTAACTATTGACTGTGTCTCATTTCAGCGGTATTTATTTGGAGCCATCTTTGGTCGGGACGACTGCTATAAAAGCATCATGAGTCACGGCCGTCAGACTAATCTCTCTTGGGCTGAACAGGACCCAAACACAACATCAGTGTCAGCATGGAGCAGTCGGACCCAGCGACACAAAGCCAGCGAGTCACCGTCGGTCAGGAGCTCCTCTGTCAGCTCTTACAGACTGAGCGAGCTACAGGGCGACGAACAGAAAGATGATGATGATGACAGTCAGTTGTACATAAGCAATGTACTGTGACAAGTGTTATGAAACAGTATATTTTATATAATTTATGAGCACCTTTTTTAGTTATGATTGTGTAAACATTTACAAACTTGGCCAATTTTATTACGGCTTTATATGTCATTCTTACCTAATTTTTTTCTATCCCAAAACATTTGCTACATCACATCATTCGACATACACAAATGGCATTATTGTCTTACCAAACATTGCAGTCCAAAAAGTGCACCGAATTGCATCAGCCTCCATTGACATTGCTATCTCCCATTTCAGAAGTGCTATGTGTAATAACAATGGTGGTTGATAACATTAGGCTAGTATTAAACATGGTAATCATGAATGGTTGACCGTTTCCAACTTGGACCATGCACCTTTATCAAGAATTGTTATGGAGATGGTGGCACCATCTGATGTTGGTCAATTACAAAGTTGCGCCATCTGGTGAATAGATTTAGGCTAGTATTAAACATGGTAATCACGAATGGTTGACCGTTTCCAACTCAGACCATGCGCCTTTATCAAGAATTGTTGAGGAGATGGTGGCACCATCTGGTGTTAGTCGATTACAAAGTTGCACTATCTGGTGATTAGATTTTGTGTCATGTCCCGAAATGTTTTTTTAGCATAATAGGTCGAATGATATTGCTTAGAGTCAACTGTATGCTTTGGAGAATGTGACAAGCAATCATGATGTTAAGGATACTCGACCTTTGTTGGCATGAAACTGGCAGTTGCCTAACGCTGCTAAATGAATAGAAAACAACTTCGTAAAGTGACCTGGTGACAAAGAAATGAACTACTTAATCATAAATTTTTATTTGCCCATAACTGTTTTATGATAGCACATATACAAGCACTTGGTCACAAGGTAAAATATACAAAGTTCAAATCTTGTTCCTCGTTCTCTCATGTTAATCCTCCAATACTTAGAGAATAATCAATTGAATGCCAGTTCATCTACAAGTCTGTTTAATTAAACCCGTAATTTATTGGATCCTATGGTTAGCCTTTGCAACAAAGATTTTAAATATCGTCATTCCTTGGCAAGTTTGAGAAGTAAACAATTGGGAAGCAAATGAACTTACACATTGCAGCATTATTCCTTTACCATAGATAAGTAGTTCCTTTTACCACATACAGTCAACAGTGTACAGATCTGCAGCCAACTGACTGTATCGTTTGTTTCAAACAACAGGCTTAACCAACAACAGACTCAACCAGTTGTATTCTGGCACAAGATAAATGGTACACATCCAAGGCAACAGTGCTATGTTTAGTTTACATATTATTCACCAGCAATGGTAAAGTACATAAATCTTCTAGAGGAAAAGCTTTTTCATCGAGCGTGATGCCTGTTTCAGGTGATTATTCAACAAATTCTGTGTCGTCTAGTAGTGTTTGGCTTTTGTCGTATACCACCGTTCATGACAGCCGTGACAGAATTTGTTGATATTGTGTGACATCATTTTACTGAATATAGTTTATTTGCTGGAATATCACATTCTTTCTTTGATAATAAACTATTGCTTCTTTTAAGGGTTAATTGTTTGTCTTGTGCCAACAGTTTCTGAGTGTGCCACTAGATGGCAGCAGTTTGCAAATTAAAAAAAAAAAATTAAGTATCATCACATTTTAGGCCAAATGTTGCAAACTGGTGCCTGGGCCTCACTTTCAGGAATGCAAACAAAATGATAGCAGTACGCCTACAGTCAGCCATTTGCACAGACACAATTGACCAGTCGCCTAATAATTACATACAACTCCCGCCTCGTCTCTGTGCCCGCAAGCTCGATGACAAATGACTATTCCCCATTTAGCAAACACATGCAGCAGATTCACGACTATGAAAATACAATGCCTTAGCTATAATATAATCTTAAATGCCTTGTCTAGTTTGAATGTTTGTATACGCCACTTTATGAAGAAATCTTTAACCTTTTCAGAAGTGCACTGATTCAGTTGGAGATACCATTTGCAACCAACCGTGTACTTGGATAATTTTTTAACCAGTTCAGCAATCTTTTTAGAAACAGGGTCCATTCTACAAATAAATGTGACTGTACATGTGCACTGGGGCTGATTTCCTAGAACGTCGTCGTTCAACAGCTTCCTGGCACCCTCGGTCCACCAAGTGATGACTATACAGTGTGCGTGTATCCACTCAGCATCCACACGAGTCTTTAGGTTTGCTCTGCTCGTTCGTCAGTTTGATCTGGTCGGGGAACTCGTTGAACATCTCTGTGTCCTTCTCCTGAGCGAGGGCATCCTTCGCTACCATCTGGAAGGCCTGCTCTACGTTGATTGCCTCCTTGGCACTGGTCTCAAAGTACGGGATGTCACCCTTGCTGTGACACCACTGCTGCGCTCGCTTCGTTGACACCTGGTGAGGGGATGGAGGATCATGAAGCATTATTATTACTAAATTTTTTAAAGTGACATCTGATACCAACCCAGTTTTCTTATCCAAAGACATACAAGCAATCATAAAAAAATATGTAATCTTATAGTTTAAAATAAAAAAATATATAGTATTCAGTTAAGATTAATAATAAATAATTATAATAAATAAATAACTAAAATACATGTTCATAAAGTGTCCTCACTCGCAGTTATTGCTTGGTGGAAGCATGCACACGTAAATAGAACGGTTTTCAGTAGGTTCTTAAATTTAAAAATGTATCTGCTTGTCTTATATCTGGCAAAGCGTTTTATAGTGTCGGTCCGGACACCGAGAAAGCCCACCCCCATGACAACATGTAAGTCAAATGGCGTGTGAGTGTGCTTGTATATACCGTGAATATGAGTTCAGCTGTATTTACGAGTCATGAACTTGAAAGTAAAAATTGTGCCCAACCTGGTGTCCGACCTTATTCATCATTGCCGCAACCATTGATTAAATCTTGGGTAAAACTTATTTATGTACTTGACAAGTAAAAAAATTATAACATTATCATACTGTCATGAAAAATAGACCCCATGATAAGTAGAATCCATGAATGCTTTGTCAACTTCCAGTTGGACTGCACCGAACGCAAACAAGTCGTGCACACACTCGCACATGTGTATTATTACTTGATTGGCATCATACAAAACACTATCCATATGAAATTACTTCATCATAAGTCATATTTTCATTTAATCAAACAGCCATGATTAAATATCTAGATTATTACAGGATTTGTCAATTGGAGGAGTGTAATTTCTTCTGTCATAACGACTAGATAATAACTATGGCCAAGATTCGCTGCAATGTGTAAAACTTGCAATACCGGTACTCACCCTAGCTCAAAACATCTTTAACGTTCCAATGTACCTCTAAAAAATTAAACAAAGTCAAACTTACCGCTCGGTTCTCAAGGTCAATCTTGTTGCCAATGACAACGAATGGGAAGTTCTCGGGATCGCGCGGACTTGCTTGGATAAGAAATTCATCCCGCCAGCTGTCAAGGGTCTTGAATGTGTTGGGCATAGTGACGTCAAAGACAAGTACACAACAGTCGGCCCCTCTGTAGAATGCAACGCCCAAGCTCTGGAATCGCTCCTGACCAGCTGTGTCCCAAATCTGAAATGTGTGCCCCAACAAATCTTGTTTAATCTTCCATCACTGATTCACAACACAGTGGAACCAAATGTTAATCCGGACAACAACAATCCAGAAACCTCGGCATCCAGACATCATTTTACAGGAACCAAATTTCCAAACGGTAATATGCCTCATTAATTGCATGCACTGGGAACTAACGGGTCTGAATTAACAAGGTCCCACTGTATAAAAATCTCCTAAATTTTTGTCACGTATAAACTGAAAATTCACATTGTTGACTGGTTATTTGTTGCCTGTAACCCACAAAGCTTTGTTCTCCAAACAATAAGCATCCTGCCTTATAATGTTGGTCAAATGACCAATGAGGCATCGTTTAAACATTTCCATGTGTGCTACATTTCAACAGCTCTAAAAAAGTTCAACATATTATAATTGAAAACACACACACAGACCATTGATGGTTCTGTGTGCAATATGCACAGTGGTGCATCAAAATAGAATATCCAGTCTACGGGACAAGGCTAATAAAAATGTTAACAAGTTGGACTTAAACCATTAAAAAGTAGGGCCTACGTATTAATTGTTTCAGGCCATCTGTATTTAGAAATCATTCACAGTAGGAACTGAGTACACAAATGAAGCATTTATTTTCAGAATCAATTGTCAATGACTGGTAACGTCAAGATGTAGAAAAGCTGAAATTCAAGAACTGTCCACGCCTTTTTCTATAGATTCGATGCCTCACGACTCACCTGCATTGTGACTAGCCTATCGTCTACCATGACCTCCTTAGTTAGGAAGTCTGCACCTATTGTTGCCTTGTACTGGTTACTGAACTTCTTGTTAACATACTGGTTCATGAGAGAGGTCTTGCCAACACTGCAGCAAACAAACACCAACTGATGCAGTCAACTGGCACTAGACTAGAGAACACATTGTTCATTCTAGATCATGGCCAACAAGTCCTCACATCACTAATTTATAGATGCCTACAATTTTTACATTTTGAAGATCGTTTTTGAATACGAATACCAAGTATATGAATATGTATACCATTTTGAATACATTTCAACCCATCTATAAACGACATATAGGTAATGATTACTAATGTATGACTAATAACAATAACTTAATAAATATATTTAATTTGCACAGAAGCCTACAACATTGTATCAACAGGAGTTCTGAGATCACCAATCATTCACTGGCTGTGAGATATCCTGCCATATATTAATAGACCTATTTGTCTTCCCTCTGTGTGACAACAAGCCTAGTCCCTACTAATAATATATAGGCCCCCAATGGCAAGTTACTATTCACACACAGGGAGGGTTTGAACCTGTTAATGCCCATGTTCAATAAACCCTTTTGAACAATAGCCAGGTGAGCAGACGACATCCTGGTGAAAACATGGGTCACCAAGTACAGCTGTACATATTCTAAAGAAGTCCCAATTGGCAAGACACTATTTTATGATGACCTAATTCCAATTACATAACTTTCAGTAGCCTACAACCGGTGCAGATCACAGTAGTCAGCTGAAAACATTATTAAATCGAAAATGGTATTACAAAATTGTGTAATATTTTTTATTATTAGATTAAGGGGTCACACTGGTCTGCAAATGCGCTACATAAACTTTGCCATATCTTAAAAACTACTCATCTTATCTAGACGACAATTTCAGTGCATTATGTTTATGTGAAAAGGAGGTCAGTTATCACACAATAAGCTACAGTAAAACCTGCCTTTGCAGACACTTGTCCATAACAGGTACTTTTGAAAGTCCTGAATTACTTGCTATTAGTATGCACTGTGTGCACTAACTGCCCAAAGCATACACCTAGCCAATGTGGACAACAGACAGGGAATTTGGACCCACCATTCATAGTGGCCCTGCTGCTTCCGGACAGGTCAAAGTGCACTGACAATCCCACTGTGTCATACCATCTAAGTAATGTCATCAAGTTGTAAAAAATGTGCTACAAATAGGTGGAGCCTCTTGCCTAGACCCCTTGTCCTTGGCTTCTCTTAGACATCAAAGTTTCACTTCACCTTCCCACAAACATAACACTGCTTTGTTTTGACAAAGACTCGAACTCTAACCCTCGGAAGCCAAGCTCCAACCAAAGAGAATGTACAAAGAGAAATGTGTCAATGTCACTATCCGTTTTCCCACTACATCCCTAGGTGGATTAATAATTTTTTCATTGAGGTGTCAAAGAAATGGTGACTACATGGAATGGATGGAGAGCCCCCCCCCACACACACGGCCTGGTTTCCATACAATAGTGATCAATGACATGTTCACCAAGTTTGTATATATTAATGTATTCCCACATGTATTAATGACAGCTACGTGGTATTGTTTTATCAACTGTAGCTTTGTACCATTTCATGACAGTAACAACCAACTAGATCATAACAAAGTATAATGGTGCCACCCACCATCAAATTCTCCATAATGGACACATGTCCATAAGACATAATGCATAGTCCCGGCAGTGTCGGCTATGGACAGGTTTCACTGTATTTTCATGATTGTAACCATGGTAACCAGATACTGTTTGAAATGTCCCATGAACAACTGAATTCATATCATACACATGTAATGTTTTATTTATTTTAACAAAGAACATAATTATCACATTGTGCAATTATGCAGTTTGGCTGAACAAATAATAATATTCCTGATAAAATGTAAATTTTTTTACCATTTAATCCAATTACTAAAGAAAATGTACTGGTAATGGGCCAGAACTTGAGTAGTTAGAGATTAAAACAATCACTCACCCACTGTCGCCAAGAATAATAACTTTTAGTAAAACCTTCTTTCGGGATGACATGATTGCAGTATTCTGCAACAAATACAAATTCCATCCTGTAATATTCGATTAACAAATATCCTGTTTTTATTGGCTCTGGAAATGGTACATTAAGTACACAGCTATTAACACAAAGGAGGCACATCTCCAAAAAATATAGCTTATCTCCATTCTGACTGATGAGAAACAGCAGTAAATAACCTCGAGAGCTACTGAGGAATCGTATGGATTATAACCAAGAGGAAGATGTAGGATAATAGGTTTGGATAATATCAGTGAATGCAGAGAAACATTATCAACTGTACACTACAGTTGTAAACATGCAAACGACATCATGAGTTAGTGTAGCTTGAATGTAGATCATGTATGACAAAACCCTTCAAAGGCTTTGGGGTCAGGGTTGAAAAAAATGATTTTTTTTAAATAAAAAATTCGGATTTATTTGATTTAAATCAGATTTTTTTACATCTGGTATATAGACATTTATATAGATGTTTATATTTATAAACTCTTTCAAACGTGTTGTATTCAAATCGATTTGGGTACTTGTCTTAACAGAGAGTACATGATTTTTGCTTATATAAAGACATTAGACAATGTCCACAAGGCCTCACACCCTGTAGTTGCATAATCTGTCTTGGAAAGGAAAGCATGCTGTGTGTCTGTGGCTGTAGCAGTGGTAATTATTGTTTGCCTATAGTGTGGATTAGCACCTGACTAGGGCTCTGTGTACTCTAAGGGTCTCTAACCAGAATACAAACTGGTACAGTATTAAACAACTGTAGCCCAGACTGTCTCACTTGAGTCAACATACTGAACTGGTAACAACTAGCACAGGCTCTAGGTGGACTTTAACTCAGGGCTTCTGATTTGAAAAGATACTTGCTCTGGAAGACAAGTTTGTGTGGCTTCACTGCATTCAGAAAGGGAATAGCTCAAACATACACAATGTCATAAAATATTTGACTGTCAGGCTATCTGGTGTCAATACAGCTACACAAGTGTGTGCACTTTGTGCTTTTGTATTAAAAAAACATACAAAACTTTGTTGATCTCGATGCTTGTAAACAATTATTTGTGTTAAATTCATATAAATCAGTGATTAAAAAAATGTGAAGTAAAAAAATTCATAAATTATTTTTTTTGGAGTGATTTAAATAAAACAACCCTGTTTCGGGTAGGACAAAAACCCTCAATTAGATCAACCCAGGTATATGACATTCGGGGGATCTGATTTTACTTTTCATAGTTTAATGTCACAAATATTATACCAATTAAGATGATGCAATAAGTGAAGCTCAAACAGCCACTTGAAATCCTAATTAACCAGTCTCAAACATTGACTCAAATCCACTCGTAGAAGCCATTTCAAAGCAGGTAAGTTTCCTTTGAAATGTACTTGTAACCTCCTAAACAAACTTCCCAAATATGAACTTACCTATGCTAAGTTCAAACAGCCAAAATACTAATTAGTCTCTTGAAAACATCAACTCAGTCCAATAAGCAATTTCAAAGCACATCTACTCTCAAACTGTAATCACAAAAAAGGCATATTGGGTACCAGTGCATTAGTAATGTTCACACAAAGAGCAAATGTAAGGGGTTTTGTCCTACCCTCTCTAAAAAGGTTAGGGTTTTTTGTCCAGACGGGTTATGTCCGTAGCATAAATTGGGTAGATTTTTAAGAAACAAACAAGACATTGTAATAATTCCAAACCAATATCAAGTAGTCCAAAACGTGTTGAAAAAAAAATGTTATACAACATCCACTACTGTATGAATATCTCATGACTCCTAAACCTGCATACAGTTCTGTGCTGATTACATGTTGGTGTTATCAGCACCCATATTTAGAAAATAAATGTAATCAGTAGTTAGATTCATATTATTGTGTGCAAGGTGCTAAAAGCAGGCACATGAAGGCTTCAATACTAAGGTTTGAAACGTGGCAACAAATTCAGTTACTAATTAATGTATTCCCAGTTCCAGTTACACATGCAGTTACATATTACAGTTACACATTTCAGCACAAAACAGATGAGTGATTTGTTAGCTTTTGTTTATATCGCACACCAACTCATTAGACATGATTAATAGGTGCTTTGCAGCAGAAAAAAAGAGAAGAATTGTAGTACATAGTGCATTTGGGAAATACTTTGAGCTGAAGTTAGTGTGGAAATGTGTTAGGGTTTAGCTTTAGTAAGTTAAACTAGTGAAAAACTAGTCACTAGTTCTAAACGCTTAGCACAGCCTAAGGAATTAGGATGTTAATTGAAAACCAAGCCTTCTACTTCTTCCTTTTTAAGGCTTCAGCTCTTGTGCATGTATTTAGCCGTGATGTGTGTGAAAAGGTGTAGCAGTCTGAACACCAAATAATTAAAATGACCATAAAACTGGGGTAGTTTAAAAACAGGTAAAACTATATACATGGGTGTGCTGACTGCAGGTTGTGGCAGCCACCGTTGAGGCTTTTCAAGAACAATTTAAGTGAAGGCACTTTGCCTAGGTTTAGGCATTGGAGACTGTAAGGTTCTGGTCTGCTACTGACTATTCGGGGAAGAAGAAGAAACGGGGAAGGCATAAAGACCTGGGTGGTGGTCATGTTTCTGGGTCTCTTGTTGTTGGGTCAGAATGGTGGTAGAAGTTTGGCCGGTTGATTTCTAGTAGGCCACTGTTATTTCTGTAGACCATCCCAACCCAAGCCTGTTGACAGTGTTGTATCATCGTTGCCTATTTAAGTTGTTAATATTGGAACATTGCGAGTAAAACTACTTGCATACCGTTGGTTCGAGATATATGCTTGTTTACGAAGCTGGGCAATTACCCATCATCGTGTGAAAGGCTGACTATTAGTCACCCAACTGGTGGACAATGCAAAAAGTGGGCGAGTCCCATCGCTACTGAATGGCCGTGGTCGCTGTCAGCGAATGACAGCCATCGCCATCACCATAAGAAACGCATTTCAGCTAACAACAAGCTTGAATCGCTTACAAATATCCGTAATGATTAAAAACGTTACCACCGTATTATATCAGTAAAAACTCGAATGATTTACATTACCAAAAACCGCTGCCATACATACCTTTTCGTCACAACAAAGCTCGCACTACTTCGCACTACAAAATGGCGAAAACAGAAATCCCATGACCAGTGACGTAAGATAAAAGCACCCGCACCCACCCCGCCTTTCCATTTCCGGTTTGTCTCGTTCTCAATTTTAGGGATCATACATATACATGCATACATCCTCTTCAGCTCTTTTAGGCTAATAGCCTTTTAGCTGGTCTTTACTGGAATTTGTGCACATGGGAAGTTGTCACTTTGCTCAAAAGTGTAAGCGCACCACAATTTGTCTAGTTTAGCCTTGAATCATGTCACAATCCAAATTAATTAGCAGTAATAAATAAATAAATTCGTGTTGTTGCCTATCACAGACACACAGGACCTCAATAACTTACGTAACTATATTAATTGCCTATAAATGTCAATATGATTAGTTAGTATGCACAAAAACCCGCCCAAACAATGTGCTTTCTACACAAACGTTTTATGGATGACTGCGAAGGGCAGTTTTCAGTTGTAGGTTCTAGAATTTAGGCGAAGACGGTCCCCGACATATGTAAACATGGCAGCGCCCACCGAAACGAGGGATGAATGCCACGGCGAACTCACTTCGTCGAAACTTGGAACAAAAGAATAGTACATATCACTAATTTTAATTAAAATGTGTGTGTCGTTGTTTGTTCAATTACTGTTTCTTGTTCAGTATATATTGTATTTTGGTTACTTTTGAGCGATAATATAGCCTAACAATTATTAAGCTATATTGCCTATAAGCTTATTATTGGTCATAAGCAGCTTTAACAAGATTGTCAGCTAAAGCAAATAATTCCAGATGGCAAGTGGACAAGGAAGCCATTGTTTTTTTATATAATGTGTAACCTTCAACCTAAGCTAACTACTGAGTCTGAGACTTGTGTTTTATACTGTATT
Source organism: Lamellibrachia satsuma (assembly GCA_033239005.1). Classification (NCBI taxonomy): domain Eukaryota; kingdom Metazoa; phylum Annelida; class Polychaeta; order Sabellida; family Siboglinidae; genus Lamellibrachia; species Lamellibrachia satsuma. The sequence goes on from BSQZ01000004.1 coordinate 3,271,863, forward strand.
ATAAGGGTGGTTTAATTACTGACTTGATTTTTTGTAACTTTTCATACATTTAATGCATATCACTAGCTTTACGTGGATTAATTTGGTTGCTTTATATGCAACCTGTATTTAGTTTGAATCCTCTTGCTGCCATTTCAAAGCTTGGGCAATTTTGTTCACTGCACATTGCCTCAGTTCAACCAGCTGTGCTGAGAACCTGGCTGTAGACTGGTGGATAATGTGAACGAATAGCCTTTGTGCAGTAATTGCAGCATGGTTGAATGCTTCCCAGAAAAGTTCTACGGACTGGATACCGTGCTATACGAGAACTTTCCTTTACATTTTTTACTAATTATTTTCTGTCATATATATTATGCATGCATTAATTACTTGTAGCTGGGATCAGATGTATGAAGAGGAATTGAAGGCATTTCATGAGATTGGCGACAGTGGAGAAATATGGTAAAACATGATGGTTATGTAATCCAGTTTCTACAGATATTCATATGATTCTACTGTGTTTACCCTACACTAACTTCTAACATGGAAATTTGGAATTTCATTTCATCAGTGCAAATCAAGATGGACTTCCATTGTTTTCACCATTCAGCGGTGATTATATATCGGTAAGAGTATTTGTACAGAAAAGTATAAAATGCACTTAATTTGCCGAAATTTTTAGAAAAACTTGAGAGAATATTAGTGCGTCCCCAGTATGTTGCCCTTAATTTGCCCGATATGTTGGACATCACCACAAGCAGCAGAGAACATTGTATTCAGGCATTTACAATGCCATTTACACTAAATATTACAACTCTGTTTGATGACTTTGTTTTTAACAGCTACGTCTAAAGCATTCACATTTTATGAAGTTTGACATTTTATGATAGACGGAATGTTGGCTATTAGGCCACATACTTCTGTTTGTCACTATACTATGTAAATAGTAACAGTCGTTATAACTAATATTTATTGTGATAAATACCTATTAAAATCACAATAAGGCATTTGTGATATTTAGAAGCATCAAGCATACTGTGAACATTTGGAAGCCTAGTGAAGTCTGGTTGTTGGCTGTACACTTATATTAATGTCTTTTGTCTTTCAGGTTTGGCATTGAGAGTGTTGAGCGAGTGGTCAACTGGTTAGAAAACAGCCCCCTAACATCACTCACAAATAACATTGTTGATCTCGGTTGTGGCAATGCAGCCATGCTCCTTGAACTGGTTTGTGTTGAAAACTGTTTACATTTGCTTAACAGATTGGGGAAAGGATTGTGTATGGCACATTCTTCTGTCAACTGGAAATTCACTGAAATTGCTCTAAAACGTATTCTGGATGTTTGTCTACATCTGCCAGATTTTCAGTTTAAAGTTCTGTCTGTGTGATTATTGGGGTAAGATTTTCAGTGGACCATGTGATGGGCATACATCCATCCATACAATTATATTCCCTCTGCATGCGATATAAACACAGTATTCACCCTGAAACATTCTTAACAAATTAAACAAATAACAGTCAAAACATGTTTATTTTAAATATGGTTTATTGGAACACATATAGTTTATACTACATAACATGATTTTGCAGTAACAACAACCAGACTTTGTACATTTAAAGAATACCAATTTTAATATCTAACAACAAATTCTTAATATATATACATACATATTATACACACAGTCATACATATTTCTAATAGAGAAAGGCTATTCTTGGTTATAATAAAGTCGAAATACATTTTTCTTTGCTTGGTTCATCATGTTTTTATTAGTTAGTGTTTATTCTGTGATGCTTTATAATATTATTGTTTCTCCATTCCAGTACAAACGTGGCTTCTGTAACTTGGTTGGTGTAGATTACTCAAGTGCTGCTGTCATGATGGCTGAAGCGCTGGCCGAGAAGGAGAATGCTGTGATTAGGTTTGAGGCAAGTTTAAACAGATACATTATGGCTGCAGATGTGACAAACATATTACATAGAGTGATATGAATTTGATGATAACTTGGTATAACCAGTAATGTTTTTATAATTATAGATTTTTTTTAAACACAACTATATTAAAGTTTACTCTCTTAAACATATCGGCAACCAAGGCACTGAATTATGGTACTTCTTCTGCTTGCTAAATTGGACCAAGATATCCTATGGTAATGTATTTTTTCTTTTGTGATGTATTAATGTTATTTATAATGTTATTTATATAAAATAATAATAACTATGTTCCAAAGTTTTACAAGAAAATGTTACCCAATGCTAACTTTTTGAGGTTCACGCATGCGCGCGCACACACACACACACTTTGACTTATTTTTTAATCGTTTGTTTGTGCATGTTTTAATATCTGCCATCATCATAACCTTTGAAGTTATTAAATATTGCTAATGTCAACCACCCCGCCCCTACCCTGGACTCACAAAGCAAAAAACATTGACAAGTTCTACATACATTTTAAGGATGTGCGCTATTAAGTGCCACTTGTTGCTTTCTTCATAGAGCACTAATAACAATATAATAATAATAATAATAATTAATAATAATAATAATAATTGACTTCTATGGCGCCTATATCCTCAGGAACCTGAGCTCAGAGGCGCAACAAAACAGAATCAGTAGGCGTAATCGTAAACAAGGACGCGCAAAAGTCAGTATCAGAACGAGGGACAACCGAACATTTATGGTGGGAATGCAATTTGGAATAGGTATGTCTTGAGTTTTTTTCGGAAAATAGCAATAGTTTCGGATGTTTTCAAAGCGATAGGGAGTTCGTTCCAGACCCTAGGCGCAGCGACAGAGAAGGCACGTTTACCCAAGTTAAGTTTTGTTTTAGGTACAATAAGTTGTTGTGAAACTGATGATCTTAGCTGCCTAGGGATATTTGAAAGATGCAGGAGACTAGCCAAGTAGAATGGTTGTTGTGTAGATAGAGCACGATATGCAAGAGTGGACAGCTTAAAATTAATTCGATAAGAAACTGGAAGCCAGTGTAACTGTTTAAGTAGTGGTAGTGACGGTGAAAACCGAGGCGCCCTGAGAACCACACGTGCCAGACAATTTTGTACTCGTTGGAGTTTAGCCAAGTCTCTTTTAGCAATGTTGTTTAGTAGTGAATTGCAATAGTCAAGACGGCTGCTAATTAGTGCCGTTGATATTGTTTTAGCAGTAGATATAGATATGTGACGTCGAATTCGACGAAGATCACGAATATGATAGAAACAGGATTTACATACTTGAGAGATATGCTGGCGAAAGTTGAAATCACTGTCAAAGATAACACCTAGATTACGAACAGTATCTGATGGGAATGTATCACTGCCAAGCAGTTTTACAGGAAAATGGTTATTTCGTTGTTGTTTAGTGCCAATAATAATAAGGTCTGTTTTATCTGGATTAAGCTTTAGCTTACTTGATTCCATCCACGACAAGATATCAGTAAGGCAATCACTAAAAGTCGAAAGAGATTCTTGTACATTTGATTGTGAAAGAGATATGTAAACCTGTGTGTCATCAGCGTAAAGGTGATGACTGAGATTACGATTAGCAATAACTTGGCTGAGCGATGTAGTATATAAGCTGAACAGAACAGGGCCAAGGACGGATCCTTGTGGCACTCCAAATGGTAGATGTTGTGGGCTAGATAATGTGCCAGATATGTTAATACTTTGATATCTGTCTGATAAAAATGATTTGAACCACCGAAGAGCTGGGCCAGAAATTCCAAAATATCTATGGAGGCGTTGTAAAAGGATTGAATGATCAATTGTATCGAAAGCAGCTGAGAGATCAAGTAAAGTGAGTGCTGTGACTTTGCCATTGTCCATGTTATCAACTATATCATTGTGTATCTTGAGAAGAGCTGTTTCAGTAGAATGGAATCGTTTATATGCAGACTGTAGATCATTTGATAAGTGATGGTTGTAAATATGTTCATGAAGGCGATTAGCAACTACTTTTTCCAATATTTTTGACAGAAAACTGAGATTAGAGATAGGACGATAATTCCTTAGGTCATCTTTGCACAAAGTTTGTTTTTTAATAAGAGGATTTACAAGAGCATGTTTGAAATCCTGTGGAACAACTCCACTCTGCATTGAAAGGTTTATGATAGTAGTAATTGGAAAGATGAGTGGATCGATACAGCTTTTTAGTAGAAGTGTTGGAAATGGGTCAAGATCACACGATTTGTTAGGATATTTTTTAATAATGGTGAGAACTTCATTAGTAGTTGCAGGTGTGAAACTCTGTAGTGTTTTTTCAGAAAGTGGCGGTTCAGGGAAATCAAAGTCATTTGTGTTCAAACATAATGTTGCATGATCGGGTTGGTAAGTTTCAAAATTTGCTATATCAGAATTCAGGATGAGATTTATTAAAAAACTTGTATACATGAAAATTAAAAAGTTGTCTACAGTGGTCAAAATTATGATAGGGTTGTAAAAATCACTAATCAAATGGGCTGGTAGCCTAACGGATGCAATAGGCCTGACTGCAAAAATACCGGCCACTGACAGCCGGGCTGGTGTTAGCTTGTAGCCCTGATCTTACTCCGTAATAATATTAACCCTGTTTTCCCTCATTCATTATGTAGTTATTAAATGACCCCTTTAGATCACATTTCAACCACCTTTGACAGTTGGGATGGTATGATGTTTCTATTATAAGAGCATATGTAAGTGCAGTACTTTTGGCGGGTGGATTTGTGGTTAGAACATGAGACTCTCAATCGAGAGAACGCTGGTCCGAATCCTCTTCCAATTTCATTCACTCCACATTGCTCCAATTCACTCGGATGTATAAATGAGTACCTTTAAACAATGGTGGATATGTGAATGAATAGTCTTTGAGCAGTAATTGCAGCTTAGCTGAATGGCTCCAATAGAAGTAGGGCGTATTCTTTTTGTCTCTCCGACCTGTCCGCGGAGCGAGATGTGCTATTCTTTTTGACACAGAGAGGTCACGTGATCTCTCCACGTTAAATAGAACAGACCGGAGAAGCTGTCCGGACCGCTCTGACCTCGCCGTCTGCAGGGCATATCGCGAGCGTAGAATTTCCAGTCACGTGACTTTAAACATGGCTTAGCACAAGGATTGATAAGTGGCATTTGCACAAAATATGAAATTAAATGTGTAGTTTTCTGTTTGTTTTGTACACGTGACAACGCGATGATGTATATCGTCGCTGAAGAAAAAATCGCTAATAATTTACACGGCTACTCATTCTGCATCCATATGGTTTATGGGCGATAACAAGGCGGTTGCTACCCTCTCCCAAGTCTATTCTTTTTGTACCTCTCCGCATTCTCCATTTCCGGTGGCTCCACGGACATCAAAAAGAATACGCCCATAAAGTTGGTGTTGGAATAAACAGATCTGCCACCAGGGGTGAAGTGTAAAGTGCTTTGATACCATGCTGTATAAGAACTTACCTCTCTATCTTTACTTGTGTATAGTTGGTTAATGTGTGATTTCAGCGATGTGATCTACTGCTTGATACAGCTGAAACCTGTTCCAGTATGTCGTCTTCAACATACCATGTGTGCATCGACAAGGGAACATACGATGCTATTAGTCTCATGCAGAACAATGCAAAATTACAACGGAACTGTTACATTAGAAATGTTCATCAAATTTTGATGGAAAATGGCTTGCTCGTGATAACATCGTGTAATTGGACACAAGAAGAATTGATGCACCAGTTTGAAAGTTGTGAGTAACTTTGGGCTGTGATTGTTTAAATAAACAGCTGTAATCAGCTCGCTATGTATGTAAGATGGGTTAAATACTACAGCTACACGGAAATGAGATGACTGATTTTTGTGTAGTGGTGCATAGTTTGCAACAAAAGCTTGTAGAGTACTGAGTTAGTCTACACATTTTCGACGTTTGAAGAAAACATGAGACCAAAAAATGTTTGGTTAACCTCATTATGTTGACATTAATTTTTTTTTAAATTAGTTGGCACTATATTTACAAGTTCGCATAGTTGTGCTTTGGATTTCCATAATATTTATTATGTAAGCAAACCAGAAGTTCTACAACTTTGTCATTGTTTTATTATAATTACAGTTGTTAGATATTGTACATTTACAACCATGCTATTAAAAAATAATAATATCTTAATTTTTGTAAAAATTTTGACCAGTAGTGTTGCAGCAATTGATGCATGCATGAATTTAATTTTCTGATTAGATTATGCATATATATAATTATATATATATATATATTTCTGATCAGATTACATATATATATATATATATATATATATATATATATATATATATATATATACATGATAAGCTATTATATAGTGTAAAAAAAATATATATATATAAAAAAAATATGATAATAGTTTGGCTAAATTATAACTAAGATGTCTGTTTTTGTTTGTTGTAGCTTTTACACTTCTACAGAAGATTCCTACACCAACCTTCAACTTCGGTGGACAGACTGGAAACCGAGAAACGGTGCTAGTGTTACAAAAAATTTGATGTTAGGATGACAATTATTGGGTTAATCCAAGTGGCAGAAATTACAAAACACTTACTGCATTTACAAATACAGTTTTTTGTGTCAGCTAGTAACAATAAATGTTCCTTACAATTCCTTGTTTTACATATTATTTTGAAATACGTAGTAGTAAAATAAAATATAAAACTACTGTGCAAGGCATACGTTAAGAATCATTCCATATGATTATGGGCATGTGAAGTTCTAACATTTAGATTCTTTATTATCCCAAGTTTTATTTTTTAAACTGATTTCAGTGGTCTTATTTTGAAACATGAGTTAACTACACGTTTGACATAGCAGTTTTGCTTGCCTATTTTAAACAAAATGCATGCTAAAGAAGACATATATACATACATACACATGTATATATATATTATATGTCTTCTTTAGCTAACTCTCACTGGCTTCGTAAATTCCCTGCGAAGAGAGTCTGACCCCATACCAGTATTTTAACTGTTACCGTCAGGTGGCGTGACATGGCCCTTTTTTGTCTAGAAGTAACTGTATACCACCAGCAAGGTTGGAACGTTTGACATATCGGGTCTTTGGCAGTGAGGTGTTGTAGTATGAAGCAGATTTGAAGACGTAGATGAAGGTATTTACGTGGTGACATTCCTGAAACATTGGTAGGCGTATTAATATTGTGCAAAAACTGTCAAAGTTGAAGGTAAGCACGTTTGGGCCGTGATAAAAAGAGCAGGAGGTGTGTGATATTGATAAAACTTGATGGCCCGAATCTTGGATAATCAAGGCTAGGCTGTTGCGAGAGCGACAAATGGTGGTGCCATCTTACGGACTAGTTAATCGAGGCTACTTAAATTTGTAGCGACGTGTATTTCGTTGTGACACCAACGAAAAACTTCCTGTTTACATTGCTCAGTTGTACGTTCTTCCGCCAGGTGTCAAATTAGACAACAATGCCCAACACCGAGCAGCATACCGCCGTCGTCGACGATATATACAGGTTACCCTCTCCACAGGATAATCCCATTTTGTTAATATGTAAGTAGCAGCATTAAAGATGATACCATCGTGCTATTTTATCGGCCGACTGGGCCACATTACGAGGAGAGGATTTTAAAGTTGAACTGGCCACATATCTTATACAGAATAATTTTTACGATCATGTAACGATGACATCACTGGCTCACAGAGGATAGGTACGAATATTATTTTAAAACGGATCCTGTAAAAGTAGAGTCGTTGATTGACCGTAAATTTACACTAATGTAGGATCTGATGCTTGTCAGTCTATGCATGTTGTAAGGCGCACGAGTACAACAAAGGCAATACATTAACAGATGCGTTTCTATTGAGTATTGTGAGTCACCCCTTCGGCTTCGCTCGGTAGGCCATAGGCATAGGCCTAGACTATTGCGGGTATTGGGAATTACGTCACTGTCGACTGTCTATCCAGCGTATTGTCAATAGCTAGCCTACATGCAAACCTACAAGGCAGGTGGACCTAAGTCTAAGCGAAAGACTTCTCGATAGCTGCATCGGTCCCGCAACAACCGTTTGGCCCTGATATAATATGGAACCATGGAATGTAGAGAAAGACCTGGGCATCCAAGTTGATCATCAGTTAACATTTATGCAGGTGCAGCAGGTAGTGTCAAATACAAATAGACTGCTGGATGTAATACGCCGTACTTATCAATACCTAGACAAAACCTTTCTTCGTCTATATAAGGGACTTGTCCGTCCTACTTTGGAATACGGTGTGGTAGTCTGGTCACCGCAGTATCAGCACGACATTGATGCTGTGGAGGCTGTCCAGAGAAGAGCTACACGGATGGTCTCAGTACTTAGGCATACATTTTACGAATCTAGATTAAAGGTGTTAAATTTACCACCACTGACATATCGTCGATTACGAGATGTTATCAGTATATATAAATACTTGAATGGCATTTTTACCTTATCGCACGATATGTTTAATCACGACTTATACGTAGGCACACGGGGTCATTCTCTAGAGCTGTTCAAAGACCGGAGTAAACGGGAATTAAGGAGGCACTTCTTTAGTCTGAGAGTCGTTAATCTATGGAATTCATTTCCGGACACCGTCGTCACAGCACCGTCAGTGAATACGCATAAAAATAGACTTGACAAATATTGGCTAAACCAGACAGTCGTGGATCTTGAGTCCGAATAAAGATGATAATAATAATATATAACTACAAAGCCAAACTAAGGCAAGCTAAGAGCGGTACATAGGCAGATTTGCTTGAAGACCGAAGAGGATGCGTGTGTGCGCGCGTGCATGTGTAACTATAACCACGTTACAACTTGGCCATTGGGTTCATAGGATTTTTTCGTGTATTGTGCAACACGCAGGATCCTGAAGGCGTTGCCGCCGTTTGTCCGTAGACTGGAGATTGTGGTACATTTAGGGATGACCCTAAAGATCTTACTAAGTAATATACTTACCTGTGCTCTTCGTGTCCTAGTTGGTGCATAAGGCCACAGTACATTTTAATTAATAGGCCTACTATTATTTAAATATTAAGCTATGTAGTCATATAGTGAATAGTTATGTAGTCTAGTAATAAACACAGGTGTGTGGAAATAGCTAAAAGTTCGCGGTTTTACAGAGTAAACGTCACCAGACGAAAGAAGGCAAACATGAAACGAACGTGTAAGCAACCATTTTATGATTTCAGGAAACAGTTCCCACAGCCGTGCGTTCTGGTGTCAGGCGACTGTTGTCCTGCGGCTGTGAGACCAGTAAGGCACGGTTTGTTCCATATGAAACCAGACGAATCTCCAATTTAGCCGGGTAACCTGACATCAGAAGATCATGAAACACAAGTTAACACTTGAATTAGTTGAACTGGAACAGTTACTTCTGTATATTCATATACGGTGCTAAGCAGATGATAATTAGGCGAAGGTCATGTTAGGGAAACTGGACGAGACCGATGCACAAGAGGAGCCATCGAATGACGGATCTGACGGAGTGGTCGAACAAAAAAATGTGGCAGTCTCTTCAAGCGTTCATCATGTGCACGGAGAAGTACATATCGATGTCAAGGACTACGACACGAGCACACTGTTTGTGGCTGCAGATTCCGGCTGCACTGACGTTGTCGATGCCTGTCTAAAACATGGCTGCGATGTTAATGCGAAGGACACGGCGGCAGCGTCTGAAACAGCGCTGCACAAGTGTGCCAGACGCGGCCATGTCGACGTATGTCGCACACTCCTCGACGCAGGAGGCGACGTCAACGCAAAGAATTCGTCTGGCGAGACGCCTCTTGCACTGACCTGTGAGCGAGGATGCGACGACATGGTGCAGTGGCTCGTCGACATGGGTGCCGACGTGAACGCACGCGGTAACAGCGGCGTTACTCCTCTACCGTGTGCCGTATCACACAGTCGAGTCGCCTCGCCCGGTCTGGCTGGAGGCAAAGTGGGGGATGCATATGGCAACCCGTCCATGTCGTGTCGCAGCAGTCGTTCTTGCGTCGTCGAACGGCTCCTATCTCGAGGACAGTGTGACGTGGACGCACGAGACACCGCTGAGAAGACAGCGCTACACGTAGCAGCAGAGGCCGACAGTGGCGACATCATCGGGTTGTTGCTGGCGAGTGGCGCAAGCCCCGCCGCCGTCGACAGCATGGGTCGTACGCCACTGGGTCTGGCTGCTCAGCTCGGCCACCTCACTGCCGTGCAGACACTGACGCGTTGCCGTGTTGCCATCAACTCAGCCACCACTACAGGCATGACTCCCCTGCACTGGGCAGTCGCCGGGCGGCACGTCGAGTGTGTGCACGAGATACTTCAGGCAGACAGCGACACGAGTATCGCCAACGTTGGCACGGGTAGCACGGCTCTCACTACGGCTGTTGAAGGCGAGTCCGTCGAGATCGTCCGGCTCCTCATTCTGGCCAATTGCAACGTGAATGCCATCAACTGGTGCGAGCGCTCTGCACTGCACGAGGCAGCTGAAAGAGGACTCGTTGAAATCTGTGAGCTGCTGCTGTCGGTCGGTGCATACGTCGATATGCAGACATCGGCCGGTGACACGGCGCTGATACTGGCGACACGACGTGGACACGCTGGCGTTGTCCGGCTACTTATCGACAGTAAGTGCAACGTGCGACTCGCCAATGGTGACCGCGTTACCGCGCTACACGACAGCGCCATGAACGGGCGACTGCTCATAACCGGCATGTTACTGGCCACGGCAAACACTGCCATCGACCTGGCGGAGATGGACGGCGATACTCCACTCATTCTGGCGGCCGCTAGAGGTCACCTTCGCGTGGTCGCAATGCTTCTCGCGCAGCACCAATGCGACGCCAATCGTACGAACGACATGGGCCGATCAGCACTGCTGGAGGCGTGCGAACATGGCCACACTGCGGTCGCTTGTCTGCTGCTGAGGAAAGGCGCGTGCATGGACGTGTACGACAGCGAGGGCGACTCTGCTCTGATCCTCGCTGCGGCAAGAGGTCATTCTTCGGTGGTCGAAGTGCTGCTGCGCGCCGGCTGCGATGTTGCTCACGTCAATAGGTGGGGTCGCAATGCACTGCACGAGGCGTGCTCTGTGTGGAGCGGGCCGTCCTGCACGGTCGAGCTGCTCGCTTTGTCCGGCATGAACACAGACGACGTTGACGACATGGGCAACACGCCGCTGATGCTGGCAACTCTCGGCTGTCGCAGCGACATCGTGCGTGCTCTGCTGTCGGCTGACTGCGACGTCAACAAGGCTGGAACGACACAAGTACGACCGCTGGAGATCGCCGTCGTCAAGGAATCAGTAGAGATCATGCAGATGTTGTATGCGGCTGGGTGCGACATGAACGGCATCGATGCGTCGACAGTAGACGCCGTGAGCCATCGCGTGGCGGACTGGCTGCACTCGGTGGCGTCGCGACCACATCCACTCAAGCAGATCTGCCGGGCAGCAGTACGCACGGCCCTCCACAGTCCCGCCGATCACAAGGTCGATGCCTTGCCACTGCCACAACAGATCAAGCAGTACCTACTGTTTGACGACATCGATCACTTGGTCGTCTTGCCAGGCGCCGCAGTTAAAACAACTACACGCGGAGGTTCATCGTCAGGAAGTGACGTCGACACGACTGGCGACTTTGATGTAGAGCCGTTATTGGTGCGTGATGCCAGCTTCTAATGGTAGCAGATGTCACCACCTCAGTTGGTTCAGTAGCATTTATTGATGGACAAGTTGCTAGCATAGTAGTTGTTCAAGTAATCCAGTTGTAAACTTCTTCCAGTATTCTCGAGTATGGTAACAGTGCCTACATAATAAACATAATAAATATATTCTAAGGGCGGATCCAGGGAGAGTCCATCAGGTGCCCCCGACACCCCTCTTTATTTTCGGCCGGATTTGTTTTTCATCACGTCATAATTAGTTGTCGAGACACCGCGAGGTGGCGCCCTCCAGCACTTGTTCTACTGATGAGGACATTTCTAAAACACAAACCAGGCGAATTGCCACCTGGTCTAGTACTGCCATTCGTCTACCAGTCTTTCTTAGTTGCTCCGCCTTATGCTCGCGGTATCCATTCCTAAACGCAGATGGATTTTTGTCAGTGTACGTTTTTTAGTATTTGAGGAGCCACTGCCATGACGTCACGCACCGCGACACTGATGAGAATCACGGAGATGTGGCTCTAGAGACACCTTTGACGACAAAACAGTAACGCCTTTGACGACACAAAACGGTAACGCCTTTGACGACACAAAACGGTAACGCCTTTGACGACACAAAACAGTAATGCCTTTGACGACACAAAACAGTAATGCCTTTGACGACACAAAACAGTAACGCCTTTGATGACACAAAACGTTAACGTCTTTGACGACACAAAACAGTAACGCCTTTGACGACACAAAACGTTAACGTCTTTGACGACACAAAACAGTAACACCTTTGACGACACAAAACAGTAACGCCTTTGATTACACAAAACAGTAACGCCTTTGACGACACAAAACAGTAACGCCTTTGACGACACAAAACAGTAATGCCTTTGATTACACAAAACAGTAACGCCTTTGACGACACAAAACGTTAACACCTTTGACGACACAAAACAGTAACGCCTTTGACGACACAAAACAGTAACGCCTTTGACGACACAAAACAGTAACGCCTTTGACGACACAAAACAGTAACGCCTTTGACGACACAAAACAGTAACGCCTTTGACGACACAAAACAGTAACGCCTTTGACGACACAAAACAGTAACGCCTTTGATTACACAAAACAGTAATGCCTTTGACGACACAAAACGTTAACGTCTTTGACGACACAAAACAGTAACGCCTTTGACGACACAAAACAGTAACGCCTTTGACAACACAAAACAGTAACACCTTTGACGACACAAAACAGTAACGCCTTTGACGACACAAAACAGTAACGCCTTTGACAACACAAAACAGTAACACCTTTGACGACACAAAACAGTAACGCCTTTGATTACACAAAACAGTAACGCCTTTGACGACACAAAACAGTAACGCCTTTGACGACACAACAGTAACGCCTTTGATTACACAAAATAGTAACGCCTTTGACGACACAAAACAGTAACGCCTTTGACGACACAAAACAGTAACGCCTTTGACGACACAAAACAGTAATGCCTTTGACGACACAAAACAGTAACGCCTTTGACGACACAAAACAGTAACGCCTTTGATTACACAAAACAGTAACGCCTTTGACGACACAAAATAGTAAAGCCTTTGACGACACAAAACAGTAATGCCTTTGACGACACAAAACAGTAACAGCTTGTAGACATCGAAGATCATACAGAACAAAATTATTGCCATCAACGGGGAGCAGGTCCAGAAGATCATGTCCGAAATACGTCTCTGGTGTTATTCCGCAGTTGGAGGCAAAGCTATTGTCGAAAAGGTCGCGAAGCTCGGCTTGGACACATTTAAGCATGCATGATATTTGGCTTATATTTTGCATGCACAATCTACTATGGTTTATAGTGGTCCGTCTCTTGTATGTAAGGCCCCAATCATCAGAGGCCACCATGCAGCAAGTAAACCCATGATAATTTCCCTTCACCAAAGGCCATTGCACCGTTGAAGTGTGTGCGTGCATGTATCCTATAGAAATTTTGATAACTAGGAATCCAATCTTATCACCAGGTGTCTGTGAAACCGGGCACCCCTCTTTTCAACATCTGGACCCGCCCACGTATACCAGTTATTACCAGTACACAACTATTAAATGGAAAACTCTAATAGTCGTCACAAAGGAACGACAAACACTCGTCTGAATAAACTGTATTGAAGGAGTGAATAATTATGGCTACGGAAATACTGTGTCGGCAGCATTTTGACTTATTTATTGAGACAGTTCAGATATTTATTGCTGCTATTTAAAGATGCTATGCTTGCTCTGTGCATTAAATGTTCGCTTGCTCAGCATGACAGTGCATTTGTTGAATATGTGCCATAAGTGGTCTTAAATGTTTTGGTATCAATTGCATATTTATTGTATATTTATTGTTGTAAGGACATGTGATGGGTGTGTGCTTCGAATAAAGTATAACACAAAAATAAGGTAAAGTTTTCTTTGTTTTGTCAGTGTGACACACACTGAAAAACAATGGAATGACAATATTTACTAAATCAGCTGCAGTGTCACATCTCTAGATATAACACATAAAGATATAACACATCTGACATCACAAGGCACATGCCAGTTTATTCAAAAGTGTTGTTTACATGGTTTGCAAATTATGGGAGCAGTTTTAAATTGTAATCCAAATGTCATGGTCAGAACTGTTATTAGAACACAACTACTATAATTGATCAATAATATTACCAGAAACTGACTTAGTTTGAAGGTACAGTATTATCTGAAATTTGTGAATATAATATACTATATGAGTTCACTTTTAATAAATTTTGCACATACCGGCAGGTTATAATGGTTTGATGGCCCACTGAAAATCACATGATAAACATGACATGGTCACCATCGTGAAATAAAGCTTTTACTACTACTATAATATTACCCCACTGGAAGATATTTATATACGCAGTGTGGGGGGACACTTCCTGTACCAAGGCAGCACAGCAACACTGAGTATGATAAAGAGAACAAAGATAGGTGGGTATCCTGCCTGGTCTGTTATTAGCCCGGTCACACTGGAAAAAATTAATTTGCCAAGTACTTCAAATGTTGATAGCACTGTGTAGTGCGTGGTCTGGATGTCAGAGGGCGCTGTCTGTGAGCAATGCATCATAAAGGTGAATGTTGCCGTTGTAATGATTCCACCAATGAACTGCAGTAGACAAAAACTTGCTACAGCAATATCTGGAAGAGAACAAACTTGTGCTTTTCAATCAAACATATGGGAGAAAATGTTCAGTACTTACAGAAAAACTTTATGATTCTAATAATGGCAGACTGCAAACATTGGTTTTAATGGAATATTGATCTTTACGGTGAGCAAAAAATAAGAAGGACATTTATACTCAAGACACATCAGTGCACCATAAAAAATATATGTGTAAAATTAGAAAACAATAAAGTTAAACTGTATAAAAGCAAAATGAGAACAAAACTGAGAATTACTAGCTTATAATTATTATCATATACAAGGAAACAAAAGTTAAATAAAGTATTATTCATGCCCTATTTACCCTAACTAGGCATAATGTGTGAAACACCACGGTTTTGTTTTACCCTATACACTAGCAGGAACACTGAAACAAACAATTAAAAGGCTAATCAGGTTAGTGAATTAGGCCTTTCTTTCAAGAATCATGTATGCAATTACACTCAACTTTACTCTGTTGTGAAATAACTGGATGACGAGTGTTTCTGCCAGGTTATACACTGTACAGGGTTAAACACAAATATTGGTGTTCTACATACATGCTGACAACATTAGGGTAACATATCAGACGTACCCTCCATGAACCATTGTATGCATTACTGTAGCTACTAAACAGAAGGCCAAATTTTACAAACAGCTTTTCACACTGATAACAGTAAACATGTCAACTAAAGAATAGGATCCATATTGCTGTTGATTTGACCTAAGTATGCACACACGTGGTAAAATGTAACTTTTAATAAATAAGGAGTTATCTTCCATTTGCTGATTGCATTATACACAAAAGGATTTGCATAGCAGAGATGTGGTACTAACAGTAAGGCAGTGTGGCTGAAAGAAGTCCTGGCGTACTGACAGCGACAGCCACAGTGAGGAGGCCGATGGGGAACAAACGCAGAAGCAGACACTGTTCCAACACAAGGTACGCTGGCAATCTGAAGGCACCAACAACAACATTTCTACATAGATGGAGCAATGTCGCTCACACTTCCTGGTTTTTCGGCCATGGTTGGAACATCTGGAATAAACTAGAACTGGTTTATAGTCAGACTTTGGGTCAATTACATTGTAATTGGAACTGAAACGCAAATTCCAGAGTTTTGTTATTAAAAGTAACTGGAGAAAATGTAACTGGTATTTTCAATTACTTTTCAATTACATCATGTACTTTTTTCAACTCAAATTATTCACTACAAATAATCAATAAAATATATCATATTTGTTTGTCATTATGTACCATAATATGCAGATATTAAATAAAGCTGCTACAAAATAAATGCTATTTTGGGCATTGAGTATGTCTGTTAGGCCTTTAAAAAAACAAGTGTGTTTCTGGTAATGGGCAGAACAAAGTTAGGTAGGGTAGGTAGGTTTTTTTTATTTAACACCTATCATGACAGTGGGTCCAGATATAATGACTTGCATGTACATTTTCACCAGTAATATCTTCCTATGCTATTAAAGTTCAAATATCTTGTTTCACATGATCTAAGGATGGAGCATTAAACTTTTAAAAACAAAGTTCTTCACAGAAAGATATTACAGGAGCGGTCTGATTTACTTCATATACCTGACTGTGTTTGAAAAGAATTTTTTTATTCTTTGACATGTTCATACAAATTATCTACTACCAAGCTATCTATTACAAATATTGTTGTGCACTACCCTCTACATCTTGTTAATACAACAACCTTAAATTATTATGAATTAACTTTGCTTTAACCATAATCTTGGAAATATAATTATAAAACAAGTATTTGAACAAAATTAACACTTTGTTCGTACAGCTCTACTATATTGTTCACAGGAATAATAACACAAGACAATGTGAGGCATGAGTTGTATTTATCATCAAATAAAGGAAAAGAATGTACCGGAAGCTTGGAAAATACCAGTAAATACCAGTAAATACCATTTTTTCCTGGTACAGGTTACTGCAATTGTTCAAATCAATGGATTTACGGGGTCACCTGCATGCAAATGGAAAACTCATGTCATATCTTAAAAAATATTCATCTCACCCTGACCAAGTTGACAGTGTATGTATTATATTTATGAAAAGGTCACGCATGGCATAATATGCTATTTACATGATCGTAACTATGGTAACAAGATAATCTTAGAAATGCTGGGTGGTTTTGTGTTAAGTTCCATGGAAAATTGAAATCGTCAAATATTTTATTTATTCTTACAAACAATATATTAAATTGTGCAATGAAGCAGTTTGGCTGAACAAACAGTAATATTATAATTATAAAAATGTGATTTTTACCATTAGAATATCAATTGTTTAAACATACACAAATGACAAAAATCACATTGCTATAAAAATATTACTATTTGTTCAGCTAAACCACTTCATTTTACAATTTTGACCCTTGACCCCACACCTGTTTACAGTACATCATTTCTTCATATTTTTTACAATGCAGCATTTAAATTTCTTGAGTTATATGAAGATGGCAAACCCCACAAGTGAACAAATACAGTGATAATGTATTGATACTTTACTGTAGAAGATACTGAGACTGGTTATTCTTTTACTTTAATCCATAGGGAACATTTAAAATTATAGGTTGGTGAAACAAGTCTGGTTCACAACACTCAGAATTATACCAAGAACAAACTCTATTTAGGTTTCTAAATTCAGGTACAAACGGTCAACATAAAAATGCATAATTTAATTATGTCGCAGCATGCAAAGTAGAGAAATGGACAATGATACTGACCCATAATGTGAGAGTGTCCACCCTCCAAGCAGCGAGCCGGAGATGGACAGTATCTGAGCAATGAAGCCAGTCCAGAAGACCGCTGTATCAGGTGATACCTCGCTGTCCACGAGAAACAGTGGCAACATGTTCAATGCACCAATCTCACCTATAACAAGAAACAGTGGCAACATGTTCAATGCACCAATCTCACCTGTAACAACAAACAGTGGCAAAATGTTCAATGCACCAATCTCACCTGTAACAACAAACTGGTAACATGTTCAATGCACCAATCTCACCTGTAACAACAAACAGTGACAAAAAAATTCAATACACCAATCTCACCTGTAACAACAAACAGTGGCAATATGTTCAATGCACCAATCTCACCTGTAACAACAGTGGCAAAATGTTCAATGCACCAATCTCACCTGTAACAACAAACAATGGCAAAAATGTTCAATGCACCAATCTCTCCTGTAACAACAAACAGTGACAACAAATTTCAATGCACCAATCTGACCTGTAACAACAAACAGTGGCAAAATGTTCAATGCACAAATCTCACCTATAACAACAAACAGTGGCAAAATGTTCAATACACCAATCTCACCTGTAACAACAAACTGGTAACATGTTCAATGCACCAATCTCACCTGTTACAACAAACCGTGACAAAAAATTCAATACACCAATCTCACCTGTAACAACAAACAGTGGCAAAATGTTCAATGCACCAATCTCACCTGTAACAACAAACAATGGAAAAAACGTTCAATGCACCAATTTCACCTGTAACAACAAACAGTGACAACAAATTTCAATGCACCAATCTCACCTGTAATAACAAACAGTGGCAAAATGTTCAATGCACCAATCTCACCTATAACAACAAACAGTGGCAAAATGTTCAATGCACCAATCTCACCTATAACAACAAACAGTGGTAACATGTTCAATGCACCAATCTCACCTGTAACAAACAGTAGCAAAATGTTCAATGCACCAATCTCACCTATAACAACAAACAGTGGCAAAATGTTCAATGCACCAATCTCACCTATAACAACAAACAGTGGTAACATGTTCAATGCACCAATCTCACCTGTAACAAACAGTAGCAAAATGTTCAATGCACCAATCTCACCTATAACAACAAACAGTGGCAACATGTTCAATGCACCAATCTCACCTGTAACAAACAGTGGCAAAATGTTCAATGCACCAATCTCACATGTAACAGGAAACATTGCATGACAGCAAAAAGTTACACTCATGACACCAGTCCTTGTAAATACAACTTGTATTGTGTCAACTTAATTCAAATTTATCAAACAATTCCTATCTCCCATACTAACGTAACCTCACAGTATGTGTGCAATTTAAAATAAATAAATTTTAAAATTACCTGCATTCATAGCAGTACAGTTGCAGGGCAAGTATTTTTTTCAATGTAAAATACTGTTATAATTGCGATAATTAATTTTAAATGTTCATTAGTTATACCAACTGATTAAACTTATAAACAAATGTGTGCAACTGTGATATATCCCCCAAATCTCTCTTAACTAAGCTTGTAACAAAATCTCAAATGAACAGTACCTAACTTGTACATGAGAACATAGACGAGCATCCACTCCGTGCCTGGTACATCAACAACGCGGTGAAGTATGGACAACCACGTCTTTGACACCCCTTGTTGCTCTACATCTTGCTCTGTGTTAGCTGTTTCACCTTCAAGTGACCTTGAACTGAACGTCTCAAATGTGCTGTAAAATCTGTTTCGTGCACCTTCAAGTGATGTACCACTGAATGTCTCAAATGTGCTGTAAAATCTGTTTCGTGCACCTTCAAGTGATGTACCACTGAATGTCTCAAATGTGCTGTAAAATCTGTTTCTTAGACCTTCAAATGATGAGGCACTGAACTGAATGCCTCTATTCACAGATGGAAGTTCATTAGCCTCTGTCCAATTACCACTTTCTTGTTCCATCTGTGGATCAATGTCGGCTCCACTGTTGTCATTTCCACCAACGCTGGGTTGCAACAACACCTGCTGTTGCTCAAACTCTCTCAATTCAGGTGAAACATAGACAAACATCAATGCTTCTAAGTACAAGAGAGCCAGACCAAGAAACATCCCCGTCCATCCAACAGCATTCATCAGCCATATGAGGACTCCACCTCCGAAAATTGCACCTATTTTGTAGCCAACTACTTGGGCCGTATTGCCTCCGCCAAGCTCATCTGACGCCAAGATTGCAACTGCAACACCATCCACAACTATGTCTTGTGTCGCAGAAAATACATTCAGCAACAGTAGCACGACACAAAGGAAGATAAGATCGTCTGGTGAGCCTAGACTTCCAAGTAGGCATGTCAGCAGCAACCCAATGATACTAGCAAGCAGCCATTTAAGTTTAGTCCCATACATGTCCACCAGGGGTGCCCACATTGCTCTGCACAGCCATGGCAAAAACAGCATACGAAAAAAACCAAGTTTCGTGAGTGAGATGCCATGTGTTCGCAGAACAATCGGGAGAAAACTCGTCTGAAAGCCGTACGGCAAACCTTGGATGAAGTAGAGGAAAGTCAGGAGAATATTCTTTGACAGCATCGCCATGTTGCTGACAGCGACAATTTGCTCATACCGTTTTCAATATGTCTGCAAATCAAAATACAATGTGATTACTAATCAACAAGATGGAAATATGTTGTGATTGGAATCCTAAACAATTCAGTTCAGGGGGCAACACAATAGGTGGACCAAGGAATAACTTCAGGTCCCAAACAGGGGGCAACACACCAGATGGACCAAGGAATACCTTTCTGAAAAAGGGGGCAACACAACAGGTGAACCAAGGAATACATATATCAAATGGGGGCAACACAACAAGTGGACCAAAGAATACCTTTCTCAAACAGGGGCAACACAACAGGTGAACCAACCAAGCGATACATATATCAAACTGTGGGCAACACAGTAGGGGCAACACAGTAGGTGAACCAAGGAATACATATATCAAACAGTGGGCAACCCAACAGGTGAACCAAGGAATACATATATCAAACAGTGGGCAACCCAACACGTGAACCAAGGAATACATATATCAAACACTGGGCAACCCAACAGGTGAACCAAGGAATACATATATCAAACAGTGGGCAACCCAACAGGTGAACCAAGGAATACATATATCAAACAGTGGGCAACCCAACAGGTGAACCAAGGAATACATATATCAAACAGGGGGCAACCCAACAGGTGAACCAAGGAATACATATATCAAACAGTGGGCAACCCAACAGGTGAACCAAGGAATACATATATCAAACAGTGGGCAACCCAACAGGTGAACCAAGGAATACATATATCAAACAGTGGGCAACCCAACAGGTGAACCAAGGAATACATATATCAAACAGTGGGCAACCCAACAGGTGAACCAAGGAATACATATATCAAACAGGGGGAAACCCAACAGGTGAACCAAGGAATACATATATCAAACAGTGGGCAACCCAACAGGTGAACCAAGGAATACATATATCAAACAGGGGAAAACCCAACAGGTGAACCAAGGAATACATATATCAAACAGGGGAAAACCCAACAGGTGAACCAAGGAATACATATATCAAACAGTGGGCAACCCAACAGGTGAACCAAGGAATACATATATCAAACAGTGGGCAACCCAACAGGTGAACCAAGGAATACATATATCAAACAGGGGGCAACCCAACAGGTGAACCAAGGAATACATATATCAAACAGGGGGCAACCCAACAGGTGAACCAAGGAATACATATATCAAACAGGGGGCAACCCAATAGGTGAACCAAGGAATACATATATCATACAGTGGGCTACACAACAGGTAGACCAAGGAATACCTTTCTCAAACAGGGGGCCACACACCAGGTGGACAAAGGAATACCTGTCTCAAAAGGGGGACATCACACCAGGTGGACCAAAGAATACCTGTTTCAAACATGGGGCAACACACCAAGTGAAGCAAGGAATACCTATCTAAAATAGGGGCAACACACCAGCTGGACCAAGGAATACCTATCTCAAACAGGGTGCAACACACCAGCTGGACCAAGGAATACATATCTCAAACAGGGGGCAACACACCAGGTGGACCAAGGAATACCTATCTCAAACAGGGGGCAGGTGGACCAAGGAATACCTATCTCAAACAGGGGGCAAGCTGGATCAACGAGTAATATCTCAGTGCCAACACACCAGGTGGACCAAGGAATAAATGTCTCAAACAGGGGGCAACACAACAGGTGGCCCAAGCAATGCCTGTCTCAAACAGGGGGCAACCCAGCAAGTGGAAATAAAGGAATGTCTGTAAGGTTAGATCTATGGAACTATACAGATATTACTAAATTTATGAAACTATACAAAGACATTACTAAATTAAATGACTACATAGAATGTCAATTTATAGAGATTCATAAAGATAGTATTGCATATGGTAAAGATATTGTAGTTAGTACTGTATGGTATGTCTGTCATATCCAGACCACAATAAAATGATATAAGTACATTTATTGTTGTAATATCTAATATATTTGATATTCTCAACAATGAAAACAAATTATGTTACATCATGGGTGACTTTAACATAAATTTTTTAAACCTGATGTTTTTGCACTCTTATATTCCATTAATAAATAAACCAACACAAGTAACTAATCAATCATCAACATTAATTGATAATTTTTTTACAAATAACCATAAAAACATGATCCAGGGCATTATGTATACAGATATATCTGACCACTTGACAATATTTCTCATTAATAACAATTGCAAATTAACCAACTATCTTAAATACACAACAAACAGAAACTTTTCACAGGCAAACATAAATTTTATAATAACATGTATAATCTTGACTGGGACATTATGACATCCACAAATAATTGTCAAACATCCTACTCATTAAATTTATAGTAAAACTATGTAATAATATTATCTTGAAACGGTAATTGAAAATGGGGTGTCTGCAATATTAAACTCTCAAAATATCTAGTCCTGGATGGGATGACATTTCTTGTTAAGTAATTAAAAAACATATAAAAGCTTTACTAAACCATTAACATATTTATATAATCTATCTATAAATACTGGAATATTCCCAGATGAATAAAAAAATAGCTAAGGTAATACCTATCTATAAAGCTAAGGAAAAAGTTATTTTCTAACTACCGGCCAATTTCAATATTACATACTTTCTCTAAAATATTGGAAAGATTTTAAATGTTATTAATAAGTATAACATTCTGTACAAATATCAGTTTGGTTCTACAAAACAAACAATTTGTGCTAGGGGTGTTCTTAGATTTATCTAAAGCATTCGATACTGTGGACTACGAGATACTGTGTCAAAAACTCCAATGTTATGGTATATACGTGGCTTAGCCAATGACTGGATTAAACATTACTTATCTAATAGAAGTCAATATGTGTATTACAATAACACCAGCTCCACTAAACTAACTATAACTTGTGGAGTGCTGCACGGTTCCATACTGGAACTGCTGTTTCTATTATATATCAATGATATTGCTAATGTCTCAGATATTCTTTTTTCCACATTATTTGCTGATGACACTAGTGTATTTGTATATGGTGATCAATTGGATGACGTAAGATGTAACTAACAAAATGAATCTTGAACTAAAAAAACTTGTTGCTTTGTTAAATGCTAACAAATTATATTTAAACATTGATAAGACCCAATACATGATATTTAGAACATCCAACAGAAAACATATCAAACCGACAAAACTTTAAATTAATGATAAAGCTATTAAACAAGTATCCTCTACAACATTTCTTAGAATATATTAACCAAGTTAAATGTAAAATCTCTAAAGGTGTTGGAATTCTCAACAAAGTCAAAAGATATTAACTAGACCATGCTTGGTCACCTTATATTACTCGTTTTTATTCCCTCTTTTGACCTATTGTATTGAAGTGTGGGGTGGTGCATTTGACTGTTATTGTTCAAGTATTATAAAGGTTCAAAAGAAAGCAGTAAGCATGCTTGTCTCAGCTAATAGATTAGGTCATACTAAACCTATCTTTAAACTAGTAAACATCTTAGTGTTTAGATAACTACACTGTATTATGTATACTCAATGCAAATGTTTACGTATAAATACAAGTGGTCTTCTACCTACAATTTTTTATAATATGTTTAAACTTAATCAAGATGTTCATAGTTACAATACAAGACAATCTACACAAATACCATGGCAACTTTAGAAATAAGACTTCATTCTGTAAGAATTAAGGGTGCTATAATTTGGAACTATTTTAACACAAGACTCAAGTTTACGACCTATTCAATAATGAACTACAAATGTATACTTATACAATTTACATTACACAGTGATGTTAATATATAACATGTATCACAATCACAATTAGTTTTTCTACACCTGCACGTTGTTTTTTTGTTTAATACTAATATATATTGAAATGTATACTAAGGAGTATAACATTATACAATGTTCTTCCCCTATTGTTCTCTTTACGTTATTATATAGGATTTGCCTTCATTTGATTTGTATGTATTGTAAGGAGTTACAATAAATTTGATTTGATACAACAAATTGATTTATTGTAAAGTGAACTGGAAACGGTACAACAGGTGTATAGTACTATATACAGTTTAGGCGCATAAAAAAGTGTCAAGACTGGTAGGCTAAAACAGCATGTCCCAGCTGACTTTCCGCACTGAAGTAATAAATCATTGTCATTGTGTAATGACTAATGTATAAGCTATCTTGTGTTTTTAGTTTGTTGATTTTATGATTTCTCGTTAGAATTTAGGATTACCCCATTGGATAATTCAGCCTCAGTGTTGGCACCTAAGACTAGGCCTAGCCCTAGCTTATATAGGCCTAGGTCCTGCTTGGGCGTAGTAAACCATAGCATAGCCATGCCCATGGGCATTGCCATAGGCATAGCCATAGGCTCAGCCTCAGTAATACTAGCAACTAATATTACGTGGTCTATAGTATAGAGTATATTACTATATATATATATATATATATATATATATATATATATATATATATATATATATATATATATATATATATATATATATATATATATATATACTATATGTCTATTATAGTATATGGCAAATATGCCATGATAATAATATGGCTATGCCTATATGCGTTATAATTTTACAACAACAAAGTCATTAATTATTTTTGACATTATCCAAGTATTAAAGCACAATTACAATAAATAATTACCATTTTGAACACTAATACTGACGCTGATAGCCGACGCCAATATTGACTTGACACTGCGAGTGAATGTGGGCGATAATACGAAGTAGCTTAGTAGGGTAGCCATAAGTTACATAACACTGTCGGTGAACAGAAAAAAACTGACTTTATCGTTAAATAGTATCTTTTTATGAATATGTCGCTCGTATAGTGTACCACGCATAGAGCAAGTATCACTATTAATAACAGGAAATAAATGAAACTGCTAACATAAAAAAGAAACGACGCCGTCGTCGCGACGTCGAACGGTGTCGGTTGATATAATCGGGGCTAATAAGTTATCTGCTCATCGTTAAACAAATAAAGAAGAACACGTGTAAAAATAAAAAAAATAAATGTAGATGTGTTTAATTCGTTGATTAGGAGGCCCAACAGCCAAGACCTGTATTTCTGCATTAGGATCTGGACGCTTTAGGCTTAACAGATGATTTCGGCCTGCAACAGCAACCAGCATATTTCATTGTTGTCGATAAACCAACGTAGTGGGTTCCTGCTTATCTCTACAACAAGTTTTCCACACTTCCGACAGATGGAGCTTGTTCTTTTTAATGAATATTTACATTTTTGAAATTTCCCTGCCCTTTTTTGAGAAGCCCCTTTATTTTATGAGATGATCACTTAATGTTTTGATATGATCCCTTAATGTGTTGAGATGATCAGCCAGTTCTTTTTAATCAACATGTCTAATTTTGAAACCATCCATTAACCTTTTTGAGTAGACCCCTTTTTATGAAATTACCCTTTAACGTTTTAAGATGATCTTTTAATTTATTGAGACGATCAGTGAAATGACACCTTAACTTTTTTGAGAAGACCCTTTTATTTTATGAGATGACCCTTTAATGTTTTAAGAGGATCTTTTAATTTATTGAGATGACCAGCTAGTTCTTTTTGTAATGAATATTTACCTTTTTTAAATTATCCTTTATTGTATGAGGTGACCTTTTAATGGTTTAAGATGATCCCTTAATTTATTGAGACGATCGGCTAGTTTATTATTAATGACCGCTTGCAACGTTGCGTGCGTTGCGTGCGTTGCGTTGCGTGCTTGCATGTTTTGTGATCCCACAACTTTTTCGAGAAGCCCCATTATTTTGTATGAGATGATCTCATATTTTCAGACAATCAGCTACACCAGTTTTTAAATAATCCCTTACACTTTTTGAAATCATTCTTTACTTTCCTAGAAGACTAATTTATTTTATTACATGAGCCACTACTGTTTTGAGATGATCCATTAAGTTATCGTGACGATCAGCTTATTTATTTTTGATAAATCACCCCTTACAGTTTTCTTTATGATTATGATTCCTTAGTGCACTCCACTTTGTTAAAAAAAATTAGTTTTAAGTGCATTTTGATGACTCGTTATATTTGTATTTTAATATGACCCTTAATTCTATGATATTATTTGTTAATTTGTTGAGATAATCAGCTACTTGATTTTTTTGTAATGACCCCTAATATGTTTTGAAATGTTCCCTTCACTTTTTAGGAAGACCTCTTAACTTTACGTTGTGACACCTAAATTTGTTTGAGACGATCAGCTAGTTATTTTGTTGAAATGATACCTTAATTACATTTAACATTTTATTTTTTTAAAGGACCCCTTCCTTTTCGTCTTCCCTGCTACCATGCTTGATTCAAACCCATCGTTCGAACCCATCTCATAAAAAGGGATCTACTCAAAAAGGTTAATGGATGTTTTAAAAAATAGAAGTGTTGATTAAAAAGAACTGGCTGTTGAGACAACACATTAAGGGATCATCTTAAAACATTAAGCGGTCATTTCATAAAAATAAAGGGGTTTTCCAAAAAAAACTAAAGGGTCATATAAAAAATGCAACTATTCATTAAAAAGAACAAGCGCCATATGTCGGAAGTGTGGAAAACTAGTTGTATAGATAAGTAGGAACTCGCTACGTAGATTTATCGATAACAATGGCGCGGCCCATGAAATATGGTTGTTGTGTGTTCAACAAGCTTTTCCTAATAAGCCGCTGGCGTAATATTGTTGATTGTAGTTGGAAACGGTTAGTTTGTATTCATTCTTTTAGATGCATAACCTTAAACAAATGCCTTTTGTTTCAATTTAAGGGATAATCAAGCAATATATAAAATTAAGGGGTTACCAACATGTAGTTACTGCCATGCGTTACCTGGGAGGTTATATGAACGGCATTCCATATGTCCTCCCAGAAAAATGCGGCTCACTCGTTCTGAGAGTCCTGTGTTAATCATAGGTTTGTGAACGTCGAGTGGGTGTCAGCATGGCTAGCCGTTATTAGGGTGACTATAAGGATGATGATGACGACTAGGTGGAGCAGCAGGATGATGAAGCTGAGGATATCATTGTCTTTGTCCTCATAATCGTAATAATGATCACCCTCATTGTCATCATCTTCGTCATCATCATCATCATAACTAAGACCGCTTAATTGTCTTCATTTCTTCATCATGATCATCATAACCATTTATCACCCTCATCATCACCGTCGTTATCATCATTATTATTAGTATCACCGTCATCATAGTCATTATTACTATCACCGTCATAATCATCAATATCATCTTAATTAAGATGACCCCTTAATTGTCATCATAATCATTTATCACCCTCATCGTCACCTTCTTTATCTTCATTATTAACATCATCATCATCATAATGATTATCATCATCATTTTTATCATCGTCACTAAGATGACCCCTTAATTGTCATCATAATAAAGTATCACCCTCATCATCACATTCCTCCTCGTCATCATCATCGAAATAAGATAATAATTTCAGTCAAGTCACAGGCTAACCTCATGACAATTCAAAGTGATGTTCTGGCCCTTAGAATAATATATTTACACTATATACGTGTGAGTGTGATGTGATGTTCTGGCCCCAACTCTTTTCGGGATATACTTCTCTGTAATATTGAGAGAACACAGAGAGCACAGTTTTTTTAGCATTACACACATGAAAATATTATGATAAAACATTGAACTTCTGGGATGAGCTTAGTTGCTCATGTTTGTATTCTTTTCAGCTTCTTAATGTTCTTACAACATGGCCTCTATGCTTGTGTGCAGCATTCTAATGAAAACATTATGTTCCAAATGTGAGCAAATGTAGCAGGATCTTGAGTAGTTAAGTTAAACTAATCAGCTTGCCGGGGTCTGTAGACGTGTCATTTTAAACACTTTCAGAAGGGTGCACTTCAAATGCTTAATTAAAATTCAGTTGACATGTTCCATTCACATAATTATGTCAGGGGAATAGTGTACATGTTTGTGCTTTATGCAATACAGTAGTGTAACACGGTGATTGGTAGTTTCTAAATACTAAGCAAAATTATCCTCCTATGCACTGTGTGTTACAACCATTAATGTAATACATCGACTGGTAATGTAATAATCGACCGGTAATGTAGTAAATCGACCGGTAATGTAAAAAAAATGATGATGATAATCATTATGATGATAATGATGTTAATAATGAAGATGAGGAAGGTGATGATGAGGGTGATACTTTATTATGATGACATTTAAGGGGTCATCTTAGTGACGATGATAAAAATGATGATGATAATCATTATGATGATGATGATGATGATGATGTTAATATTGAAGATGAAGACTGTGATGATGAGGATGATAAATGATTATGATGACAATTAAGGGGTCATCTTAATTAAGATGATATTGATGATTATGACGATGATGATGATAATGACTATGATGATGGTGATACTAATAATAATGATGATAACGACCGTGATGATGAGGGTGATAAATGGTTATGATGCTGATGATGAAGAAAATGAAGACAATTAAGCGGCCTTAGTTATGATGATGATGATGACGAAGATGATGACAATGAGGGTGATCATTATTACAATTATGAGGACGAAGACAATGACATCCTCAGCCTCGTCATCCTGCTCCTCCTCATCATCGTCATAATCATCCTCATGTTCACCCATATAACGGCTAGCCATGCTGACACCCACTCGACGTTCACAAACGTATGATTAACACAGGTATCTCAGAACGAGTGAGCCGCATGTTTTCTGGGAGGACATATGGAATGCCGTTCATATAACCTCCCAGGTAACGCACGGCAGTAACTACAAAACAAAGTAACTAGCTCATCATCTGAAAAGTTAAGTGGGTCATCAAAACATTAAGGAGTCATCTAAAAGATGTAATAAGAGGGTCATCTAAACAAATCAGCCTCTTATTTTACGTTGTCAGGTGATCACTTTTTAATTTAAAGATACCCTTTAGTTTTCGGGGATTACCTCTTAATGTCGTAAATTCTAAACGTACCCATTAATTTTATATATTG
Source organism: Lamellibrachia satsuma (assembly GCA_033239005.1). Taxonomy (NCBI): domain Eukaryota; kingdom Metazoa; phylum Annelida; class Polychaeta; order Sabellida; family Siboglinidae; genus Lamellibrachia; species Lamellibrachia satsuma. The sequence continues at coordinate 3,301,084 of BSQZ01000004.1, forward strand.
CTTGATTATCCCTTAAATCGAATAAAAGGCAATGTTTTGGGGTGATGCCCCTAAAAGAATGAATACAAACTAACCGTTTCCAACTACAATCAACAATATTACGCCAGTGGCTTATTAGGAAAAGCTTGTTGAACACACAACAACCATATTTCATGGGCCGCGCCATTGTTATCGATAAATCTACGTAGCGAGTTCCTACTTATCTATACAACTAGTTTTCCACACTTCCGACATATGGCGCTTGTTCTTTTTAATGAATATTTGCATTTTTTATATGACCCTTTAGTTTTTTTTGGAAAACCCCTTTATTTTTATGAAATGACCACTTAATGTTTTAAGATGATCCCTTAATGTGTTGTCTCAACAGCCAGTTCTTTTTAATCAACACTTCTATTTTTTAAAACATCCATTAACCTTTTTGAGTAGATCCCTTTTTATGAGATGGGTTCGAACGATGGGTTTGAATCAAGCATGGTAGCAGGGAAGACGAAAAGGAAGGGGTCCTTTAAAAAATTAATGTTAAATGTTAAATGTAATTAAGGTATCATTTCTACAAAATAATTAGCTGATCGTCTCAAACAAATTAAGGTGTCACAACGTAAAGTTAAGAGGTCTTCCAAAAAAGTTAAGGGAATATTTCAAAACATATTAGGGGTCATTAAAAAAAAATCAAGTAGCTGATTATCTCAACAAATTAAGAAATAATATCATAGAATTAAGGGTCATATCAAAATACTGATATAACGAGTCATCAAAATGCACTTAAAACTAAAAAAAATAAAACAAAGTGGAGTGTACTAAGGGCTCATATCATAGAGAAAACTGTAAGGGGTGATTTATCAAAAATAAATAAGCTGATCGTCATGATAACTTAATGGATCATCTCAAAACAGTAATGGCTCATGTAATAAAATAAATTAGTCTTCTAGAAAAATAAAGGATGATTTCAAAAAGTGTAAGGGATTATTTAAAAACTTATGTAGCTGGTTGTCTGAGAAATATGAGATCATCTCATACAAAATAATGGGGCTTCTCGAAAAAAATTGTGGGATCACAAAACATGCAAGCACGCAACGCAACGCACGCAACGCACATAACGCACGCAACTTGTTTGGCCATTAAGGGTATAAATTTCGACATATGTCATTTCAGAGGAACTATGTGTAACTTTAGTTAATATTAATTTATTAATAAAATATGTTCAATTTCCTTTGAGCTATCAATGGGAAAACATAATAAGGACGCTGGTACAGCATTAGAAAGTAATTTATGTGAAACTGAAAGGTATATTAATATTGGGAGAAATGTGGAAGGTGTATCATTCAGAGTGTATGCAACCAGCACTTTTATTTTTAATCCATCGTTTCATTGGTTTCTCGTGGATCTGGTTTCGGGTTATTTGAATGTTGTCAGCAACTAGGGGCGAGATCACTGCACAGTTTTTCAGTGCTGGCTGTTTGTGGTCGAACCACGCCACTGTCAGTCAGTTTGTTTGATGGTATACGACCGTCGTATATGCTGTACTTCGTTCGTGTAACGCCACGTGGTTGCTGTGTGGATTATTTTGGTTGGTTCCCTGCCCACCGCGAGGCGCCACTGTTGTGACGAAGGCGCTCACTGGGACTACGACAGTTAGACGATTTCTGATTCCGCTTATGCTTAGCACAAGGAATTCCATGTGGCACGTTGTCCACATCAGGTATGTTGTATCTTCGAATACGCAAGAACAACTGGGTTCGGAGAACATGAATTAAGAGAAGAGATCCGAATGAAGAAACACATGACGTTGAAGGTAGTGGAGAACAGACTGAGATGGGAAGGACACATACAGAGAATGAGTGAGGACAGATTGACAAAGCGAGCACGGAAAACAGAAGAGGTAGTTAAGATGGAGTGCCAGTGTTAAAAAACAGATCTCGAAAGGGCAGAGGTGAACAGACAAGAGTGGGAAAGAATGACAGAAGATCGGGATGGATTTAGACGAGTCGAAAGGCGGAACAGACTAAGTGGTGTGGCCCCCAACCCGCAAGGGGTCAAGGGGAGGAGATAAAAGGGATACAGGAGGGTTAAGTATGGTCACCCACTACTCTGTCGTGGCACCTGTAGAGGCGCGACAGGTTATCCACGGACAAATGCATATCTAAAATCCAAAGGTGAAGCATTGCCCAATGCCTCCTCAAATTCGCCACTGTCGATCCGATGAACTAATCATCATTATCTGTGTTTAGGAAAACAATTCCCACTCTTAATTTATTACCGGATGGACAACCGTTCGACCAAACGCCAAGCGTGACGACAGTTCTGTTCGCGCAGTGAGATGTGTCGAGACATTCTTAATGGATTTATTAATGCACAGCCACAGAGACCACGACCGTTGGGTTGTTGCCATGTGTGGCGAGAACATGTTCAAGTTTTCCTAATTTCATGATGCTATCTAAGGAATGCAAATAGTCTCGTGTGTAAAACTTTAAAAATTAAATTGTCAATTCGATCTTGTAACTGGCAAGCCACACGTGCCGCCAGTGGATTAACTAGCATTGCCAATCTTGTTTCAAGCCTTATTGCAAGCCACCAATTGCTGGGACGACATTGCACCGTGGATCAGAACTGCGCAAGATATAATTTTCATACACTACGCCTACCAGGAGAAGCTGCACGCTCGATTACTCTAAATGTTACACCGGTGCACACGTGAATAATATATTACGTCTCGAGCAGATCGATAGTTTCATCAATTATCATCGACACCGGTACAGGTAGAATCCTGCTAACCGTGAAACACAGGTCCAAACACGCACGTCGGGTATAGCGCTGACGTAGGAGCACGCACTCACGAGCCCACCTGCTGACCTACTAATTATGCATTTCGACGAACGGCCGTTCTTTGTCGCGGAACATACAGACATTTCTGGCGACGCGTCGGTCCGCTTGTGCTCAAACCGCCGATTTGCTGTGTTTAATACGGTTGAACGATACGGCTGAGTGACATCGCTGGCAAGAACGCGTCGCTCTGTTGTGTAAATACGAGCAACTGAAGACAGCGCGTGTCACTGTCAGTCTTTGCGCCTGCCTGTTGAGTCGTCGGTCATAGTGACCAAGGCAGTATGAAGCCGAAGCTCGCACAAGCCACGAAGCCCACCGCACTGCAACCGCCTGTCGTCGTTCAGGTCAGTACGACTAATTAATTAACGTACATCTGCTGAACGTACAACGATGTAATGGCGTCGCCATTCAATGAACATGTCATTGGGTCTACCTGTCACATGTTGCTGACATTTTGTGTTGCATATAATCTTAATCTTAGCATCGCAAACACAGAGATGACGTCTACTAACAGTATTTTATTATTCCAGTTATTTATTCTTTACTGTCTGTTTATTTATTTATCCAATTTCTTATTTTATTGCAACTATTGACAATTTTGTTTTAGTTACCAATGGTGCTTTATTTTATAGTTTACCTGTGCGTTTTAGTTCAGTTTTCTTTAGCCAAGTCTTAGTTAGTTAGTCTTAGTCACAATCAATCACAGTATTGAATTGTAATTTTTAGTAGTTATATTAATCAGTGAAAAACCGATAATAATTGGTGTTCGCCAACTATTTTCTATAATGTATCACAGTGCTGGTCTTTCCATTAGTAATTGTTATGTTTACTCATAATCTAATTAGTAGCAAAACAACAACAACAGCAACAGTGTCTCAATCGGGCGACATGGAAAAAACATGTCACGGTCGTTAATACTACGATTTAGATGGACATAGAGTCATTGCTTTCAATTTGCTCATTATGCAAGTCGACGCTTTCACCACAAGTCATCGTTGTATTGCGTCTTACAGTAGCCGTTCGATGCTTTCACTACAAGTCATCATTGTATAGCGACTTACAGTAGCCGTTCGATGCCATCACTACCTACAAGTCATCGCTGTAGAATCAATCTACCATTGGTAGCCATGTTAAAATTGTTCATGATTATAAGAAAACGTGACTATAAAAAATTCTGAAACGTTTTACCTGCCGCTGTCATCATCTCATTGACATGCTGATCGACATTTCGTTAAATGCCAGCATGTGCGATACGACACGTTTACCAACATGTGCATGCACTACTGCGCAAACATGTCTAGTCGCAAAAAGCGAAACATTCTTCCGCCTAATAAAATCATTTAAAATCCACCATTTCACTTTCAACAGCTCTCTCTACCAGCAAACCTGGCAATGTCCCTGCTCAAATGCACCTACATCAAATCATGCGAATTTTTCAAATTTAATATGTTTAAGCTTAGTATGCCCAACACGTCAGGAAATGTAATTGCACACGTGACCTCTGTATTGCGTCTTGCAGCAGCCGCCTCCGTTGAGTGGCGGACGGGGCTCTCAACAATGGCGCCCAATAGACACCATTCTGCTTATTGGTCTTGTCTTGTCCCTGGCTGTCCTGTCGGTGTCCGTCGTCTGGTCAATGCGCCCCCACCGAAGGGGCTATGTCCAGGCGAAGTGTGTGGTCATCGGAGTCCAGCAAGTGCAGCCGCAGGAATGCAAGAAACTGCCGAAGGTAAGGTCTTCGGTTGCGTTCTCTTCAGTCAAATTTATATGTTAAATATCTGTAACTCGAGCTTTCTCGGTTGCCGCACCAACCCTGTGGAATTCACTCCCCTACAGCGTAAAATCAGCAAGAAATATAGCTTCATTTCGCCGTAATCTGAAAACCTATCTTTTCAAAATGGCCTATCCTCCTTAGCTTCTTGGCACCTCCATCCATCGGTTGACGACTTTTTGCATTGTACATGGTTACGAGAATGCCTAATCCTTTGGTTTTGTTGCGCCACTGAGCTCGGATTTTCCGAGGATATTGGCGCCAAAGAAGTCTATTTATTATTATTATTAATATTATTATAATAACCAAATTTTATTGAAACGAGAAACAAACGTGAGATGTGTTTCTATAAAAAAAGAATACTATTAATTACTGGATAATGTAAAAATAAGTAATATAGAATAAATAACAATATTGGCATTCCTGCAACAAATGCAGGACCCCATCTAAGCCCCAACTGTTTGCCTTTCTACATTCTCCATGAGTCCGTTTAATGCAATTGTATGTTTTCTAGTTGGCAATGCGAGGCTAACATTGAGAGTATCCACCGTGTGTCTGTTTGGACAGTGTTACCCGGGCAGGCAGGCATACAATGACCCCAAGACGAGCTGGTGTCCGGATCCTCCCGACAGGGACCACGGGGAAGAGGAGAACAAGCGACAACGCAGATCGCCTTCACACGACGACTATCCTGACGGCTTTCCTGGTCGTCCCGGAGACGGCCCCCCACACCTCCCACCCGGCCATCCTGACGACTTTCCTGGTCCTTTCGGCGACGCCCCCCAACACCTCCCATTCGAGTATCCTGGTCATTTCGCTGGCGGGCCCCCACGCCCCCCACCCGGCCCACCCGGCCCACCCGGCCCACACGGCCCACACGGCCCACGCCGTCGACCCGGCCCCGGCCGGCGACACGGCCGACCTAACGGTAGGCCCGGCAACTGGGAGGACCGCTCTCACAAGGAAGAGGCACCGACAACCCCCAACTCGGACGCACTGCGGCCACAAGCCAAGGTCGGGTCTTGTTCGCTCGTGACGGTGGAAGTATTCACTTCTAAGGAAGCACACGCATCGGGCAAAACCTGGGCAGCTTTCTTGTACTCGGGGCGGAAGGCGGCAGAAGACTGCAACCAGGTAAAAATATACAGCAGTAACACCAGTAAAAGTAATAACAATAGCGGTGTAAGATCTCTAGACCGTTAACTCGTAAGACTATTCCGTAAACATCCATAATAAATCCAAGTGTTTTTAATCAATCGATTGATCGATCGATCGATCAATCCTGCAATCAATGTGAGTTTATTTGGTTACTCATTTACAATGTTGTTACAAGTATGGTTACAAGTAATTAATTTTACCTGGTAACTCATGAGATTCTCTAAAAACCGCAAGGGGCTTATTGCGAGAACCACCTATAATTAGGCATAGTAATCTTATAATGGAATGATGCTACACACTGGAGATCATGTTAATAATATTAGATGTGACGCAAATAAAAAAATCGATGTGTCATAATCCAGCACACTCCAACAACGTGAGGCAAAGTGATAATTGAACAATAAAGTGAATATTCATTGGTATTTGCAAAAAATAAAAAAATTAGATGTGACGTAAGTAAAAAATTATAACGAGGTGTCATAATCCAGCATAAACTAGCACAATCTAACAACGTGAGGCAAAGTGATAATTGAACAATATAGTGAATATGAATATGAAAAAGTCTATGTGAGAAATTAGGACATGTTGCAGTATGTCGAGATCAGGCATTGTTTTAACTTGTATTTAAATTGGTTTTCTGCCGTAGAATTTTTTATGTGTTCCGGTATGGAATTCCAGAACGAGGGCCCAGAGTAATTATTTGTAAATTTCCGTGTGTTTGTCCTTGCTTCATGCGTAAAGTGATCATTGCTGTTCCTAGTGTTGTAATTGTGGATTTCCATATTTCTTTGAAATAGTGTTGAGATGCTGTTTGGAAGTGCTTGATGAGTATGCTTGTACATAATTAGCTCTAGCTGCAGTTTATAATTATCTTTATTTTTTAATAAATTGTTCTGTTTAAATAGCGGCTCAGAGCTGTTAATGATCCTAATAGCTTGTTTGCAGCATTCTGATCTTGTTAAGTTTTGTAGAGTATGTATTAGCCCATATTAGAGTATAGTAATGTAGATGTGGAAGTACTAAAGAACAGTAAATCGTTTTTAAGATGTATGAGGGGAGGAAATGTTTAAGTTTGCAGAGTATACCAATATTTTGTGCGAGTTTAGTTGCCAGTTTGTTCAAGTGCATTGACTAATTTAAGTGTTCGTCTATATACACACCAAGAAATTTAGTGAAGTTAACTTGAGGGATGGCCGATCCATTAATTTGAATTGCTTGAGGTGGGCTATTGTACTTTTTATTTACCGATGTGAATATAATATAGTTCGCTTTTTTAGATTTGGGGAAAGTTTATTTGTGTGGAACTACATTGCTATTTTTTTAAATTTTCATTATTAACTTCATCTATGAGTGTAGTTACATTTTTATGTGAATTATACATACTGGTATCATCTGCAAAAAGAGTGAAATTCGTTATAGTTGTGATGTGTCGCAGAAGTCGTTGATATAAAGTATACATAATAGTAGCCCCAGTATAGAGCCTTGTGGCACACCACACATCACTGTCTTGTGATTTGAATTTACATTGTTGTAAGTGACATATTGTGTCCTGTGCTCTAGGTAACTCCTGAACCAAGTAAGTATGTGCCCTCCGATATCATAGCAACTGAGTTTTTTAATAGTATATTGTGGTCTATAGTGTCGAAGGCTTTAGATAGATCAATAAATATGCCTATATTGAGGGTGTTGCTATCGGTTCCAATTGATATTTTATCTATAAGATTTATTAGAGCCATGTAAGTGGAATATTTTTTCCTGAAACCGTATTTGTTTTTTGATATTATGTGGGACTGTTTGAGAAAGCCTTATTCATCAAACGTTCGTTTTTGAGAAACATGGCAGAACTGAGATTGGTCTATAGTTGCAGAAGTTATTCGGTTCATTATTTTTATGTATTGGAATTACTTTTGCTATTTTTAGTTGATGTGGAACCACTCCAGTAGAAAATTAATTGTTGAATATATGTGATAGTAGGGGAGTTATTTGGGGACTTATTTCTCTCATAATATGTAGATCAGTGTTGTCAAAACGACTAGACATGTTACACTTAATGTTGCGTAATAGTGAAACAATTTCCTCGAGGCTTGTGGGTCGGCAGAACAAATTATTAGGATTTGTTTGAACAAATTCAGTTCGGTCGTTACCTATTGTGGGTATGTCTTTAACAAGTTTTGTCGCCACATGTATAAAATAGTCATTTTCGAGTTTGAAATTCCCGTCAAAATGGCGCGCGAGTTTCGGAAACAAAGAGGATTATTGTACAGTCAATAAATGTTTATATATACATTATTTACACGTACTTTCAGTCAAATGACATTTAAAATATGTATTGGATATTTAATATTAATCTATTAAAAAATACGAAATGGCTAGTCTTCTCTGCGGCCCCTAGGAAGGAAATCTATTTCTAGTTCGTAAAAATCCGTAATCCGAACGCAGCTTCGTCTCAAGGTTAACGGATTGGAGATCTTATACTATAGGTCTTACTATCAACAATAAACAGCAGTGGTAATGGTGTGGGGTGTCTACACAAATATGTGTGGTGCTAACAGTGCTGTAGTTTAGGGTGTACTTTGTAGCGCATGCGTCGTACTCGCTTCCACCTGCTGCCGCTAGATAGATCCTTGGAGTGGAAAGGGAAGCCGAGTGGCTAAGTCACCCCTGCTGGTACATGGCATCTCCATAGACAAGACTCAAGCACAACGGCCTCGTAGAACACAATGGGTACTGGGTGCATTTTGGCCCCAGGCGAATGTGCTAGGGATTTCGGAGCAGATTGGAGCCCCAGAGGTGCAGTGTGCAGGGTTAACCGGTTTGTGGACGCGTCCCGACGCTCACAATTCCAATCCCCACACGTGAGCACGCTCATTACCCTTGGTAGGCAATTTATCTAGGGGAGTAAACTCAAACAGAAAATCCGCAGTGGACCCCGAAGACGGTCTGATGTCGACCTTTTGAACCTTGCCATCCTTCCGGCCGAACTGGTGCCAAATGCGCTGCCCTGCACTCTTTTAGACTCCACCAGTGAGGCAGAGAAGTAGACCGTGACGACTCGGCAACCCAGGATCTCCACACACTTCGCCCAGGCTGGCGCTCTGGAGAAACGTCAGTGGCGCGAACCGCTGTCTTGCGATACAGAAGGATGCCGCTGATGGTGATGATAGTGATGATGGTGATGATGATGATGGTGATGATGGTGATGATGATGATGGTGATGATGGTGATGATGATGATGATGATGGTGGTGATGATGATGATGGTGATGATGGTGATGATGGTGATGATGGTGATGGTGGTGATGATGATGATGGTGATGATGGTGATGATGATGATGATGATGATGGTAGTGATGATGATGATGGTGATGATGAGCAGTAACGTAAGGACAAGAACAGCTACGAATACAGCAATAACTAAATACAACAACACTTATGACAGCAATGTCAGCAACAACAGCAGTTATTGATGTAGCAGTAGCATAATTTTTATTAGATACGTAAATTCACGAGTGTCGCATTCGGTTGTATAAGTTCCCTAGAAACGTACACGTTGGCTTGTGCCAGGTTGGTGGGAAAGAAACCACTGGTAATCAACGCCGCATTTATATACGTGGTCGCATTGTTGTGCTTTCTTGATGCCAAAAGGTGTCAATTCATATAGCAGAACTACACGACCCGTCAGAGAAATATCGTGTGATTTACGTGGGTTGCATCGTCAGCCAATCGATAGTGTCGCGACTGCTAATTAAACGGTGGTCATATTTCGGTCAGAAATAGGACTCAGTCCTTTCGTAATTATTATGTGACGCACATGCATATGTGTAACACACACACACCATGCCTGTCACCTGACACACATATGTGCTTGTAAACAAGCAGTTTACCATACCACTGGCAGTGTGCCAACTAGTGCCTCTCTCTTGAATATGTTGACGCCAGTGCTAGCGATTGCTAAATAATTTTAATTATAGTACGTGTGATTTTGCAGCTCTGTGCCTGGTTAACCCCCGGTGTATTTGGTTTACCATGATAGTGGATAAAGTCATGCAACCCTTTTTAAGTTTGTATGAATACACCAACTACTTGGTAGGTTGGTATTTGGCAATCGAATGTATTTACATTGACGATTGCCGCTGTGTACACAATATAGCACAGACAGTGTATGTCGCAAATTACTAATTAAAATGTGCCACACAAGCTGGCATGTATATGAATACACGGTGCCAGATAATAATAATAACGTTAGTGATGTTTTCAAACGTACCTAGCAAGCTGTCTAAGATAGTTTTTACCCAAAAAAACCGTGTTGCTGTTAGACAAAGTTACAACATACAAAACGGTTAGATATAGTTACAACACACAAAACTGTTAGATATAGATACAGCATACAAAACTGTTCGATATAGTTACAGCATACAAAACTGTTAGATATAGATACAACATACAAAACTGTTAGATACAGTTACAGCATACAAAACTGTTAGATATAGTTACAGCATACAAAACTGTTAGATATAATTACAGCATACAAAACTGTTAGATATATAGCTACACCATACAAAACCCAAGGAAAAGGATATCTATGTGCATACTGCACAAGCGTATACCACGTGCAGTTGCAGTACTAGCTAGAATATTTACAATTTTATATACACAAACGTGAGGGATAATAACCCCAATGGCCCCACCTGTTTGTTAGTGGTGGTCCAACCCCCAATAAAGCGTTATATTCACCATATGCCATGATGTGGGCTATATAAAACAGCTAATAACTCCATCAAATAGAAAACATGTCATCAAACTATTCATCCGGACAGTAGACGCAGCTAGATCGACCAGTTACTTTGAGAAATTATTATTGTACCGCCCGCACAGAAAAAGGTACACTGAGGACAAACCATTGTATCATTGGTGACAATTTAGCGTATGTCTTGTCCGGTATTCGCAGCGACAGTTGAAATCACAATTATCAGACGAGTAAAATAACATGTAGTTGAGTACAGCTAAGTTACTGGTTATGTGTAAACAGGCACAGCTTGATAACGCGAAACCATCACAAGACATGGTGATAGCCCTGGATGAATTTGTCTAATATTTCAAGGAACGGTGTAACACAGTTGCACCTGTTGGTACGGCAAATGTTAAAGATGTAGAATACTCCTCAACGTAGTTATTAATTGAGTGGCGTATCATGTCATCTGTAATTTGAAACGAAGACCTGGAACCAATTATTACTGCAGTGCACATCCAACGCAAACCCCAGAAGTCACGTGGACAATCGAGAGTCAAACATGTTTTTCACTGCTAGCATTTACACAATCAGTAGATAATTTGTTCCATTCATTTATCTTTCTCTGTGTGAATAAGTACTTCTTGATATCTAATCGATTCTGTTCCTTCACCAACGTTGCTTTGTGTCCTTAAGTTCTTCTGTCTTTCTTGAGTGACAAACAATATTTCTATTAATGTTTTCATAACCATGCAATATCTTCAAAACTTCTATTTCATTTCATCTTAATCTTCTTTTCTCTTGGGTTAATGTTAAACCACATTCTTGTTGGTGTTCTTTTATTGTTTTTTTTACATAATTTGGTTTTACTAGAAGACCAAACTGAGAAGTCATCATTCACAGTATTCGTGCATGTTTCTTGTCTCGGGAATGTTACTTTATCCTTACTACTGTTTGTAATACAATAAAATACTGCAAAAAAACATTCTAACGCTCGCTTCTAAACAACCGCTATCGCTGTCAACCTTGCGGTGAAGGAATGGAAAGTCCCAGTCTCGTACCACTTCCTTATCATCAGTGACGTCACGTCGAAGCTTGCCGATAAGCGCGGGAAAAATTGCATAATCGAGGCAGACCTGTAGAACAGGGTAGTATTTGGAATTATTAATTAATGGAATTCTAATAAATGTTTTGGTGTTGTGGAAATATACTAAAATATGTAATATAATGTTATGTTATGTTAGTATTGACACTTCTGGCGCAGTGGCGCCCCAATACCCACAAAGGTTAATCCGCCACTGGCCGTCATGTCACAACTACAAAATCTGACTATATTCGAGCTAGTCTATGCATCATACGACGTGTAGGTTCAGCTACGACCCCAGAAAGGATCCGTAAAAGTCACCCCCACTATTATCCAGGATCGTATAATTACCCGTTGATTGTTCGCAACTATGTGCGTATTTTCTACTATTGTTCCAAGTTACGTACACTTGTTCGCGTGTTTTTCTACGATTGTTCATAGTTACGTAAACCGTCCGTCAGTTCCGTATTATGTGCTAGAGGTCGCTACGTTCACAGAGACAACATGGTACATTTAACCACGAAGTTATTATATTCCATCCGGAATATGGGTATTCTTGTTGGTATTCATAACGTGACGTGTTGTTCGTTTGCAGTGTTCGTTTAGCACGTGCCCCAGCCGGCCGAGACGGAACGAGTCGATGGCCTGCTACTACCGCCGGGACAGCCCACAACAGATGTTCGGGGGGCAATTGGGCGGACGGTGGGGCGGGCGTCGGTTAGTCTGCCCAGCCGTCTTCGTCTTCATCTTTTTCATGCTGTTCGTCCTCAGACGCGTCTACGTCCGATGCGTCGCGCCGTCCCACCGCGTCGGCTATACCGGCGGCTTCGTCATCGCGATGCCGTCAGACGACGAGAGGTTCAGCCAGGACACCATGACGACGGTTGGGTTGTCTAGCGACGCAGTCACCGAGGCCGACGCGCCACCGCAGTATTCGGCGGCGGCGGAGGCGGCGGCTATTGGGCGCCCGCCTGGCTACGACGAGGCGCTGGCGATCGAGCCGAAGAACCAGTTGGTGCTGTCACCTGTCGCACAGCCGTAGGAGTCACGTGTTGCCGGTGTGGCGAGGATTAATTGACGATCGTTAAATGCGTATTCATTTGAGCATTCGGAACCAACAAAGATGATCTAAAATTAATGAGTTGAGGAAGGAGTTTTGAGTATACAATGTCCATAATAAAACCAGAGTCCCTGTACAGTGGGCACAATGTTCACCTCTTCCGTAGAATTCACCTGTTCCTCGCCCCACCGACTGACTGCCACGCCATCGACCCGAGACTCGGTTCTGGCCGGTCAGATGCAATGGTCATTTGGCCTTTGTTGGTATGGTTTGACGTAAAGCCTGGTCAATCCGACGGCTTGTTTCGTTTCGTTAATTGTTAAGTTTAATAACATAAATGCGTTACTATCGTACTTCGTCGTATTTCTGGAAGTAGATGTGTGACTCTGGTGTGACTTTTATATGTATGCGGTTTATTATTACACAAATCTTACATTTCGTACTTATTCCAGCCAGCAGCACACTAGCCGATTTTTCGTCGGCCAACAAATAATCATTTAGTGTCTACGACAAGATCGGGGCTTGTCGGGCAATTTGTGGCAGTGCTAGATCTCGAGACGTCCTGTCGGGCCTTGTCAGCTATATCGTGCTGCAGAGCCAGACAAACTGTCGGGGCTCGCGGGGCATAGCGACCAATAGGAAGAGTGATTACAGTCACGTGTACAACCATTATTTCAAAATATTTTCCTGAATACCAAACTCACCAGAGTCGTGCTGGTCGCGACAACGCGGCTTGTCTCCTGCGAGTTATCAGGCTCGACAAAGTTGACCCCAATAACAAATATGCAGACCCTTGACGAAAAATTAGCAAGTGTGCTGCTGGCACAACGTAGGGTAACCTGGGGCAAAACGGCCCCTGGATGTAAGACGGCCCCCAGCACGTACGCAAAATATAAAACTCAGAACGTCCCCAACTCTGGTGCAAAATGGAGCTAACATCTATTGGATACTCACCCCGAAAGCTCAGCGACACGAGACATATGTCATTAAATCAGTTTTTTACTTTTATATGCAATATTATACGCTGTGATATAATATTTTGGCAATAGTAAAATGGTGCAATTCACTATAACACGATATGAATCGTGAACTTAATTGTTGACATAATAATAGTATTAATCAGTTGACAGATAAAAAAATGGGCAATATCATGTTATGTTTTGTGTACATCGTGTTAAGACACACGTAGTGCATGTGGGACAAGATGGCCCCATGCTTATAGGGCAAGACGGTCTCTATGTCTTATGCCGTACGCACATGCTCATAATGTGTAAAATGTATTACACATGACCAATGATGTTTACTAAATTTAATATAATATGGCCGTTGTATAATTTACGTTCTGCCAGCCTGTAGGCTGTAATTATGATCTAATATTACTAAGCCATTATTATAGTACGTATGGAGTATAGTTCGTCATATAAGCGAAAACCACGGGGAGGGAACTATTGACCGTCTTGCCCCATGCAGAGGGCCGGTTTTTTGGGTACTCTTGCAATTTTTCAAATGCAACTCATTTAAGTTTTCAATTTGCAGAAAATAATTTTCAAATTGGTAACATACATATCTATCTACAATATAAGCACATTAAAGACATGTTAACTTACTTTAATAGTGTACAATTCGTAAGTTTTCCTTAGGGGGGCCGCCCTGCCCCAGGTTACCGTACTAGTTTTGTCAGTTCGATGCAACGCACATAACACTCTGGGGTAGCCATAGGCGAGTGTTTCCTTAATCAACACATTCGTGTTTACATTAATGTAATTCTTATTATGACACTAAGTAGTTCTAGCATTATCAGTATTTGTTGGTTTTTGTGAAGCAGCATTGCTGCATTTTTAACACGCTTGAGAAAAATGTTGTTTGTTCGTTTAAGAATAACAACCAGTGGCAAAGAAGAATAAAGTATTGCATGTTGTGTTGATTTGTTGTTAATCTAAAACATTGTATTAAACGGTTCTTGTTGTGAAAAATATAAGAGAAACGTTATTGGATCACTATACACGAAACTTGCCCAATGGGTATGGACTAAGTTGAAAATAAAAAATGCAATTTATTGCATGTTTGGTGAAATAAATATCTAAGCGAACATAACGATCATTTAGCGTCTGTCGTTGTTGTTATTTACATTGACCGTATATGGTATCCACACTCATTTGTTATATACTATAAACACAATGATGCAATTACCTGCTACGTTATGAACTGATTGTCATAATAATAAAATATTTTTTTGAATTTTCTCTCGGAGTGCAATGTCAAGGTATTAAATTGTCAATGGCCGAAATAGCATAAATTAAAACACCGGACGGAGGCTCAACAGTTTTTATCCTGTCGCCGTCCAAGCCCTATCAAAACAGATGTGAACTTTTTTCCCATCTTCAGTACACACAAATACCACATTCCGACTTGTCTTTCACTGAGTATACCTAATTTATTTATTTTATATATTTTATACCCAAGTTATGTTTTTTTTTAAATCCTAAATCATATATTTCCTTGACAGTGATAATGATGTCTTTCGCTTTATATTGGACTTATTTATGTGATATAACAGGAATCACGAAGTGAGATCGTTAAGTGCCAACAGAGTCAAGGTCAAGATTTTATTCTTAAGAATGCATTTACTGTGCATGATGTTAGTTAGTTTGTTTCATACCGTTTGCTGCATGTGAGTGTATTGTCATGTATACGTTATAGTACGACCCAACATCGTTATACGTTCCAATATTTCTATTGTATTACTGCAATGATTGCACATGGCAATACATTTTATTTTATCTTATCTTAATTTGTGGGTTGAAATGCAGAGTTGTTTCAGGATTAGTCCCAAGGTTTTTGGTAGGAGAATTGTACAGAATAACTGATCTAAAATGTATGACCAAAATATTATATGACCTATTAGTGAATTATGAGCCTACCCCGATATACAGTTTTTCTTAGCCCTGTAAGGCCAACGGTATCATATGTGTTACAATGCTAAAACTCATTGTTATTGAAATCTCACTTAGCATAACATTAAATATCATGTCCCGAATCCCATCGTTACATTGACATATACTATACTTGACTTGAAATTACTATACGTAGTGCTGACACCTGGCGATTGCAGGCTACACTATTCAGGTATTTGCAGATTGTATATCTTTGGAATGATGACTACCATTACTACAATAACATTACCACAATAACACATCAAATATGTAGAAATCCAACATGTCATATCTTGATGCAATTTTTTTATGTGATGTTCTTTTATATCTTTTTGTGGCATGCAGTCTTGCAAAATATGGAAAATGAATCATAATATTCAATATATGTTCTGCATGAATACACATGCTAGGAATTAACTGCTACTATAATTAAGGAATCACATTCTTGCATCGAATTGAAATTGAGTTTATTTAAGAATACAAAATACAGGTGACAATGCTTCATGCCAAGACACCAGTAATAACTAGACAACCAGTTGAGGCAACTGGGCGGCCTAACTGGACATGACACCCTACATGGTGTCTATTAATTAACATGAAATGCAATTAATTTATTATATGCCCATTTTATTATAATATGTGGATAATGTACTAGTACGAACAAACAAGTAACACAATGTCCGGAAAAAAAAACATTACTGACGCTGGTTATTAATGCGTGTGTTTATACAAGGAGCATATTAAATAAGAAAAACGAATTAAATATTATAGTAGAAGATATTAACCCTCACATAATTGGTATAACCGAATCACAGGACAACATTGACATATCAGATACTGAATTAGGACTAACAGGATACGTAATGTTTAGGAAAAATCGAATAGGAAGAAGGAGAGTAATTTTCAGGCCCGTAGACAGGAGGTTAGTCATGGAGGGGCACCAGCTGTGTATGGAGGGGCACCAGCTGTGTATGGAGGGGCACCAGCTGTGTTTGGAGGGGCACCAGCTGTGTATGGAGGGGCACCAAAATTGGCGAATGTAGCGCATAACATGATACGAATTGCTATGACAATAATAAACTATTAAGGCGGCTGGGGCGGCTAGCGTGTCAGTTGATTTTTTCCTTTTCTTCTTCTTCATAACATGCTAGGATATACTGAACTAAACGTCGACACCACAACAATCACCCGGCACTAAAGTCATATTTCGCCAATCCATCCTTTAAAAATACAGTCCTTTTTGAAAATTCCCTTGAGTTCCCGGAAAAGCGATAATGTTTCCATAGTAACGTCCGCGTGCGCTACGATGTTCGAACCAGCAATATTCGTTCGCTGTGAAAGCGGATCACATCGTCTGGTTACTGTAATGCTAGTACATATCAGTATTATATCTACCTAACTAAATCATGTACTTAAACCAGCAAATATCAGCGTTAACGTAGTTTATCGTGTCTTTGACACTAACGGAAATTCCAACGCATATGTGACCGGGTGACCCCGCGGGATAACGGGCCAATCAAAATGACAGTAAACACGACCTGCCACGTGTTTGTTAGATGGCTGGCGTAACCTGATACCGTAGGCGACAACACGTTACAAGTACATAGCCAAGAGGTATTATGGCGGCAAAGTAAGGGGGACATGTCAATATTATAAATGGTCATTATGTATTGTCAGCAATACATAAAACGCCAGTAAAAACCGTAAATTTCAACACAAAAACAAGCATTTGTTGAGATTGTGTTTTCGTTAATAACCAGGAAATGAAGTTTAAAATAGTGTTTGAGGAAAACTACAGCACTCATGGCTTTGCAATTTTGCATATGAACGCGTCTTACGTGGGCACGGACCACAGTCACTTTTCCCATAGACGACCATTATAACATTCTTGCGCCTACATTGAAAATTTATCCTACAATTTTTTTTAAAAATTCACAGAAAATGACAGACCCACTAAGACACCTGGTGTGCCAAATTCGTGAAAATGACTTACCTCCTTTTCGCACAAATTGCTTCAAAGCATGAGGCCCGTGCATTTCTGCCATGAAATTCCCCGCTTTCTCAAATATGAGTACATCCTGCCTAACAGCCACTGTGTCATTACGCAACTGGTATACATACTGACAAATGGCATCATTTCAAAGCTTAGATGCTACTGTGCACAAAAACATCACTTCTACTCACTCATACACACAATTTCTGCTCTCACAAATAAACCCTATCTGCACAATGAATTTTTTCCTTGGGACTCTTTCTGTATGTAATGGCGGATGGATGCTGACTGTGGTCCGTGCCCACGTGCACGTAACGTAATACACTGCCACTTAAGCTGTCATTCAACTTTTGCTTAATTTATTCACGGTGCTGTAACAGGCATAATTCGTTTATGTTAACCAAAATCTGCCGTAAAGTTATAAGTTACACTGTCATGTATGTATGACATTTATTTCAACATTTACAAAACGATCTAGGCAAATTAGTTAAATGGCATGAGAAATGGCAGATGTTGTTCAATTTGGGAAAATGTAAATGCCTACATACACGACACGGGAACTTGGATGTAAACACTGAAATGGGAAATATTGTTCTAGGTACTACTGCAAAAGAAATGGACTTAAGAGTTATAATAAGTGCTGGTATGAAAGTTTCAGAGCGGTGTGATATTGCAGCTTTAAAGGGTAATAAAATTCTTGGGTTGATCATGAGAAATATAACATACAAGGAAAAAAGCTAATTATACCGCTGTGTAAAGCAATAGTTCGGCCTCATTTAGAGTACTATATACAAGCTTGGACACCATATCGTAGGAAGGATATAGATACGCTTGAAAGAAAGCAACTAAAATTATTCCACAACTGAGAGAAGTTAATTATGAAGAACGACTGAAAGAATGTATTTAACAACCCTAGAGACAAGGCGGTTAAGAAGAGATTAAATTGAAATGATATTGAATGGGTATGAAAATATTTATATAAATATATTTGTCTCACTCAACAAGAAAGGTAATAGAACTAGACGATATTAGGTAACTTTAGTAAAGGATCAGTGTAGATTGGATACCAGGAAGTACAGAGGACAATCAATGAATGAAACAAATTATCTATAGATTGTGTAACTGCTAGCAGCGTGAATATGTTTAAAAACATATTCGCGCTGTATTGCAAATTTTAGTTGATCATGATACCACCAAAGGCTACACAATATTTCCAACCCAGCCTACCAAAGGTTTAAAAAACGCAGCATCTTGAACAGAAATCGTCTGTTGATGTACACCAGCCAATCACTGATGTACACCAGCAGGTGACTGATGATGGGAATATCGCATCCTATCATGTTGTACCCGTTGACACTTCCCATATTTGCACGGTGGAAACTGGAACACAGAATGTGCCTACAGATGCCACTCTAGGAACTTAAACTTATTTTACCACGTCTGCAACAACCGACATCCAATCTGAAGACTTGTCCCATAATGATGAAAAAGTCCGTTTTTTAAATGGCTTTGTTAATTTCTCTATGTCTCTAGTTATGTTGCACACTCTTGTGAGTCATGATGCAGACCGACTGAATGAATGGCGAGATGGGCAATCCATCGGAATATGTGGCCATCACAAGGGACAGAAACCAGGACTAAAACGTATGCAGGATGAGTTCCTGTTGACCTGCATGAGGCTACGCTTAGGTTTAATGCAACAACATTTATGAGATATGTTCAAAGCGTCCGAGTCAACTGTGTCACGCATACTGAACACATGTATACATTTTGTCTTTGATGCTTCCATGGAACGTGTACTCTGGCCAACTTAACAGCAGGTATTGTACAATCTGCCAAGAGCATTAGTTGATTTTGTAAATACACAAATTTGATTGGTGAAATTCTTGACTGCACTGAAATTTGTATTGAAACGCCATCTTTTCACCTGGTGCAGTGGCAAACTCGGAGAGAGTACAAACATCACAACACTTTGATGAAACTGCTCATTAGTGTAACACCAAATGGTAATGGTAACTTTGTTTCCAGGCTCCGGGGTGGTCGTGCTTCAGACACATTAATGTGTCATAAAAATTCCATCCATTCCATCAGCAAGACCAATGACCAAAACAGGTTGTATCGTAGAAATCTAATTGGAATAAGCTAAACATTATAAGTGTCTACAGGGAATTATATATTTAACGGAAGTAATATCATTGGTTAACACAACAGGTCGATATGCGACGAATAATGATGAAGTCAGAAGCCCTGCCTGCGACGATGAGTTACAGGTGAATGAAGCCGGATCTGCATTCCTCACAGGCAAGATTTATGTGGTGAATGGTGAATGGTGGTGAGAAGAAGGAACGGCATTCATTTTGATTAACTATTTTCGACACCTGCATGCTAAATTCGGGGAGGAAAATCCACATATTATTCGATACATCATATGTTGTACGGAAGTGGCGTCATTCCGGAAGTCACGTGGCTGTCATGACCGCACTCATTAATCCCACCCGGAAGTGTCATGGCCATCCTGAATTCTTCTCTTGACGCGAAATTTTACATAGATGATTTGGACGTGATCGTTTGTCGAGCATAACATTTTGTGACGATACGTAGACGAGTTAGATTAAGTCATGCTTAAGCAATGTGTATACAATTTTTTTTTCGAGAATGTTTTTATTTAGTTATTTTTCGAGAAGTGCTCGACATAGTCCTTTATTCGAGAATTTTTGACAGTGACATGATAGGAACACATAGCGGCATACGTGATCGGATGGTAGGTCCATGGCCGCGCCTAACTGAAGCAGACTATACGAAGAGGCAACGATAACCTGTATGTGTGACGTGAGTTCGCTGGTGTGGAAAGCGTTTCGAAGATGGTGGCCTCTTCGGCAGACGTACAGAGCGGCAGAAGCGCCACAACTGCGGAGTGTGTGTCCTAAGGGCAATAAATGGTGGTGTCAACGACTGCTACACAGCATATCATTATGTTGATGACTCTGATGATGCACTAGACTTGGTTGCTGTTTGCAATGTTGCTTTGGTGTTTCGTGTACGACGCATACATAACTAAAATCTTTACATGCATAGCTAAACGTGACATGCATAGCTAAATGCAACACATGCATAGTTAGTTATGCACACATAGCTGAAAACGTTACCTACATAGCTAAATGCAACACATAAATAGCTAAGAAGCGTTACTATATAGCCAAAACTTATACATACTTCGTTATTTCACTGTTTCGCTGTTTCAATGTTTCGATACTTTTATTGCTTCGCTACATTTGCTGTTCTGCTCTTTCATTATTTCGTTGTTTTGTTACTTCGCTACTTTTGCAGTTTCGCTCTTTTGGTGTTCCGATGTTTCGTTATATTGCTACTTTGCTGTTTCGCTGTTATGCTGTCTCCCTACTTCGCTGCCTCCCTACTTCGCTGTCTCCCTACTTCGCTGTCTCCCTACTTCGCTGCCTCCCTACTTCGCTGTCTCCCTACTTCGCTGTCTCCCTACTTCGCTGTCTCCCTACTTCGCTGTCTCCCTTCTTCGCTGTCTCCCTACTTCGCTGTCTCCCTACTTCGCTGTCTCCCTATTTCGCTGTCTTCCTACTTCGCTGTTTCCCTATTTTGCTATTTCGCTGTTTCGCTGTTTTGTTGTTTCGCTGTTTCACTGTTTTGTTGTTTTGTTGTTTTGCTGTTTTGTTGTTTCACTGTTTTGCTGTTTCACTGTTTCATTGTTTTACTGTTTCGCTGTTTCGCTGTTTCACTGCTTCGCTGTTTCACTGTTTCGCTGTTTCACTGTTTTGCTGTTTCACTGTTTCGCTGTTTCACTGTTTCGTTGTTTCACTGTTTCACTGTTTCACTGTTTCGTTGTTTCACTGTTTCGCCGTTTCACTGTTTCGTTGTTTCACTGTTTCACTGTTTCACTGTTTCACTGTTTCGCTGTTTCGTTGTTTCACTGTTTCACTGTTTCACTGTTTCGCTGTTTCGTTGTTTCACTGTTTCGCTGTTTCGCTGTTTCACTGTTTCGTTGTTTCACTGTTTCGCTGTTTCGCTGTTTCACTGTTTCGTTGTTTCACTGTTTTGTTGTTTTGTTGTTTCACTGTTTCGTTGTTTCACTGTTTCGTTGTTTCACTGTTTCGCTGTTTCGCTGTTTCGTTGTTTCACTGTGTCGCTGTTTCGATGTTTCGCTGTTTCGCTGTTTCACTGTTTCGTCACTACTAGGTTGTTTCGCCACTTCGCTGTCTTTGCTGCTAGTTTTGCTGTTACGGTACTTCGCTGCTTCGACACTTCGCCACCTCGCTGTTTTTTGTTGTTGCTATTTTTGCTGTTTCACTTCTTCGCCGCTCCATTGTTTTTGTCCCATTTTTTGCTCTTTCGCTACTACTACAAATGTGGATGGGAGTGCAGTGGTCTTTCATGGACGAAGATGCTAACAGACGGAAGCAAAGGTATGGGAAGACGGGCGAAAGCACATGGAGATGTTAGTAGGTGGAATCGAATGCAGGCGAGACGAAGGTAAATGTGCGTGCAGCCAGATGTAGCTTCCGACAGCCAAAGATGAATAGAGTCCACCAATAGTGGCCATGCACGTGCGCTTCAATGTTAATGTGTATGAAAAGAGGGCGCATGTTTATTTTTTCCACTTCCACCTATGTGCGCCAAAAGTAGCTGACTGATGCTGAAAGATACGAAAGTGTGCTCTCTAACGTTAACAGATAGGACAAGTGGATGTGTAATGATTTGATGTGAACAGTGGGCGCGAAGTAGTTCGTCTGAGCAAACCATTGGAAGAAACGTAGGCGGTAAAATGTACTTAATAGGTCAAATGTTTACACATTTATCGCTAGGAGCAGTTCTTTGAAGGAACGTTTGGCGGAAAAGGTCGTTATTTTAAGGGCGGACGGACGGAAGCACATGCAGTAATCTGCGAGAAAGGTGGAGGCAGCCACCTGTCTGCGACTTTATTACCCGGACATTCTGGATTGCCGCATATGTGCTAAATACAGAATGATGTCATGCTGTTATGACGCGCTACTGCTGTAATGCTGGCACCTGCAATTGGTGAGTAGTTCACTCAAACCAACTTTTCTCAAAGCAAACTAAACAGTTAGTAAATGAAAGTGTACCACAATTAGTCATTAGGAGGCGCTGCTTCGGAAGAATATAGTCGAAGGGTTTATTAGGGGCATTTCTTGGGTTGAATATAAGTCAATGTATTACGTTTGTGATCGCTAGGGGCAGTCTTTTGAATGAATATTGGTCAAGTCAATACATTTTTTGGTCGGTAGAAGCGTTTTTTGGAAGGAATATAACTCAAATTGTTACATCTGTGATTGCTAGGGACAAACAATAGTTGAAGTTGAAAGGTGGGAGCACGTTACTTATAGTACGACAAAGCAACAAGACACGGATAAGTTTTTACATATTTAGTCGTGTATTTTTACAGGTCACCGTCAGGTACAATAACATAATTATATTTACCAATTCACATTTATAATTTATAAAACTATAACTAATTTTGTACGCACCTAAATATCGGGTGAACATGTAGATTAAATAGTACAAATTTAAAGTTTGTGAATTATATTATTACAACACCCTGCAATATATAGCTGATAAGGAAACGTTAGGTAACGTTAGGTAACGTTAGGTAACGCTGACTTCATTGCAAAGGCTTCCCAAACAGAAAGACTGCTAATTAATATAACAACAATATGCATTTCTTTAAATCGTGTCCATACGCAACTAACCAACCACGACTAGGTTAACAGCTGGGGCAAACAATGGCTGAACTTGGGTGCATATATACAACACCATAATGTTAGTTGAACAGTTATTTGCTACTTTGTTGCTATGCTGCAAATGAAAGTGTATCACAATTAAGTAAAATATTAGGGGCAGAAAATGGTGGTCAATGTAGGGATAGTGGGAGAGAGGCAAATGAAAGTAGAGATGGACTGTAATTGCTGAAGAAACGACGACGATGACCAAATGTGGATGAGGTCAGTGGTTTATGACGGATGAAGATGCTAGCACACGGGGTGGATCGAATGTCGGAGGTGTTTGGCTGTGAAGGCGGACAGTGATGAATGAAGATGTAAGCGGAGGATGGGGTGAAGCAAGTGGAAAATGGGTGGAAGGACATGAAGATGTTAGCAGATGGAATCGAGTACTGGACAAGACGGACGTGCGCGCAGAGGTGGTTGGTGGGTGCACACGACCGAAGGGGTCGATGGTCCAAGATGAATAGATTCCACCACTATCAGTCAATGTATTGATCCACCAGTTGAGGAAGTTGTAGTTGGCTAGGGTGTTCGATATGATAGCCCTCGCAACGGTCGTTTGCACGTTTCAAGCGGAAGGGAAAAGAAGCAGTGAACGTAACCACATCTTCAGAGTCAGGAATGCTCGCTGACCCTTTATCGGAGGTGGTCGTCACGGTATTAGAGTTGACATCTATAGAGTCGGACGAGGAGGCGGAGTATGTCCCGGTATGTTGATGCTGCTGGTCCCGCTCTTGAGATCGATGTCTATAGGGTTGGATGAGAAGGTCCCCTGTAGCTCGACGTTGCGTTCGCTTACATATGCCTCTACTGCCTTCTTTGCCACTCTCTGTTGAAACAACGAACGATTGTTTCTAGGTTTTGTGTTGCATTTAAATAAGGATAATTTTCGTAACAGCAATACAGGTCCACTATAAGTGCATGGGGTCGGCCATCTTAGAAGGCAGGACGTGGGGGCCGCCATCTTAGAAGGCAGCACGTGGGGGCGCCATCTTAGAAGACAGGACGTGGGGGTTGCCATCTTAGAAGGCAGGACGTGGGGTCCGCCATCTTAGAAGGCAGCACGCGGGGGCGCCATCTTAGAAGGCAGGACGTGGGGAAGCGCGTCATATCGAAAGTTAAAATGAAGCGCGTAGGAGCCGCCATTTTAGAAGGCAGGACTTGGGGCGGGGACACACGTGGGGGCCGCTAAATTTGTGGTGTTTGACTTTATTTGTAAACGTTGTTACAATCATAAATCGATCAGCAATCAGCATTCTAAGTGCGCAGTGGCGCCGCCTATCTGATAGTGAGAGAGACAACAAGAAAGATTGCAAATGTCCGCCGTGTTTTGAGTGTGTATTTTCTAGATGTAAATGAGCAGAGCAACGCTATTTAGTCTACGAAGAAAACAGAACATCTGGTGTTAGTAAGTGAGATAACGACCAACGACGATGTCACTAACGATGTCGCCTGACGAGTTACAAAACTTGCTAGCTGCAGCGATGAAACAGGCGATGACTGGCATAGCGACACTAGGCAAAGTCAATCGCCCTACAATGTTTTTCTATCTGGCTTTTGCTAATATAGGGCGAAGAGCTCGCTCGGCCGAAACGTAAGTATTTTCATGAAACGTGAAACCTTACAAAAACGCCATAAACAGAGCAATAAACATGTATTTCGTGTCTGTATGCATTCTTATATGTATATCACTAAAGTTACCTGACAATAACCATGTAAAAGAGTGAAATTATTACCTTTTTGTCAGAACGCATGTGCTTGTCAAAGTTTGTATATAACCGGATGTTTTGTGAGCGAGACTACCACTCGGGATTCTCGTGCGTCAACAGAAGATCAAGCTAAGGCCAAGTATATGGATTCTTTGTTAAAGTATCCATACATTACAAATTTATAGCTCATTAGAAAAACGCTTTATATAAGGAAAAAAAATTTCTTCATCCTCTGAAAAACAGCAGAGGTAAAAGTAACTGTTTTTTCAACTGTGTGTGAATACTTTATGTAACACATGTAGTATACGTAATAAAAAATGCTTGTTCATATGACTTAAATAGTTAACCATAATTTAATATTGTATTTAATTATTTAACAAACATGCTAGCATGTTGCAGGGGATACTGAGTATTTTTTATTCTTCGCAAAATTTATTTTAAATGAGACTAGTTAAAATAATTAATTGATTAAGCATCTGGAACTTAATTTTAATTTTTTTTATTTTCAGATGTGGTCAACTAAGTCGGGTCAAAGAAGAACGGGCCGGTCATGGATTTGCTTTTAGATAGTGTGCATTATGGTTTTAACTGCTTATCCTATATATATATATATATATATATATATATATATATATATATATATATATATATATATATATATATATATATATATATATATATATATATATATATATATATATATATATATAGAATGCCCATTTGAAGTTGTCCAATGAGGAGCGAGCGAACTACAAAGAAGTTCCAGGCCATTACAGAAATTCTTTCCAACGTCAAAGCAACTTATTTTATTAATGGCTTCATCTCGGCTGGACTGCCCGGTCCCGAGGACATCTTCGACATACCCAGCTGTATCTGCTTACCGTAAGAACAAGACAGTGGCACGTGTGGGCTGTGTCCACCGTTACATAGGAATGACTGCACTTTGTTGTTGAAGCGCCACAAAAAAATTACATTTTAGGTGTGTCGTTACATCATTGCAGTGCATATTAATATAATAAATATATATGAGTAATAAGGAGTAAGCAGTGTATATTAAAATAATATATATGCATATGTATGTATATATATATATATATATATATATATATATATATATATATATATATATATATATATATATATATATATATATATATATATATATATATTGTATAACGAAGTAGGCTTTTGAGTCTTTTGAAGTGCGGTGGAAAACCGGTAATTGCAAGCAGCCTTACGGCGAACATAAATTGTTGTGCATTGAAGTACTAAATAGCCGGTCACGTGGGTTGACTCCTGAGAGCTTATGTAGACAACATAATGAAAACAGTGTGTCAAAATAATAATAATAACTTTATTTAATACATTCTACAGATAGCACAAAGAATTGAACGCCCTAACTAAAACTAACTATGTCATCGCTTCTTCTACATTTTCTTCTGTCCTACTCGGCGACAGCTGCAAATAAAAAGCAAACATTAAGTTTGACGCTATTACAGTTATGGAAGATTCTATAATAGTTATAGTGTACTAATCCAACATACGTTCGTTCTGTTTACCATTTTTATATCCACCGTTTTTATCTTTACTATATCTATTCAATAAAGTCAATTCTTCCGATTATTTGAAGTAGGCATTTTTATTATAATTATGTACTGCAGTTTTTGCATAAATTAGTCACACACTACATATTTGGACACCAAATAACTGCATTTGCCATAGGTTAGATCAGTTGACGAAACAGTTTTCACTGGTAGGCATCGATTCAACTGCAATGTAAGCGTATACTTATGGACTAACTTCAGCAGTTCACGAAGCACGATTTCATAATTTATTTCCGCTTCCCAATCTTCGGAAACTTCATACTTTATCCTGAAAAAAATGTAATAAATGTACATGTTGGAATGGAAGTTAATAAATATTATTGGAACTTAGCAACACGGAATGGTAATGTGTAATAGTAATGATTACAATTGTTGAAGTAATATTAATAGTGGCAAATGGAACAGAACGCAATGCAATAGTAATTGAGGTATTACTTTGCTAATACATTTAAACATTTCAATCACACCAAAATTTAATTTCATTGAAAATGATCAGACCAATTTTTTTTACGTAGTGGGACATGTATCGTTTTAATTTTTTCACATGCAGTTTTATTTATTTATTCATTTCAAAACAGTTGTAATAAAATTGTTTAGTATAATAATCATGACAGTCAATTAACTGTAGCACTGTTAGCAAGAGACACTCTGATAGTGTGATTGCGGCATGGCTAATTTGTTGTTTGAAGCCAGGTCCACCAGCCACTTATCTTTTTCACACAAACCTATTCTTACAGTACTTTTCAAAAATCATGCACGTGTAATTTTTTATAAATTGGCAATTTTCTCAAATTATATAAACTCATTCATACGAAATATTTTTTTTTGCTATATAAACAGTAAATAGGACCTACCTCCACTCCCTTCAATTCGAAGGTTTTCTTGATGTCCGACATCAAACTGATCAACGACACGATGACTAGTGCATAGTGAGGTTTGTCTTCATCTAGCATGTCCATAATGAGAGGAGCTAGAATAAAAAGATCGCTTTTTCCGAATCCGGTCGGCAACACGGCTAATGTGTGCTCGCCATTTGCTATGTTTAATAGAACCTCTATTTGTTCGTCCTTCAACTCATATGTAAACTCTTTGTACTTTCGAACAAGGCTGTATGCCAACAGCACGTCAGTCCTGTTAAACGCCATCGAAAGAAGTACCGCACAGAAATAATTTATTATGTTGTCTGGCCTCATTCTTCACGCGGCCACCGCTCCCCCACACAAGATCGCGTTAGATCATGTGACCCAAAGGCAACATCACGTGCACAGTATGGCGGCAATTTATGAAATCTTTTCTGTGTGACCGATAAAAGTACTCATAAATAATTATTTGGAGCACATTTCTTCAGTTTCTTGACGCCCAAGTGTCGGTTGTATGTCACAGAATACACATGTGAAATGGTTAGTGCGTATCTGTTTTAAAACTTAAGTTATTAGTTCCGTAGCCATTTGGCTACGGAACTGCCAAATCGCCGAGTTAGCAAATGCCCCACGAGACTTTCGCCCCAGAGACGAAGAACGGGGCGAATTTTTTTGCCTAAGCGACACAGGCACACAGTGTGCCGTCATTTGCCATTTTCGAACATTCACGTGAGAAATGGGCGGCATATCTACAGCGGTTAAACCAGCACATCATAGCTCATGGTGTTGTTGATGCTGACAAAAATAAAGCGTATTTTTTTTCATGGGTGGGACCTGAAACTTACGAACTCATAAACAAACTGTTTAGTGCATCAGAACTCGACGAAGCGTCTTTTGATGACGTCACTTGAAAGTTGGACGAACACTTCAAACAGTCACTGCATGAGCTAGCCGCATCCTACACATTTTATCAGTCCAAGATGAAACCTGGTCAGACTTATGGCGACTGGGTTGCCGATCTTCGCTGTATCGGTCGCGACTGCAATATTTGGAGCATCCGAAGTCTTGGACCGGCTCATCCGGGACATGATCGTCCTCAACACACCGCACAACGAGGTTCGGAGAGCGTGTCTGAAGGAGCCTTCACCGACCCTCGATGGGGTTTTAAGACCGCCAACTCGTACGTCGCATTGGCTGCTAGCGATGCGATCGTCAAAGGGCCTACACAGGGGCCTACTCCTGAAGTGCTTGCTGTCGAGAAGCTTCGTCAACCGCGACGCACCAAGACGGGCAACTGGAAGAACAAAAAGTCACACAAGTCCGAGTCTCGACCAGAGGGACGTCAAGGACAACGGTGCGCAGGGTATGGCTCGACAAACCATCGTCGAGCTGCATGTCCGTTCCTAAAATCGGAGTGTCACAAGTGCGGGCGGATCGGACACATCAAGTCGGTCTGTCGCTCTGAGCAGTCGGGGAGCAAGTCACATAACGACTACAAAACAGCCTCGATGTCGGTGATGACCTTGTCGACACACACACACACACACACACACACACACACACACACACACACACACACACACACACACACACACACACGATCTGCGTAGGGAGCCACGACAGGCGCTGCTGATCAACGGGCACAACGTTTGAGGTGGATACGGGATCCCCGATCGCACTCACCGGAGAAACTGGTTAGAAGAAGATTGGCTCTCCTCGGCTCGCTCGATCGTATATCAGACTCTGCGCCTACGGCCAGCGCCAGATCAGCGTTATGGGCGAGTGTACTGTAGACGTCAAGTGTGGTTGGACAGTGCTGCAACTCCCCCTCGTTGTTGTCAGCAGCGGTGCTTCGTTGCTTGGCCTGAACTGGATTCAAGCATTCCAATTAGACATCAACGCATTACTCTACACGCCAAAGGCGTCAGCGGAGCTACTTTCCGACGATGTGCAACCCAAGTTTTTGAAGGCGAGGCCTTTGCCTTTTTCTCGCATCGACGCTGTTGGAAAAGAACTTCAACGGTTGGAGGACTTGAAGATTGTCACCAAAGTCGACTACTCAGACTGGGCTACCCCTATTGTAGTCGTACAGAAGCCGAGTGGCAAAGTGAGGATCTGCGGTGACTATAGAGCGACCGTCAATCGGTGCCTGCACGTCCCACAGCATCCTATTCCGCGAATAGAGGAACTGCAGGGGAGCATGCATTTCAGCAAACTCGACATGAGAGATGCATACGTGCAGATTGAGCTGGACGACGAAACCAAGCAACTTCTCGTCAACAACACGCACAAGGGACTCTACCGGTAAAACCGACTATGTTTCGGTCCGTCCCCTGCTCCAGCCATTTTCCAAATATTGGTGGACAATCTGGTTGCCGGCATCCCAGGCGTCGCCGCTTACCTGGACGATATCATCGTCACTGGGCAGACGAAGGCGGAGCACCTCGAAAACCTGCGACGCGTTTTTGCGGCTCTTGTCAACTACGGTCTGAAGCTGCAACTCGACAACTTCGATGAACTCAAGCAAATGCTCGCGGACAAAACACGTCTCGTGCATTTCGACCCTGAGAAGCCGATCGTGCTTGCAACTGACGCGTCCCCATACGGCATTGGGGCCGTCATCTCACACATACTGCCTGATGGCAGTGAAGAGCCGATAGCTTTCGCCTCCAAGACTCTCAGCAAGGCTGAGCGAGGCTATGCCCAAGTTGAGAAGGAGGGACTGTCAATCGTCTACGGTATCCGCAAGTTCAACCAGTACCTAAGTGGTCGTCATTTCACCATCCTGACGGACCACAAGCCGCTACTAACGATCTTCGGACCGGATAAGTCGCTCCTAGCCATGTCTTTACAGCGCCTACAGCGCTGGGCTCTGCTGCTGATGGGCCACGATTATGACATCCGCTACCGCGCATCGGCAGAACACTGCAACGCAGATGCTCTGTCTCGACTTCCTGCCGGTCCGGATGTCGCATTTGACCGCGAGGAGGAAGTCAGAGCAATCACATCTGAAGTCCAGCAGATCGCCACAGAGGTTGTCAGCGAGTTCCGATCACGTGGAAGCTCGTCGCGGAGAGCACCAAGAAGGACGCTGTCCTGTCGCAAGTGCTAAACTTCGTGCGCAACGGTTGGCCGACCTCTGGGCCAGAGTGCAGGATGGACGCTCTGAGACCATTCTTCAACACGCAGACAGAGATTTGTCAAGTGAACGGCGTCATACTATAGACTGTCGCGTGGTAGTACCACAGGAGCTTCAGACCAAGGTGATCACCATGCTACACCAGTCTCATCGCAGATTTGTTCGCATGAAGACGATGGCACGACTGTATGTCTGGTGGCCGAACATCGAGGCGAGCGTCGAAGCCTGCTGTAAAGCGTCCAAAGTCTGCGCTGTTACAGCACCGGCACCGAGTACCGCAGCACGCCGAACTGCGCCACGGGGCGTACTCCGGCTGAGCTGATGATCGGACGGGAAGTTCGAACTCCGCTCTCTCTTCTACAACCATCCGTACATCACGACAAGTGGCCGCCGCTACACTCCACCACGTTCGCGATCAGGGACCAC
This sequence comes from Lamellibrachia satsuma, assembly GCA_033239005.1. Classification (NCBI taxonomy): domain Eukaryota; kingdom Metazoa; phylum Annelida; class Polychaeta; order Sabellida; family Siboglinidae; genus Lamellibrachia; species Lamellibrachia satsuma. The sequence continues at coordinate 3,332,140 of BSQZ01000004.1, forward strand.
GTCTTCGTTCGGAGCTACGGTGTTAATCGGAAAGTAAAGTGGACTCCTGGGCGAATAACGTCGTCGCTCGGTACTCGCATGTTTACTGTGCAGTGTGCAGATGGCATACATCGTCGTCACATCGACCAAATGCGTCACCAGATGAAAACTTCGCCCGCACTTGTTCAACCGCCAGTCGAGGAGCTTCGTTTCCCGACAGACGTACGAGCTGCATCTCAACCACGTTCGCCGATACTTGAAACTCCGACGAGGGACGGCTCCCCTACGGCTGCTGGAGACGGGCGAATCGTTTCTCTACCTCGAGACGTGGCTGCTTCCCCAGTGCTTCGTCGGAGCGCCCGCAACCGTCGTCCCCCTACTCCTTACTCCCCCTAGTGACTTTTGTTCCTAGCGTTAGTTTGCGCCACAGTCCCTAGCTTGCTATATTTGCGTTTCATAGCTCGTCCCAAGACTATTTGAAACTATCGGGGAGAACTCTGGTGTTTGACTTTATTTGTAAACGTTGTTACAATCATAAATCGATCAGCAATCAGCATTCTAAGTGCGCAGTGGCGCCGCCTATCTGATAGTGAGAGAGACAACAAGAAAGAATGCAAATGTCCGCCGTGTTTTGAGTATGTGTATTTTCTAGATGTAAATGAGCGAAGAAAACAGAACAAAATTGAAAGGAAGCATGAAGTATTGGAAGCTGACATGGCAGTATATATATATATATATATATATATATATATATATATATATATATATATATATATATATATATATATATATATATATATATATATATATATATATATATATATATATATATATATATATATATATATATATATATATATATATATATATATATATATATATATATATATATATATATATATGCTTCCACAGTCCCGCACGTCGCCGATGGACGAACGGTTTTCCTTTTCTTGGGTGCTGGCGGGCCTTGAGCTACCGCCTCTGCCTTCTCTGCCGCCGCTACCGCTGTCTCTGTCGCTGTGGCCGGCGACGCCGCCGCTGAGTTGGACCATGACCGTTGAGTTGTTGTCATGAGTGTTGAGAACATGTTGGGGTTTTTCCCAATGTCATGATGCGATCTGAGTAATGCAAATAGTCGCGTGTGTAAAACTTAGAAAATAAAACAGTTAATTCGATCTTGTAAATGTCAAACCACACGTGACCACCAATGGATTAACTACCATTGCCAACCTTATTGCAAGCCACCGGGACGACATTGCACCGTGGACCTGAACTACGCAGGTAACAGCTTCTGTACTCTATGCCTACCAGGAAAATTTGTGAGCTCGATAACTCTAATTGTTCCGCGGCTGAACGCGTGAATAATATACCACGTATCGAGCAAATCGATAGTTTCACCAATTGTCATCGACACCGGTACAGGTAGAATCCTGCAGACCATGAATCACAGGTCCACACACGCACGCCGGGTTTAACGCTGACGCAGGATCAAGTGCTGCTGACCTAAGAATTATGTTTTTTTTGTTCTCATAACACAACAACGAACGGCCGTTCTTTGTCGCAGAACATAAAGACATTTCTGGCGAGCGTCGGTCCGTTGGTCTTCTAATCGCTGATTTGCAGTGTTTAATACGGTTGAACGATACGGCTGAGTGACATCGTTGGCAAGAACGCGTCGCTCGGCTGTGTAAATACGAACAACCGAGGACAGCGCGTGTCACTGTCAGTCTTTGCGCCTGCCTGTTGAGTCGTCGGTCATAGTGACCTATACCAAGGCAACATGAAGCCGAAGCTCATACAAGCCACGAAGCCCACTGCTCTGCAACCGCCTGTTGTCGTTCAAGTGAGTACGACTGAATAATTAACTGTTGAACGTGTAACAATGAAATAGCGTCGTCAATCAACGAACATGTTGTAATAGCGTCGTCAATCAATGAACATGTTGTAATAGCGTCGTCAGTCAATGAACATGTTGTAATAGCGTCGTCAATAAATGAACATGTTGTAATAGCGCCGTCAATCAATGAACATGTTGTAATAGCGTCGTCAAACAATGAACATGTAACAGCGTCGGCAATCAATGAGCATGTTGTAACGACGTCGTCAATCAAAGAACATGGTGTAATAACGTCGTCAATCAATGAACATGTTGTAACAGCGTCGTCAATCAATGAACATATTGTAATAACGTCGTCAATCAATGAACATGTCGTTGGGTCTATATGTCGCATGTTGCTGACATTTTGCTTTTCATATAATCTCAGTGTCAGCATCTCAAATGAAGAGAAGACGTCTACTAATATAATATTATACTAGTTATTTATTTATTACTGTCTATTTATTTATATATGCAGTGTTATGTTATTTCTTATTTGAATGTAACTATCGTCAGTTTAATTTTATTTTGAGCTACCAATGGTATTTTGTTTTATAGTTTCACTGTGCGTTTTGTTTGTCTAGCTCAGTTTTGTTTAGCCAAGTCTTAGCAACTTGTAGTCTTTTTAGTAGTCAGAGTCTTCAATGTTGAATTGTATTACCCAGTGGCAATATTTATCAGTATTTAAGTCCAAAACCGACATTTATTTGTGTTGGATGTCTGTCTGCGCCTTTCTATTGCGCGTAATTCTTTTATTACCTTTACTCGTAAACAAAACAACAACAGTAAGTAACAAAACATAAACATGGAAAAACATTCAAACTACGATTTAGATGGATTTTGAGTCGATGCTTTCACCTTGACTCACTACAAGTAATCGTTGTATTGCGTCTTACAGTAGCAACTCGATGCTTTCACTATAAGTCATAGTTGTATTGCTTTTTACAGTAGTACCTATACCAAATCATACGAATTTTTTATTTCCTATATCTATATTTTTTATTTCCTATATCCTTACTGTGCCCAACACGTCAGGAAGTCTAACTGCGCACGTGACCTCTGTATTGCGTCTTGCAGCAGCCACCTGCGTTGAGTGGCGGACGGGGCTGCCGACAATTGCGCCCAATAGACGCTGTGTTGCTGATTGGTCTCGTCTTGTCCCTGGCTGTCCTGTCGGTGTCCGTCATCTGGTTATTGCGCCCCCACTCCAGAGGCTATGTCCAGGCGAAGTGTGTGATCATCGGAGTCCAGCAGGTGCAGCCGCAGGAGTGCAAAAAGCTGCCCAAGGTAAGGTCTTCAGTAGACGATCTCAGCTGGATAAGGAATGGAATGTTTTGATTGGGATAATTAATCAGTAATGTTTTAACAAGATCCACAAGACGGTGAAATATTCGTATGAATCCCTCGTGGTATGTTTTAACAAGATCCACAAGACGGTGCAATGTTCATATGAGTCCTTCGTGGTATGTGTTTCTTTAGAAAAGTATGACATAAATTATTGGATGATGTACAGATAAATCATATCAACTAAATAAAAAAAAATTGCCATTCCTGCATCAAAAGCAGAACCCCATCTAAGCCCCAACTGTTCGCCTTTCTACATTCTCCATGAGTCCGTTTAATGCAATCTTATGTTTTCTAGTTGGCAATGCGAGGCTAACATTGAGAGTATCCACCGTGTGTCTGTTTGGACAGTGTTACCCGGGCAGGCAGGCATACAATGACCCCAAGACGAGCTGGTGTCCGGATCCTCCCGGCAGGGACCACGGGGAAGAGGAGAACAAGCGACAACGTAGATCGCCTTCACACGACGACTATACTGGTGGCTTTCGTGGTAGTTTCGGTGACGGGCCCCCACGCCCCCCACCCGGCTATCCAGACGACGTCCCTGGTCCTTTCAGTGATTGGCCCTCACGCCCCCCTCCCGGCTATCCAGACGACTTCCCTGGTCCTTTCGGTGATTGGCCCTCACGCCCCCCTCCCGGCTCTCCAGACGACTTCCCTGGTCCTTTCGGTGATTGGCCCTCACGCCCCCCTCCCGGCTCTCCAGACGACTTCCCTGGTCCTTTCGGTGACAGGCATACACGCCCCCCACACGGCCCACACCATCGACCCGGCCCTGGCCGGCGACACGGCCGACGTAACGGTAGGCCCGGCAACTGGGAGAACCACTCACACGAAGAAGGGGATCCCAGCACGCCACCACCGACAACCCCCGACTCGGGCGCACTGAATCAACAAGCCAAGGTCGGGTCTTGTTCGCTCGTGACGGTGGAAGTATTCACTTCTAATGAAGCACGTTCATCGGGCAAAACTTGGACAGCTTCCTTGTACTCGGGGCGGAAGGCGGCAGAAGACTGCAACCAGGTAACCATATACAGCAGTAACACCAGTAAAAGTAATTACAATAACGGTGTAAGAACTCGTAAGACAATTCCGTAAACATCCATATTAAATCCAGGTGTTTTCCATTTTTAAATTCCCGTCCAAATGGCGCTCGACTTTTGAAAACAAAGAGGATTATTGTGTAAGTGTACAGTCAGTAACTGTTCGTGTATACATTATTTACATGTACTTTCAATCAGATAACTTAGGGTAAGTCTCCCCTGCCGGTACACATACTCTCCATAGACAAGACTACAGCACAACGTCCTCGTAGAACACAATGGGTACTGGGTGCATTTTGGGCCACAGGAGAATGTGTTAGGGATTTCGGAGCCCCAGAGGTGCAGTGTGCAGGGCCCACTGACGTGTAGACTCTTTACGCTCATTAACCTTGGTAGGCAACTGATCTAAGGAAGTAAACCCAAACAGAAACCATTGGTAAGCTGAGAATAATCGTTTGAATTCTTGGTTGAATTAGTCTTCAGACGTTGCGTTGAATACACTGACGTGCGGTGATTAACACGACGTCGCATTTACGATTCGTGGTCGCATTGTTGTGCTTGCTTGATGCCAAAAGCGGTCCATTCATATACGTCAGAACAGCACGACCCATCCCATAAATAACGTATGATTTACGTGGGTTGCATCGTGAGCCAATTTATAGCGTCGTGACTGACAATGCAGTAATATTTTATAACGTAAAATTATATACTGATATATTATTGTTATTATTATTGAATGCGTGTTCAGTTCGGATCAAATAAAATTACTTCTGATTATGATTCTGCTAATTGAAAGGTCGTCATATTTCGGTCAGAAATAGGACTCTGTGCTTCTGACACAAAGGTGTGCTTGTCAATAAGCAGATTATTCCAGTTTAGCCTATTGAACACTGGCATTCTGCCAACTAACGACTCTCTCTTGAATACGTTGACACCGGTGCCAGCGACTGCGAAATAATTATTATTATATTTCGTGTGCTTTTGCAGCTCTCGTTAACCCCATGTGTATTTGGGTTAACTATGATTGTGGATAAGGTCATGCAGCCCTTTATCTGTTTGTATGAATACACCAACTTCTTGGTACGTTCGTAATGGGCAATCCAATTTATTTACATTAACAACGATTGCTACACAACTGGTATATATTACACATGAACACACAATACCAGGTAATGATAACATTATTGATCTCAGCTGTATAAATGAGTAACTGGCAATACAGACAGTGGTGCATATGTAAACGAATAGTCTTCGCGCAGTAATGGCAGCGTGGCTGAATGCTTCCCAGAGGAGCTGAAATGGCGTTGGAATGAACACGTCTGCCAGGGGATGAAGTGTGAAGCATATACATAAAAGTGAGGGATAATAACCACCTGGTTTGCAGCCCAACCCCCACTAAAGGGTTATATATAATAGTCACTAAAAGGAAGAAAACTGGTAGACACCACACAATATGATGTGGTTCAAGTGAAACAGCTAGTAATTCCATCAAACGGAAAACATGTCATCAAAAGTTTTCATTCTGACAGCAGACGCAGCTAGATTGACCAGTTACTTTGAAACATTATTATTGTATCACCCACACGTAAAAGTGGTGCATTTAAGGCCAACCAATGGTAACAATTTAACGTATGTCTTATACGGTATACGCAGCGTCAGTTGACATCTCTGGACAATTTGCAGAGGAGTAAAATAACGCGTCGCCATGTATAGCCAAGCCGTGTAGTATATGTAAATAGGAACAGCTTGCGAAGTGCGAAGTCACCACAAGACATGGTGGTAGGCCTGGATGAATTTGTCTAATATTCCAAGAAACAGTGTTGCACCTGTTCGAACGTGAAATGTAGAACACTCCTCTACGTAATTATTAATGGCGTGGCTTATCATGGCTTATCGTGTCATCAGTAACTTGAACCGAAGACCTGGAACCAGTAATTATTGCAGTGTACGTTTATCATGTTAGTGTTCGTTTGTAATGATTCGCGTTCGTGTGTGATTTGAAAGGTTGCCATCCAAAGCAACACAAGTGGACAAGGAAGCTATTTTGTTCACCTATGTGTAACCAGTCCTTCTGAGATATGTGTCAATTTTGTGTTTAAACATATTCACGCTACTAGCTCTGTGCGCCCTCTGTGAGAATGGGTACTTCCTGATGTCTAATCTGTACTGTTCCTTCACTAACGTTGCTTCGTGTCCTCTAGTTTTTCTGTCTTTCTTGAGTGAGAAACCATATTTCTATTAATATTTTCACCACCATTCAATATCTTCAAAATTTCTATTTCATTTCATCTCAATCTCCTTTTATCTGGGATTGTTAAACCACATTTTTGTGTGTTCTTTTATTATTATTTATGCAATTTAATTTTAATAGAAGAACAAACTGACAAGTCACCATTCATAGTATTCGTGCACTTTTCTTCTCTCGTGAATGGTAACTCGTATTCACCGATAGTTCATTGTACGCTGTATATGTATATATGCCGTCGTCGACAACAGTCTGTGAATGCTTAGGCTCAAACATAGTTGAATGCACCTTAAGGTATATGGTTACCTCCATTGTCAATGCGTCGTGTATCGGTCGATCATAGTCTTTCACCCACCCGATCAAGTCCCAACAAACAGTGTGTACCAGACCCACACAGGTTAATCCGCCACTGGCCGTCATGTCACAACTAAAGAATCTCATTATACTCGAGCTAGCCTATGTATCATACGTTATGTATGTTATGTTAACCCATCTTTGCATCTCGGGCGCCAAACTTTCAGTTCATTTACGACCCCAGGAAGGATCCGTAATACTTTTGTTGTGAAATTCACCCCCACTATTGTGCATAATCGTATAAATACCCTGAATCGTAAATTGTTCGCAACTCTGTGCGTGTTTTCTACTGTTGTTCCAAGTTACGTACACTTATTCGCAGCGCTATGGGTGTTTTCTAAGAGTATTCGAGTCCAAAAATCGGTTCGATATTATATCCTAGAGGGCGCTACGTTCACAGAGACGGGTTGGGACGGTTTACCTAATCACCGAGTTATTACATCCCGTCAGGAGGATGGGAATTCTTGCTGGTAACGTGACGTGTGGTTCGTTTGCAGTGTTCGTTTAGCACGTGCCCCAGCCGGCCGAGACGGAGCGAATCGATGGCCTGCTACTACCGCCGTGACAGCCCCCAGAATGTGTTCGGGGGCCACCTGGATGGACGGTGGGGCGGGCGTCGGATCGTCTGCTCGGCCGTCTTCGTTGCTATCTTTCTCGTGCTGTTCGTCATCAGACGCGTCTACATCCGATGCGTTATGCCGTCCCACCGCGTCGGCTACACCGGCGGCTTCGTCGTCGCGATGCCGTCAGACGACGAGAAGAGCAGCCAGGACACCATGACGACGATTGGGTTGCCTAGCGACCGGGTCACCGAGGCATACGCCCCACCGCAGTATTCGGGGACGGTGGCTATGGGGCGCCCGCCTGGCTACGACGAGGCGCTGGCGCTCGAGCCGAAGAACCCGCTGGTGCTGACACCTGTCGCACAGACGTAGGAGTCACGTGGTACCGGTGTGGCGAGGAATAATAGACGACTGTTAAATGCGTATTCATTTGAACATTCGGAAACCAATAAAGATGATCTAAAATATTAAAAAAGTACAGTGGACAGAATGTTCACCTCTTCCATAGAATTCACCTGTTCCTCGCCCCACCGACTGACTGCGACGCCATCGACCGAGACTTGGTTCTGGCCGGTCAGATGCAATGGTCATTTGGCCTTTGTTATTTTTGTTTGATGTGAAGCCTTGTTATTCCGACGGCTTGTTTCGCTTCGTTAATTTTTAAGTTTAATAACATAAATGCGTTACTATCGTACTTCGCCGTATTTCTGGAAGTAGATATGTGACTATGATTTGACTTTTATATGTATGCGGTTTATTGTTATGCAAACCTTAAGTTTGGTATTTACGGCACATTAGCCGATTTTTTGTCGGTCGACACAATTTAATAATTGGTTAGTGTGCTGCGAATTCCAATAAGTCTACGACAAGATCGGGGCTTGTCGGGCAATATGTGGCAGTGCTAGATCACAAGACGTCCTGTCGGGCATTGTCGGCTATTGTGCTGCAGACCCATACAGACTGTTGACGCTCGCTAGCGTTGTGACCAGTAGGAAGCGTGATTACAGTCACTTGCACAAACATTATTTCAAACATTTTGGTTGAAACCAAACTCGCCAGTAGAGTCGTGCTGGTCGCGAATACATATCGACTAGTGTGCTGCGAGCTATTTGGCCCTACAAATTTGACCCCTATAGCAAACCTGCAGTCCCTCAACGAAAAATCGGCTATTGTGTTGATGGTTTAACGTACTGGTTTTGTCAGTTCCATGCAATGCACATGCTTCTTTGGGGTAGCTTTGGGCGAATGTTTCCTCTCAACACATTCGTGTTTACATTAATGTATTTCGTATTATGACACTTAATAGCTCTAGCATTGTTACTGTTTGTTGGTTTTTGTGAAGCAACATTGTTGCATTTTGTATCACGCTTGAGAAAACCTTTACCATATGACGTTACATGTTACACGTTACATATTTCACGTTACATGTTACACGTTACAAGTTGTTATTACGCGTTTTTTTTTGTTTTTAATCGGAAGCATTATATTAAACGGTTATTGTTGTGAAAAACGTTGTTGGTTCACTAAACACGAAACTTTCTCAGGAACATGCACTGAATTGAGAAAAAAACTATTTATTGCAGGTTTGGTAAAATAAATATCGAAGGGAACACAACGATCATTTAGCGTCTGTCGTTGTTGTTATTTACATTGACCATGTATGGTATCCGCACATTTAATTTTTTTTATAAATACCATAAACATAATGATGCAATTATGTGTTTCGTGATGAACTGATTATCATAATAATAATAAATAATATTGTTGTGAATTTTCCCTGGAATGCAATGTCCCGAAATTAAATCGGCAATGACCAAAACTGCACAAATAAAAAACCGGACGAAGGCTCAATTTGTGCGATGAAATACACATAGTTGTTCCAGGATTAGGCCCCAGGATGGGGGGGGGTATAGATTTTGGTTTGGTAGATTTTGGTAGTAGGAATGTGCAGAATAACTTATCGTACTTATCAAAATAATACACAGGGGAAAGTCCCTAATGCGCACCCCATTTCGTTTTTGTCAATAATTCTGAACGTGCTGTATAAAAATACGGTTTGCTTTTATTTATCAACGCGGGTACACTAATTAAACAATGTGTATGCATATCAACTGTTAATTATAAAAAATAGAAATTATATTCGAGAAAGAAAGAAAACAGCATTTGGGCTTTGGGGAAGTGTGCCCTCAAAGCGCCCCAGATGCTTCCCAAAAGCAAGGCCAAATAATTACTTAGACACCGTGTAGGCCTAAAGGCGCCAACTCCGCTGTTCGTCTACGTAACGATGATTACAATCACGGGTACAATTGTTTAACTGCAATGAAAGCAAACGTCAGACACGGTGTACAGTCGCTGTCTCCGCTACTGCTCTGTACGCCACGAAGATTATAATTACGGATAAAATTATACCACTTAAATGCAATTATAGCATAAATTATTAGACACAGTGTACAGTCACCGACTCTGTTACTAGTCACACACAAAGGTCACATACAGGTTTGGCATTGCCACATTTCTTGTGGTGCCCCTGGCAACACTCTGCAGCCAATACTCAGTCGGTGGGTACACCTCGTTGCAGTAGACGAACCGGTACACACTTTCTGTGCTGCCTGAACCGGGCTTCTTCTTCGGAATGTCAGCGAGTGGTGCGCGTTTTCCCTTGTGAAGCTCACGTCTGTTCGACATCTTGAGACATCCCACCAGTGCGATTCTTCGTCTTCTCGCCCAGTTTAATTTGTTTTGAACGTAGCAGATCCTTGTACGGCGAAGACGTGAGAAGTTCGAGAGACTGCGTACAACGTTTCCCCGCGCGAGGCACCGCCTTAGGTAGTGGGAATACGCTTAGCACGTAAGCTTTGACTGACGTCACGCATGCAGTGGCATTACTCGGTGGTGATGTCGCGTCTCTCGTGAAGGTGACAGCTTGAGGTAGCTTCGCGCGTGTAGTTGGCCTCGCAGGCGATTTTGCATCGCTCGTGGAGGCGACAGCTTGAGGTAGCATTGCGCGTGTAGTTGGACTCGCAGGCGATGTTACATCGCTCGTGGAGGCGATGTGCTCGTTCACGTCGTCCGTCATCATTGATGGAGCAAAGTCGGCTACTATGAATACGTCTGGGTTAAAAGGCCACAGTCCACAGGAGGAGAAACCGGCTACGCCTTTGTCCAGTGTCGAAGTTTTTGCGAATGCCTCGCCAAACAATGCGGCGATGGAGTAGAAGCAGATTCGCTTCCTTCGATGATTCACCATGTATTTATCGCATGCATGCCCGTAGTATTGCTTTAGCAGGCCGAAATAGGTCTTGGGGAGAGGCTGTAGCTTGTGCGTGGTGTGAGGCGGGAACGAAATCATCTCTATTCCATTCGCTCTGGCGTACTCAATTGCATCATAGCTCTTGTGGCTGACGTGGCCAACTACAAAGAGCACAACCTTTTTGGAAGGTGTTGGTTTGACGTGATCAACAAAGTGCTTCAGCCACTTTATGAACATCGTACTGTCCGTCCATCCACTGTCCGTCCATCCACTGTCCGTCCATTCACTGTCCGCACTCCCACCGTACCAGGTGGACTACCGAGAAGCAGGTGGTCGTTGATCTTCTTTCTGGGGAAGATCATTAATGGAGGGATATGTCGCCCGTGTACGTTCATGCTGCATAGTATGGCGACCGTCTTTCCTCGTTCGCCGCTCGTTATCTGCCCGACCTGCTTCTGACCCTTCTTTGTGATGATTGGGCCAGGTTTGTGGACAGCCACCAACCCGCTCTTGTCCATGTTCCACAACCGAGAACCATCGATCTCTCCTAGGTCCTCCAACAGCGCCCTCCAGATTCCGAAGAACTTGTCTACCTGCGGTTTGTTAAAGCCCACTGCCCGACAAAGGCTTGTCAGCTCCGGTTCTCTTACAGGCAGCGTGTTGTTGCGATCAAGAAATCCGTTCAACCAGTGCTGCCCCGCCATCTTTTTGGTCTTGTCGAATGGATGCGACAGGCTGTGACGTTCCGCAATCTCAAACGCGATGCGTCGAATTTCGTTCAGCGACAGTCCGTTAAATTGTTGCTTCATGTCTAAGGCGTGTTCTGCGATAATTGATTCCACGTCTGTGTGCAGGATTTGTCTGAACCTCCCAAGTTGTATTCGGCCTGGTGCTCGAACCTGTGATAAAGACAATGTTTTATTTGTAATTGTACTGTTGGATTAAACTAAACAGACATCACAATAAATAACATCATAACACCATATAATAATAAATGAAACTGTATTAAAATCATTATAATCACATTTAAGACGACATAACATAAAACACATATTATAATATATATATTATCATCTTGACACTTGTAATCCTGCTTAATTATACCTTTCAAATCGACCGTCTGGCATTAAAATAATTTAGTTAAAATTGAATGTAAACCGATGTCATTTTACCTGTTCCTTGTGGTGTCGTTGAAGCGTGTGTCTCGGGACGCCGTATTCTCGTTCGACTCCTGTACGACTCGCCATGCTCAAGAGCATTGAGAGCCTCTCCTAAAGTCGCCTCGCCATAAGCACCATTAGGCCTATTGGTGACACGTTTGTAGTCACGCCCCATCTGAAATAAAAGGTGCTTTTTAGGTTCAATATAAGTATACTATATTATGCAATTATAGTGTATTATGCATACGCTAATATTGCAAATTATACGGTATTTAGCCTTTTAGGTTAATGCAGATTGTGCATGACATTGTTGTATTTATTTGCATACATTGTTCCCAAAACGCACCGCCAGTTTTAAGCATCAGGAGGGGATGCGTTTTGGGAATATAGCGGGATGCGGTTTATGGACAATGATCAGTGACACTAAATCGACCATTTACAAAAAATAGATTCCGAAATGAAATTCCGATAACGTGCGTATGACGACAATTCGTTTAGCACGTGCTTTAAACAGCGACATCTGCCGAACTGAATACATAACGCATACATGGTGTTGCTGTGATCCGCTAGAGCAGTGGTGGCTCGCTTTAGGGAACAGGTGCGCGTTAGGGACTTTCCTCTATGATCTAGCTAGTAGTGAATTATGAGCCTACTGCGGTGTACTGTATTTCTTAACCCTGTACGGTCCATGGTATCATATATACCTTATGTTACAATGCTAAAACTCATTATTAGTTTAATACTACTTTATGCTGACACCTGGCGATTGCAGGCTTCACTAAACATTCAGCAATTTTCTCAAGGTGGTCATTTGTGTGCACTACCAGTGTTTGGGCCTTGCAGAACAACATGTTATTGTCAATTCACATCATATACATACCAGTCCCGAGCGCAGAAGCTCCTTCGTCTTCTCTTAGAGCCTAATATGTTGAGCTTTGAATACCGCAAATTCATCGATCAAGAAGTCAACGTCAGTGACACTGATAAACCTTCGCTCGATCGACAGGAGAGCCTGACCATACCCAATTGCCTTTGTTCCATACGTGACCAAAGGTACGTCTCGACGAACTTCAGTTTCGAGAAGATTTGTTGTAGCATACACGTGCACATACTATTAGTACAGCATGTTATCCCACCAGATCAGTGAAATGCAACTTGGACACAATTGCACAAGTGGTCAACTTTAAAGCAAAGGGAAATTTCAGATCATCGACCGACACGGGGAGATGAGAAATAGCATTCGTCACGTGATGGAGGTGAACGACAAGTTCGGGTTTTTAATAAAGATGGAGCGCCTGATGGACTCCACCAAGGCTGAAAAGGACATCAACTCCTCCGTTGATCGACTCACCCAAACTGACGTCGACATCGCCGCAGAAGGAACGTGTGTGACGTCACAACAGGCGGATGATTTCCATTTCGTGTGTAGGGGGTGTACTACAGTGAAATATCTGCAGGAGCAGGTGATTGAGCTAAGGCGTATGATTTTGATGATGACAGGGCAGGGTGAGACAGAAGTGAACAGAGGTGGTGAGAATGATGAGAACAGAGGTGGTGAGACCGAGGAGAGCAGAGGTGGTGAGACCGAGGAGAGCAGAGGTGGTGAGACCGAGGAGAGCAGAGGTGGTATGACCGAGGAGAACAAGGAGAGCAGTGGCAATGTGAGGGAGAAAGCTGGTAAGAAGAAGAAAGATGACAGAAGGCAAAGAATGCAACAAAAGAGAGGTAAGCGGGTGAGTGGAGAGGGATTGCCAGGTGGTAAGACGGTAAAGGTTGATGATAGGAGAGAAAGGGGGCATACTAGTAGTGTGCAACAGGAAAGGAGCTTTGCCGATGTAGTATCACAGGGGAAAGCGAGGAAAGCACGGGTATTTATGGGGGATTCCATCATTAGGAAAGTGGATAAAATTGTAAATAGAGGAGATGACATAACAGTATGCCTACCAGGGGCAAAAGTAGAGGATATAGCAGAGAAGGCAGGACAGGTCATGGGTGGTGGCACGGGAGGTGCTGTTCTCGTGCATGTGGGAACGAACAATGCAGATAAGGAGGGAACGTCAGCCATCATTGGTAAGTACAGGAGGTTGATCAAGACACTTAAAGAGGCACGAGTTGGGCAGATCGTATTGTCGGGGATATTACCAACAATGGGAGGCAGGGGTGAGGAATATAGGAACTGTAGAAGGATGGCGATCAACACACAGGTACAGAAGGTATGTATGGAGGAGGGAGTAGGCTTCGTAGACATGTGGTTAAACTTTGTGGGAAGAGGTGAGTTTTTCATGAGAGATGGACTTCATCTGACAGGGAAGGGCGCTGCAGTTCTTGCGTGTGAGTTTGTCAGAGTTGTCGACGAGGGCACAGGTACCATAAATTATTTAAACTAGATGCGCAGGGGGAACTGACAGAGAAAACTCAAAGGAGTACTACTACAAATACACATCCAAAGAAATGTTCACCAATAATTTCAGACAATGAACTTAAATGTATATGCTTAAATGCCAGGAGCATAGTAAATAAAAAAAGTGAGTTAGACATTATGGTAGCAGATATTGATCCTCATGTAATAGGCATCACAGAATCATGGGCAAATGAAGATATAGTAGATGCTGAGTTAGCACTGACAGGCTATGTAATGTTTAGGAAGGATAGACGAGAAAGAAGGGGAGGTGGAGTAATTTTGTATATTAAAAAATCTATCCAAGCATATGAAATTACACTGAAAAGTGAAGCAGATAGTGTGGAAGCAATTTGGTGTAACATAGTTACCAGGAACTCAACATTAACAATAGGAGTAGTTTATCGTAGTCCTAACATAGGACAAGAGGAAGATGTAAAATTACAAAAGGCGATAAGGGAGGTGAGCAAGGGAGAATGTGTTATAATGGGTGATTTTAACCATGGCCATATACAATGGGAATCATTAGAGAGTGCTGGAGGTGACGACCATCAGTTTCTACTTCTAACACAGGATTGTTTCCTTACTCAACATGTCTTGGAACCAACCAGAGGTGGGAATGTGTTAGATTTAATTTTGTCTTCTCAAAATGAATTAGTTGACAATGTTAAAGTACACAAACCTTTGGGTTCAAGTGACCATAACCAAATCCATTTTAATATAAAAGTAAAAACAGGGAATACATATAAAAACAATGGAGGAGGAACTTCAACAAAGGCAGATATAAAGTGATGAGAACATATCTAGCAAATATAGATTGGAATAATTTGCTGAAGAACAAGACAGCAACAGAATGCTGGACTTGTTTAAAATATGAGATTGAGGGCATTATTGAGAAATTTATTCCATTAAGAAAACAAGGGAAAAGATCCAGGAAAAACACCTGTCAAAAGAAGCTATTAGAAAAATTGCTCACAAACAGATGCTGTGGAAGGTCTATAAACACACTGGAAATGTAGAAGACTACACCAACTACAAAGAGGCACTTAACCTAGCTACTACTGAAATTAGAAAATCTAAAAGAACCTTTGAACAAAAATTGGCAGGTAATATAAAAAATGACAGCAAGAGTTTCTATGCTTATGTAAGGAGTAAACAGAAAGTTCGAGATAAGGTCGGACCACTGGAAAGCAACAGTGAAAACATAATTTCAGATGGGTTCCAAATGGCAGAGGTCCTGAATGAGTATTTCAGCTCAGTTTTTACCACAGAAGATATCAGCTCACTTCCAGTTCCATTGACTAAATTTGAGGGCAATACATCAGAATATTTAGGGCAGTTATTTGTAACTCCTGAAATGATAGCAAAGAAAATTAAGAAGATGAAAGATAATAAATCACCTGGAGTTGATGGGATACCACCAAAACTGCTAAAGGAAATTGTTGATCAAATTAGTACACCACTTGCAAACTTATTTAACTTGTCACTAGAAGAAGGAATAGTTCCTTCAGAATGGAAAGAAGCAAACATTACGCCGTTGTTTAAGAAGGGATTGAGGAAGAAGCCAGAAAATTACAGACCAGTGAGTTTAACATCAGTTGTATGTAAATTACTTGAAACATTAATTAGAGACCACATGGTGGAATTCTTCCTAAAACATAAATTAATAAATACATCTCAACATGGATTCCTAAAAGCAAGGTCATGTCTAACCAATCTCTTATGTTTTTTAGAAGAAATTACAAAGTGGGTAGATCACGGGTCACCAGTGGATGTTGTCTACTTAGATTTTCAGAAAGCTTTCGATAAAGTGCCACATCAAAGATTGTTACTTAAACTAAAAGCCCATGGTATAGGTAATGATGTAATCAACTGGATAGAAAAGTGGCTTACACACAGAAGACAGAGAGTAATAGTAGATGGTAAGATTTCAAACTGGAAATCTGTTTTGAGTGGGGTACCACAGGGATCAGTGTTAGGCCCTATACTGTTTTTAATATATATAAATGATTTGGAGGATGACATATCTAGCAAAGTACTCAAATTTGCAGATGACACAAAAGTATTCAGAAAGGTTACTAATGATACAGATAAACAAAGTTTACAGGATGATCTAGAAAAATTAGTTAAATGGTCAGAAAAATGGCAAATGTTATTCAATTTTGGGAAGTGTAAATGTATACACATAGGACATGGAAATATGGACGAGGAATATAAAATGGGGGATGCTGTACTAGGTAGAACCACACAAGAAAAAGATTTAGGAGTAACATTTAATGCTGACATGAAAGTTTCAGAGCAATGTGGGATTGCTGCTTCGAAAGGAAATCAAATTCTAGGCCTAATTAGGAGAACTATCACGTATAAGGAGAAACATCTAATTGTACCCCTGTACAAAGCAATAGTTAGACCACATTTGGAATATTGTATTCAAGCATGGAGGCCATATCGTAAAAAAGACATAGATAAGCTAGAAAGAATACAACGAAGAGCAACTAAGATGATTCCAGAATTAAGAGACCTTAGTTACGAAAGTCGCTTATTACAATGTGGTTTGACAACACTAGAGACCAGGAGACTAAGAGGAGACCAAATAGAAGTGTTTAAAATAGTGAACGGTTATGAGGATGTTGATAGGAATATGTTCTTCAAACTTAAAGAAGGCAGTAGAACCAGAGGACACAAAGCAGCATTAGTTAAGGAGCAGTGTAGGTTGGACATGAGAAAGTACTCATTCTCACAGAGGGTGATAAATGAATGGAACAAACTGCCAAACGATTGTGTTAATGCTAGTAGTGTGAATATGTTTAAAAATAGAATTGACAGATATCTGATAAGGGCGGGCTACACATAGATGAGAAAATTGTTGGACTCTCGATAAGCCAATGGCTTCCTTGTCCACTTGCCATCTGGAACTTGTTGTTCGAGATGGCAATCGAGATGGCAATTGAATGCACACACACATCGAATGTTGCTGGTATACGTACTTGTGTTACGTCATCTATGACAAATCAACAGAGACTATCCTAACCCAAGCCTAGACTATATAACCGCCAGCAGCGTGAATATGTTTAAAAACAAGTTGGACACATATCTCAGGAGGGCGGGTTACACGTATAGATGAACACTGATGGACTCTCGATAAGCCAATGGCTTCCTTGTCCACTTGCCATCTTGCAATCTTGTTAAATTTTGGTAAACAGGAGCTATGCAATACTCAAATAGGAGAGACGGCGGGCAACTGGAGAGCGCTCGACCTCCTTCTGTGGGTTGTGAACTGGGTCAACCAGACATCGTTCCCGGACTTGCTCGTATCTCTCAGGTCATCCCTTACCATGTGCGTGAGTGTGTCTTGAGAGAGATGCTTCTCGAAACGGAAGCTCATTAAGTCGTACCTTTGCTGAAGTGTGGGACAAGAGCAATTGGGTATAGTCAGGCTCGCCTGTCGATCGAGCGAAGGCTTATCAGTGTCATTGACGTCGACTCCGGCATTCAAAAGGTTAGGCTCGAAGAGAACGTGAAGGAGCTTCTGCGCTCGGCACCGGTATGTAAGTTGGACGGCAATCTTGTTAAATTTAATTAAACAATGCATACACCTTGTCTATGATGTAATACTGTCTAATCCACTAGATGGCATCACTGTCGTACACGTTGCGAGTCAAGGAGAACATGCCACAGGCAGTCATGTATGGGGGGGCTTTAGCTTAAATTAGCTTAAATTGTTTGACTTGTTAGCGTATGTTTTTGGTGCACCGCGGTGCAACAAAAAGGATTGGTGACTAGACATGCTCCCCTTGGCCTCCCGTTTGGGAGATCCTAGATACGCCACTGAGTCCAGGGGTCACTCAGTACATTGCCAGTATACCATCCATGAGAATTTATCTAACTGAACCCCGCCTCCCCCAACACGGTTTACACTTCTACCAAAAATAATTTTTGTATGTTAAGTTGATTGAAAAAAAGTAAAATTATGCCCTTTTCAAGTTGATGGCGTAAAACTAAATACACACCCTGTAACGTGTAATCTATGTATTCTTTCATGATGTGTTATATTATATCTTGATTCACTAACATATCTTATTCATAGATTAATGTTACTTCAAGTATGAGATGTCAAAATATATACCCTTATTTACACAGCTGCTCTGGGAATTCCACACTCAAACACTGCAGGCCAGGGGAGGACATTCCTACCAACTGTCTCCCACCTCTGGAATGAACTCCCAGACGAAATAATTACAATCAGGGAGAGAGACAACTTCAAGGCAGAAATCAACGCCTTCCTTCGTGTCTTGCGTCAGCGCCCGTCCCCAGAGTGGAGAGGGACCGTTGCTCTTCCAAGGACGAAGCACACATAGAAACAAAAACCCTCGTCACGCTTCGCTGCGCCGACACTTCCCAGTAGGCTGCGTGTCGATGATGTTTCTCGTATTTACCGGGAAATACAACCAAGCGATTTGTAACTCGTCGGATGAGTTGAATTAAACTACACCGCGGAGTAATCATCCAATTTAACAAGATTTAACAAGATTTGCCATCCAAGCCAAAGGCCCAGATGGCAAGTGGACAAGGAAGCCATTGGCTTGTCGAGAGTCCAACAATGTTCACCTACTTATAACCCGCCCTCCTGATATATGTGTCAACCTTGTTTTTAAACATATTCACGCTGCTAGCAGTTACACAATCTGTAGACAGTTTGTTCCATTCATTTATTGTCCTCTGTGAGAACGAGTGCTTCCTGATGTCCAATCTACATTGATCCTTTACTAATTTTACCTCATGTCCTCTAGTTCTGCTATCCTTCTTGAGTGAGAAAAACATATTTCTATCAATATTTTCATACCCATTCAATATCTTAAAAACTTCAATCTGATCTCCTCTTAACCTCCTTGTCTCTAGAGTTGTTAAACCACATTCTTTCAGACGTTCTTCATAACTAAGGTCTCTAAGTTCTGGAATCATTTTAGTTGCTCTCCTTTGTATGCGTTCAAGCGTATCTATATCCTTCTTACGATATGGTCGCCATGCTTGTATACAGTATTCTAAATGAGGTCTAACTATTGCTTTATAAAGAGGTATAATTAACTTTTTTCCCTTGTATGTTATGTTTCTTCTAATCAATCCAAGAATTTGATTACCCTTTGAAGCTGCAATACCACACTGCTCTGAAACTTTCATATCAGCGCTTATTGTAACTCCTAAGTCCTTTTCTTTTACAGTAGTACCAAGAACAGTAGCTCCCATTTTATAGTTTACATTCAAGTTCCCATGTCCTATATGTAGGCATTTACATTTCCCAAAATTGAACAGCATCTGCCATTTCTCAGACCATTTCACTAATCTGTCTAGATCGTTTTGTAAATGTTGTTTATCACCATCAGTATTTACCTTTCTAAACAGTTTTGTGTCGTCCGCAAATTTCAGTACGTTACTTGTTATACTCTCGTCCAAGTCATTGATATAAATTAAGAATAATATAGGTCCTAATACTGATCCTTGAGGTACCCCACTCAAAACCGATTTCCAATTTGAAACTTCTCCATCTACTACAACTCGTTGTCTTCTGTCAGTCAGCCATTGTTCTATCCAGTCAGTTATGCTATCCCCGATACCATGGGCTTTTAATTTAAGCAGCAATCTTTGATGTGGCACTTTGTCAAAAGCTTTCTGAAAATCTAAGTAGATAATATCTACTGGCGATCCCACGTCTATCCACTTAGTGATTTCTTCCAAAAAACATAACATATTTGTTAAGCATGACCTCGCTTTAAGGAATCCATGTTGAGATGAATTTAATAATTTATGCTTAAGGAGGAAGTCCACCATATGGTCTTTAATTAACTTTTCTAATAATTTACAAATCACTGACGTTAAACTCACTGGTCTGTAATTCTCTGACTTATTTCTCGAACCCTTTTTAAATAATGGTATGATGTTTGCTTCTTTCCATTCAAACGGAACAACTCCCTCTTTTAATGACAAGTTGAATACTCTTGCAAGTGGTATACTGATTTGATCTACTGTTTCCATTAGTAATTTTGGAGGAATCCCATCCACTCCCGGTGATTTGTTATCCTTCATTGCCTTTATTTTCCTAGCTACCAATTCTGGAGTTACAACTAACGGTCCTAAATAGTCAGATTTAGCCCCCTGAAATTTAGCATCAGCAACTGGTAATGAACTAATATCTTCTTTTGTAAACACTGAACTGAAGTAACCATTTAGGTCTTCCGCCATTAAAAACCCCTGTGATATTATATTTCCAGCACTGTCTTCTAGAGGTCCAACCTTGTCTTGTACGTTTTGTTTACTCCTGACATATGCATAAAAACTCTTGCTGTCAGTTTTTATGTTACATGCCAGTTTTTGCTCATAGCTTCTTTTAGATTGTCTGATTTCAGTTGTAGCTGCATTAAGTGCCTCTTTGTATTTTGCATAGTCTTCTTCCTTTCTGGTACGCCTATAAACCCTCCACATAGTTTGTTTTAGCATTATTTTTCTAATTGCCTCTTTTGACAAGTGTTTCTTTCTACACCGTTTTCCTTGTTTTCGGAAGGGAACAAATTTATCAATGATACTCTCAATTTCATATTTTAGAATATTCCAACATTCAATTGCAGTCTTATTCATCAGCATGTTATTCCAATCTAGCTGTGCTAAGTATTTTCTCATATCTTTGTAGTTACCTTTGTGGAAGTTTCTCTTGTACGTTTTCTTATTTTTACTTTCTGATTTTACATTGATGTCAAAATGTATTTGATTATGGTCACTATTACCCAATGGTTCAAATATTTTTACATTGTCCACTAATTCTTTTTGTGATGACAAAACTATATCTAATACATTTTCTCCCCTGGTTGGTTCTAGTACGTGCTGAGTAAGAAAGCTATCCTGGATTAAACATAGAAATTGTTGATCCTCAATCCCTGTGCTCTCTAGAGAATTCCATTGTATGTGTCCATGGTTAAAATCTCCCATTATGATACATTCCCTTTACTAACTTCCTTTATAGCGTTTTTTATTTTTGTGTTGTCCTCTTCGTTTATGTTTGGACTTCGGTAAACTAATCCAATAGTTAATTTTGAATTTCCTGAAACAATTTTGCACCAAACAGCTTCATCGCAATCTGCTTCCCTTTCTAGTTTTATTTCATAAGCCTGAATAGATTCTTTAACATATAAAATAACTCCCCGCCCCTTCTTCCTATTCGATCTTTCCTAAACATTACGTATCCTGTCAGTCCTAATTCAGCATCTGTTATATCTATGTTGGCCCATGATTCAGTTATACCAATTATGTGAGGGTCAATATCTTCTACCATAATGTTTAATTCGTTTTTCTTATTTACTATGCTCCTTGCATTTAAACATACGCATCTATAACCTTTTTCAGAGATGTTTTTCGGATGATTTGATATTGGTTTATCTGTGCTAGTGGCCTCTTGTTCTGCTTGAGACACCTCTAAGTAACCCCCCTGCACTTCTAGTTTAAAGAATGTTTACTTCCAAAAATATTTGTCATTGTACCCAAGTCGCTATCTACTGCTGCTGAAAGTTTGTCCGCGAATACTGCCGCCCCCTTTCCACTTAAATGAAGCCCATCCTTCATGTACATATCAGCCCTCCCAACAAAACTTCCCCATAAATCCACAAATCCAACTTCCTCTTCCCTACACAGCCTCTGGACTAACATGTTAATTGCCATCCCCCGACAATTTCGATATTTCTGACCCCTCCTGCCCATTACAGGTAAAATCCCTGACAGTATTACCTGCTCAACCCGCGTCTGTTTTAGTGTTCTGACCAACTGCCTATATTTCCTAACTATGGCAGTTGTACCCTCCCTCTCTACGTTATTTGTCCCTACATGTACTAAAACAGATCCACCCTTACCCGAGCCTACGATGTTTTTTACCCTCTCAGTTATCGCCTCTATTTTGGCTCCAGGCAAGCAGACCACCACATCATCTCCCTTGTTTAAGACTCTGTCGGTCTTCCTAACTATCGAATCCCCCACAAACACCCTCGCTCTCTTCCTCACCCCCTCTATCACTGCTGCAGAATAACTCTTCCTTTCGATCCCCTCCATCACATTCTGTCCTGACCCCTTCCCTTCCGTCTCTCCCACTCCCTTCTCCTTCCCTCCTGTCTCCCCTACTCCCCTCTCCTTCACTCCGGTTGTTTTCCCTCCCGTCTCCCCCACTCCCTTCTCCTTCCCTCCTGTCTCCGCTACTCCCCTCTCCTTCACTCCGGTTGTCTTCCCTCCCGTCTCCCCCACTCCCTTCTCCTTCCCTCCTGTCTCCGCTACTCCCCTCTCCTTCACCCCGGTTGTCTTCCCTCCCGTCTCCCCCACTCCCTTCTCCTTCCCTCCTGTCTCCCCTACTCCCCTGTCCTTCACCCCGGTTGTCTTCCCTCCCGTTCCTTTCCTTCCCGTCTCCTTACGTCCTGTCTCCCTATGACCTGTCACCTTCCCTCCTCTCAGCTTCCTCCCAGGCTGAGGTGAGCTCTCCCTAGCATCTCTTGTGTCTTTCCCCACTTTATCGTCTACTGTTCCCTCACCGGAACTACTGGCACAACTCCCCTGTTCCCTTCCCACCATTGCCACAACGAGCAGCCTCAGCTCTTCCAACTCCACCTCTAGTTGCTTCATCCTTGCGCATCCCCTACACTCAAAACTAAAACTATCTGCCTGGACCTCAGCCCAGGACTTCTCACACCCAGACTTGACGAAATCTACCCAGTTACTACAACTGCCACAAATTAAGTGCCTTGTGGCCTTTAACTGCCGTTTGCACGGCGCCATCATACAATTTAGTTTTAATTAGTTTGCTACGTTAGCCTTGAATAAGGCTGTTTTTGTGATAATAATAATAATAATCTCTCGTTACTATGCAAGTTGCTTGAACGACCACCAGTGCGTGACCTGACCGACGACGTTTCAGTGTTTGTCAGTGTGCATTTAAGCGTTACATTTATTTATGAACTCATTCAGTTGGTCTTAGGCGTTGCAATCTATTTTTGACGCAGCTGCGCATTGTTGTTATAAAAGTTGCGTAATTACTCATGCTCGGATATTTCAGTAGGCTCTGCCATCCTTCGTGGGTCTTAGACACGTGCCTAATAATCCACCGCCGCTGCCGCCGCCGCCGCCACCGCCGCCACCGCCGCCACCGCTGCCGGCACCGCTGCTGCTCTAGCTGCCGCTCTAGCTTCTGCTCTACCTACTGCTCTAGCTGCTGCTCTAGCTGCTGCTGTACCTGCTGCTCTAGCTGCTGCTCTAGCTGCTGCTCTACCTGCTGCTCTAGCTGCTGCTCTAGCTGCTGCCAATGTATGACGAAGTACCTGGCGACATGAGTCGACAGCATGTTGCACAGGATCTGCTTATTCTGGTTTTGCACCTCTGACGTAATGTAATACAATCCACCGTGAGTATGTATGTTTGCATACCGTGAGTATGTATGTTTGTATACCATGATATTCCTCCTAGACGCTTTGCATCTCGGGCGTCAATCTTTCAAGAGTTCATCCACGTCCCCACGGTCGGGTCGTCTCAATGTTTTTTTTATTCGAATTACCCTTTGTAGTTATTACATAGAGCTGTTCGCAACGCAGCGCGAACAATTACGTACAATTGTTGACAATGTAATGTTTTTTCTTCGATTGTCCAAAGTTACGTCATATCGGGTATGGTGTGGCAAGGAGCCCCCTTATAGAAAATGACAATAGTTATTCATAAACGTTTTATTTTGAGGCATCTATGTTGGCATGCGATTGTTGTGTGGATATAGTATGTAATACCAAAACACTAGTGACGATTGATAACATCAAAGAATGTTATCGTTAATTAAATATATTGTAGGAGGGGGCGTCTTGCCCAACCCATGGGGGCAAGACGCCCCCTCTTACTGGACAAAAAACCTCCGGGGGCATCTTGACCCATAACAGTAACAGACTTTCTCCATTGTACGAATACTGAAATGAAACAAACTATTTTGTTTTATGTTTTACCAGACATCAAACATACATCAAACATGCATCAAACATACATCAAACATGCATCAAACATGCATCAAACATGCATCATTTAGTTACTCTCGAACTCGCTTTTAAGCCAGACAAAACGACGAACTCCTGGCGTGCAGTAATTGTACGACTGACATTGTACCCACACCTCCCGAGGTCTACAGTTCACCGCATATGACACACGGCCATGTTTCCTCTTCGCTGCTGGTGTTGACGCGTCTTCTCTTTGGCTTCTTCACTGCATCTTTGGTTCCGTTCTGTGCTCCTCGTCTAGCCGCCAGTGACTTCCCCTTTAGTTCCCTCTTCCCGTTTGCTGACTCTAGATCAACAAGTTCAACTTGTATGTGATGAATTCCAGTTTACTAGGAAAACAATAAGAACTTAAATGGATGTAGTTTTTACGATGCGGCACGTTTTTTAACCGAGGATAACGCGTATTGCGTAATATGCGTATTATTGAGTAATACAGTGCACTCCGAATGATCGCATACCATAGATACGAAATAATTGCGCGTACATTTAAAAAAAACGTTATTATCAAAGGAAGGCATTTTTGCCTTCCTTATCACGACTACAAATTGATCAAATCTATGTGACAGTTTGATGGAAACTATAATATAGATATTCGCAATGGAATAAAATCCGTGCATGTCCCGATCTTCAGAAGCATAACTCCTGTGATCCGACCCAATCCAGATACAACGCCATGGTACGTGGTCCCCCGGCCTCAACCCCCTGCACACGAGCAATCTACTTATCACTTCTTCAATTAGCTGTACGTTGCGTGATGCTATTAATTCATTGCACGTAATTTTGCTAAAATTGTTATGTTCTTTTCTATTTGTGATTCACATCGTATTAATACAATGCGATATTGTACATGTAAGCGCCTTTGCCTGTTAGGGACTCTGTCCTTGCTTGAGTATGTCTGTCTTACCACTCTTTTCCCATCTATCTTCCCATTTTCATATCTGCCGCTGTATTGGCTACTTCCTCATGTATTCCTTCCAACCACCATCTCTTGTCTGTCCCGAGCTCTACCGCGTTCAACGTCCCACCCCTTGCTTTGCCTTTATTAAACATCTTTCAACTAATTAAGTTTTCTCAGTTATATATTTCCGTCATCTCCTGGTGGTATCATTGTACTTCAATGTTATTTCCTAATTGTGTCTTTGTGTCTGTGTCTTCTACGTCATTTCCTAATTATATTTATGTTCTTTTATTTAATTTCCTTATTGTGTTTCTGTTTTTCAAAGTCATTTCCTAATTACATCCCTGTATGTTTACCTCATCACCTAATTGTGTCACTGCCAATAAACCTCATTACGTAATGGTGTCCCTGTCAATCAACCTCATTGCCTAATTGTGTTCCTGTCAATCAACCTCGTTACCTAATTGTATCCCTATGCGTGTACTTAAGAATACAAATATTACAGAAGCTCGTGTACAGTGGCGAGAGACCGTATTATCTGCTCAAGGGCAGGGGTATCATAGGCACCTGCCTACTCTTTGTCGCCAGTTTAGGCGAGATCTGGGCCCGGGACAACCCATTAATTCAGGAATCACGTTGGATGGAACAACCAAATAATTGTCAGAAAGAAAAACACAACTTCTCTGTATTGACATTAACCGTGACAGTTTTCTCGTCGACAGGCTGAGAGACTGCGTGACATGAATGCATATATATATATATATATATATATATATATATATATATATTATATAACATTTATTTTCGCGTTGTTGATAACCGACTAGTCCGACTTCGTCGTCATAAATAATTTTCCTTTTCTTCCGTTCTTCTCTTTTCCCTCTCTCCAAATATATCCGAAATGTATAATCAAAGCTCTGGCAAATGTTACATACACAGCAATAGGGTAATGTGGGGTGGGGGCAAGAGACACGGTAAAAACGTCTCTTTCTGATGGATGTGAACTGATGCACACACGTGCGAGCTCCAAAATATAGACAGATAAACAGTAGGGCGATTTTGTGAATCAACACATGATCTGGTTAAATCTGCACTATGTAAGCTATACTGAATCGACTGCGATAGTATTCATTACTCGCCCAAAGTAGATCATTGATATTGTCTTTTATTGAGTATTAACTTTTAATATTCTATTTTTGTTTTTAACTTTTAACGTAACTTTTATATCGCTGCCTTTTAAATAACTGGAAAAGTACTCGCTCCGCACGCTATTCCCCATATAGAGCTTATTCCTCGATACTCGGGGTATCTACAGTACTGAATATTGCGATGGTATTCATTACTCCCCCAAAATTAATAACGTTTATTGCGATATTTTCTCAACGAAACTGCTGCCAGTGCTGGTCATAAAATAGTTGTTTAATTCCTGCTCTAGTCAACAGAGAAATATGAATTCAAAGGATAGCATGTCTCGTCCTTCCCCACAGTACCCTATGCAGTGTATATACACTCATCTGTTGAACATTGGTTTGACTTTTTCGCAGATTTCCACCGAGTTGAACTTGAGCAGTTAACGACTTGCAGCCATCGACTTGCTGTACGAGTTTAACTAGTAACGTTTGTGACGTCATTCGCGTGCACGCGCGTGAACGTAGAACCCCGCCAGGTGGCGCCGCTGGATTACGCACGCATCGCGTTTACGTCCAGTTCGTTTACATTCTTCTCCTTCCTCTTCATATTAAAACAAATACTTCAAATTTGAGAATAATGTGCTAACAACATATGGGGTGCATATAAAAAGTGCAGCCTTTGTTTGCTCTCCTCTTTACCCCTGAAATCCGGAGTGAGGCTGGCAACAATACCGGTCGTCGATTTTTCTTTGTCACTGGTCACATTTCATTGCCGTTTCCATCAACCGTCTGTACCACCCCTCCACCCCCCAATCCTCGCTCTCATTCTCCACCCCAACTACCTCCCTTAACTCCCGCAGTCGTCGCATCTCATGCATTCCCATATTCGGGCAGTCGCACCAATTGTGTGTTTTAGAGGTAGTGAATCCACGGCAACTTTTCCATTAAATGTCACGTGTGTGATATTTGACTTTACCATCGAAAATGAAATAATCGAGAAAACTAATCGAGTAAATTTCACACGATGCTCACAGAGAAATGACTACACTAGCCAAGGAATGTCCATGTTTAGGTTTACACGCCAATGCAACGACCGACATTGACGGACGTGAAGACTTTTCGGTTAGCATTCGTTGTGTAGACAATGATTTGTCTATTGAAAATGTATCCTTTGCTCTGAGCTTACGAGATATGTCCTAGCGAACATGGGGTAAGAAGCCTCCGGGAGCGTAACCCATAACAGTATTTCTGCACTGTATGAAATACGAATACCGAAATTAAATAAACAACTGGTAAACATAAAAAACCATTTTGTTTTATTTTTTATCTAAACTAACATCAAACATTCACAATTTAGTTACTCGTTGTCAGGGCAGATAAAACAACGAATTTATTGTACAACTGGCACTGTACCCACGCCTCCTCATGTCTACGGTTCATGAAGGCCTCGCCGCATGTGACACACGGCCATGCTTCCTCTTTATTGCTGGTGTTGACGCGTCTTCTGTCTTGCTTCTTCACTGCGTCTTTCATTCCGTTCTGGATCCCTCGTCTAGAAGCCAGTGCTTTCCCCTTTAACTTCCCCTTCCCGTTTGCCGAGTCTCGATCAAAAAGTGAAACTTGTGTGTGATGAATTCAACACTGTAAGGGGCGTCTTGCCCCCAGCAGACATGATATAAACATATCTTAATGAGTATAAAAAAGTGCACAATGTAAACATTTATATGTGAGTTTCAGCACAACATTTAACGTATAACATTTTTACACCAGTCATTTTTTCTTGTCTGTTTCATCTGCATGAACTTTTGAGAGAGAGGGGGGGGCATAAATGGTTATGAAAACATAGAAATATGTTTTATCACTTACGACTCTATGAAGCTAGAACTACAGGACACTGAATACTGTCAATGAAGGAACAGTGTAGAATGGAAACCAGAGACTCAGAAGTGTGGGTTACACAACATGGGTACGAACAATCGTTGGATGCTCGGTAAACCAGTGGTTCCCTTGTTATTTGCCTTTTAGGCTTTTGTTTTGGATGGGAATCAATCTTGTTAAAACAGGTGACGTTTCGTGTTCACGGTATAGCAGACGACGATCTCCACAGGGGGGTTTAGCACGACCCTTACTCAAACAGCGTCCTCTCGAAACAAGACTGATAGGTGCATCCTGAAGATAATTAATTTAATTAGCGGACAACAGCCAACATCCAGCTGGTTATTGCTCCATGGTAGCCGTATACGTTCAGTTCAGTGCTACCAGCAGCCTACCGTCTACCCGTGACGAAGTGGGTGTGGCAGGAAGTGGGAAGTTGGTCCTAAACATTGGCCTCCAAAATAGGTGATAGGTGGGAAGTGGACTCTAAGAAATCTTGGTAGGTGGGAGATTAGTTGGCCCCGCAAACAGGAGGGAGAAGTATAAGACTTCAGCGGCGGATCCAGGGTGTCTTAGTGGTCTCAAGAACCCCTAGGCCATGGATGGGGGGGGGGGTCTTAGAACCCTCTGTGCCCGTAGCAAATATTACGGTAAAGGAAAACATATACAGGCCTACACCAGCATTAGTGTCAATATAAAGACTGAAGTATTAGCAGCCGGTTATGTAAGTAGAACGACAACACATGGATCGTCCCCCCTCGGTTCGTAAGTAGAACGACATACGACTACGACTGACTGAGACCCCCTGCCAACAAGTCCCTGGTTCTTGCTATAGAAATGACGCATCACTGTTTCGAAATAATGAAGGTTACAACTTTTATCTTGATTAAAACATGTTAGGCCCATTGTTAAGAAATACCAATTTGTTTTCTTCAACAAACAAAACTACCAGTGACATGTTCTCAGAGGACGATATATGGTGGCAAGAACGCGACAATGACATAATTGGTCGCTAAAACAGGCCTAATTCGCTTTATGTGGCCTATTTTTGGCAGTTTGCCCCGGTTGCATTTAAGCCTGGACATGGTACTAGGTCTAGTTTTAGTATGATCTACATTATATGATAAGTCGGTTCAGTATGTCCGAGATTTAATCAAGCCTACAGATAGCCTGTGTAGAGCTTAGAAATGGACACTACATACAATCGGCTGCATTCAGTGTTTACAGGCCTTGGTGCAATCAAGCGTGCGATATCAGTGTAGCGTGGCGCTTGTTTGCAGAAGGCAATATGCACAACAAAACGGGCACAAACAGACTGAATAAAATCAAACAGAATCGCATCTACGCACTAAATCATTAAATGTTATTTACTCTGTCATTAGCGCGGCGCCCCCGTCAAACTTTCTCGGCCGACAACTCTGGGCGGTCGCGCCTTTTTCGCCTGCGTCGCGCGAGGTGTCGTCTGGACGACTCATTTGCATACGAAAAGCGCACCAAGCGGCTCGAGGGGCCGCACCTTTCGATCTCCCTCGAGTCTAACAAACGACAGTTACTGAGCTTTGTGAGTACACGTGCGATAATCCTCATTTCATACGCCGAATTGTGCCGGTCTGGATCGTATGGACTATGGTTCTATGCTATGTGGCGTCGCAATAGCTCGTGTCGACAGTGATCGGAAGTTGGGGAATCATCATCATGGCGACACATGATGTGAGTAAACTGTCTAATATACCGCCTTGTCTTTATAAGTTTACGATGTACTGGTTTTTGTGACACTTCTGCTTTACGATTCATTTATTGGGGTCGAAATACGACATAGTTATGTTATTCCATAGCGATAACACCGAGATTCTGTGATAAAATATTGGGACTTGGACGTCGGGCCCCAAGCCAATGTAATTGCAGCTTCAAAGGGTAATCAAATTCTTGGATTGATTAGAAGAAACATAACATACAAGGGAAAAAAGTTAATTATACCTCTTTATAAAGCAATAGTTAGACCTCATTTAGAATACTGTATACAAGCATGGAGACCATATCGTAAGAAGGATATAGATACGCTTGAACGCATACAAAGGAGAGCAACTAAAATGATTCCAGAACTTAGAGACCTTAGTTATGAAGAACGCCTGAAAAAATGTGGTTTAACAACTCTAGAGACAAGGAGGTTAAGAGGAGATCAGATTGAAGTTTTTAAGATATTGAATGGGTATGAAAATATTGATAGAAATATGTTTTTCTCACTCAAGAAGGATAGCAGAACTAGAGGACATGAGGTAAAATTAGTAAAGGATCAATGTAGATTGGACATGAGGAAGCACTCGTTCTCACAGAGGACAATAAATGAATGGAACAAATTGTCTACATATTGTGTAACTGCTAGCAGCGTGAATATGTTTAAAAACAAGGTTGACACATATATCAGGAGGGCGGGTTATAAGTAGGTGAACATTGTTGGACTCTCGATAAGCCAATGGCTTCCTTGTCCACTTGCCATCTGGGCCTTTGGCTTGGATGGCTTGTTAAATCTTGTTAAAAATTTGATACCCAAAACACATTGCTTACATGCAGTCGCACCTCGTTATTGGGTTCAGCCTACTGTTACGTTTCCCATTGGCGACCATGTTAACGTTTTGCTTGATTATAAGAAAACGGGACCATACAAAATTCTGAAATTTCTTACCAGCTGTTGTCATAATCTCATTGACATTCTGATCGAGGTTAGTCAAAGTATCATACTTCTAACTCATTTAAAATGCCTGAACGTGCCATACCCGTAAATTGTTACCAATTTTACTGCTTGGTGTAGTTTTCGACCTACTTAATAGAATATGCCGTTTAAAAAGAATCTGAAGAAACATTTTGTGTAAGAGATCGATATACCAAATCAGCAAAAGCTACTTCATTTACTCAATGCAAACTAAATATTAAAACAGTTGTTTTGAGTGAAAAACTTACGAATATTGAACGTCTGAACCATGTCGCGCTAGTCGACGAAATCGACAGAATTCGACTTATATTTATGGCAAGCCGTACAGACAATCGTTTTTAATTTTACCACTTTGTTCCAATTATGTCAACCTTTTTATCAACCAGGCTTGACATAGCGCTTTATAAAACACATACACATATATTTGCATTGAATATATAATGTTAATGTAGTGCATTTTTTCTCGTATATTTAACACATTTCAATTATTCCTACTTTTATGACAACACTAGCTTGCCATACATCTACCACATAAATGGCTATTAATTCTGCCTATTGACGTTTTTTGTGTTTTTTCAGCTTACATACTACGTTTGTCAAATCATATACGTTTTCGGCTGCTCAGATCCAGGTTATTATTTTCAGTTCGTAGGCCTGTTGGTACATCATCATCGTAGTAGATCAATTCCGTAACGGTATACGTACATGTGTTTTATTCAGTTCAAGAGTCAAGGGGGTGTGACATTTAAAAATAATACACGTTGATGCTAGTATACTCGTTTAATAAGTTCCATAAACTGCATATTGGCATATAAGACAGTGCTGCAAACACACAGGGCTTCGACAGCGTTCTTGGGCTTGGTGCAGCAGGTGGCGATCGCTATAGTTTAGTAGCTCCCTGGTGGCAGATATGAGAATACGTAACACGCCTTGCGTACAGTGTGGTCCGAAATCGTGGACCCCGACCAGCGCGTTATAATGAGGCTCGACTGTAATGTGCGTTGGACACACACAACATAACCATAACACGTTGAATTTATATCTGTCCGTTTGTCTGTCTCTTTGACCGTCCGCCTGTCTTTCTATATGTCTCTCTGTTGTTGTCTCTCTGTCTCTCTGCTTGTCTGCCTGTCGGTCCATTTGTGTAGCTTCTGTCTCTGCTGCAGGTATTCGGTTCCCGGCCGACTGGGAGCAGCCTGACACTCCCTCCCTGTCCCTGCTGTATGCAGCATCTGCCACCACTGGTCGCAGCACAGGTGAGTCTTTGTCACCCCTTGTAGCAGCACAGGTGGGTGTCCTTGTCACACCTTGTGGCAGCACAGGTGGGTGTCCTTGTTACACCTTGTGGCAGTACAGGTAAGTGTCCTTGTCACTCCTTATAGCAGCACAGGTGGGTGTCCTTGTCACCCCTTATAGTAGCACAGGTGGGTGTCTTTGTCACCCCTTGTAGCAGCACAGGTGGGTGTCCTTGTCACCCCTAATAGCAGCACAGGTGGGTGTCCTTGTCACCCCTTGTAGCAGCACAGGTGGGTGTCCTTGTCACCCCTTGTAGCAGCACAGGTGGGTGTCCTTGTCACCCCTTATAGCAGCACAGTTGGGTGTCCTTGTCACCCCTTATAGCAGCACAGTTGGGTGTCCTTGTCACACCTTGTAGCAGCACAGTTGGTTGTCCTTGTCACACCTTGTTAAATGTTACTGGCTGGAGTAAGACCGGGCTTACATAAGGTTAGACAACTGGTTATTCTTGGTCTATGAATGAGAGCTATAAGTGGCCAACTGTATGCTGCCAGTAACCACACTGTATTCACAGGACTATCATTAATAACACTTATCATTTTACTCTTGTCACAGCCAATATAGCTGTATTTACTGTTATAAAAGCCGCTGCTGCAATATATTATATAACTCCTGATCAGATCACTCAAATTGAACCACGTTATAGTAGATATCAATATGTATGTATTGGAATTGATTATAAAGAATTATAATGGTAAGTAATTATTCACAGAATTGGTGCCACGTAGTACAGATTTCAAGAGGGACCTAATGGCTTAATTCAAATGCTCTCTGTAGATGCAATAGTTACTATAAAATCAAATCCATATTTGATAATGAATACCTCATTAGCATATCTCTTAGATTCAGTTAGAACACTGTGGGTATCTGACAAGCAAACCTTTCAGCAGCTTTCCTGAAAAAGAGGTTCTTTTAATTAAGTAATAATAATAGCATGCATTGTCTTTCATAGCACTTTGACAAGGCACTTTAGCAGCAGCTAATGCTGTGCTCATATGGGTTTTTGCAGATAGAAACCATTGGCTCTATGAGTCCACTACAGGTATTTCCCATTGGGATGGGATCTTTTACTTCCCCTGCATAGGCACCAGGTAGAAGAGAACAACGCCTTTCCGTGTCTCTTGTGAAAGACACATAATATGTCCACCTGAAAGACACCAAGCCATTGTGATTTGACCAATAGTTCAGTCCACGCTCAGGTCAAACATTGGAGACTCATATCTTTACATTTATACAGACTTAGAACAATAATTGGTAGCTTAGCGACACCAACCATTGATCAAACGTCATTCCACTGAAGGCATTGTTAATGCTTACAAACAAAACTGCATTCAAAACTTATTGATTATCGTACTACTAGTACTTGAAGATCCTGGCACACACTACAAAGTGATTTTCCAATTTGTTATTGTTTCCGTTCACACGGTAATGTAAGGAAAATAGGAAATTAACGGTTGACCGAATGTTTATTGAGTGGATCCTGAATCAACTGTTTAAGTGACTCCTGGTTACAAGTGTTCAAATCATAAACGTCACTGAAAATAGTAGACTTGTTTTGCAGTTGTCTCATTGATGATATTTTAAAGGAGGGTAAAAAATTTATGACAAGAATTGTGAATACCATACAGTAGAGGAGGAACATATGTATATATATATATATATATATATATATATATATATATATATATATATATATATATATATATATATATATATATGCAAATAATATTAGTGATTGATTTGAAACTGTAGACGTGAATGTAAATATGAACTTGTTTTTTGGTTGAATTAATTATATTTATTGAGGTTAATGTTGCATACTTATAAATGACAGCCATGTGTCATACAGGGTCACCCATGCAGTGACACTGGGAACATATGTATGTAGTGAGTGCATAGGTATTTGGATAGAGGTTGTAAAACGTAATTAAGCAGTCGACCATATGCCACTTGACCTTTATATCTAGATATCTAGCATTATAACAAGTTTGATTGTTCATACATTTAAAGCAGTGATCAAGTCTTGATGGTTCAAATCATCAATCGTAGAATATTCTGCGCTGTGGTTGGAGTGATGAGGGGGTCCCAGGGTGTGGCAAGGGTCTCAACCTTCCACCTGTTTTGGGGGCCAACCTCCCACAAAATTTTAGGACCAATCTCCCACTTCCTGTGACACCCTTCAGTAATGCTATAATGAAAACAATTTAATAATAGTTTTAATGTAATAAAAAAAATTATGTTAGTGTTTTAGTCAAATTTTATGTCAATATTTTGGTGGTAGAAATTAACAAATTAAACGTTTGACCAATATAATGGACATTGTGCCAAATCTTGTTCCAGCTAACTGACAGTTGATGATTAATTATATATGGTAACTGATACATATATTGATCCAGCTTGAGGTCAACAGTATTAACTAATTTATTAGGGGAACACAAGCCAATACTGCATGGCAAGACATGCCTACATTGACTACACTGACTCTGTATATATATATATATATATATATATATATATATATATATATATATATATATATATATATATATATATCTGATGTTACAACTGCGCACAGTTCCTTAGAACCACCTTTAATGTGCTCACCTTTGACTTAATATAATTTTTGTACCTGTACGATTGGCGTGAAAACTTTTTGTCGTAGTTATGGTTTAAATGGTAGGATTTTGTCATTCTTTGGTGTGATCAAATTATTACAAATGATTACATGTTAAAGTGCAATTTGTTCATTATCAGATAAGTATTGCTTTACAGTACACCTTAATTACCTCAGGTGGCCTGAAAGTCAGTGTACTTCTAGAAAACAACTAGGTACATTTCAACCACGGACATTTATATATTTTCCTCACAATCTGCTGAAACAACCTCTGTAGGAGGACGCTATTTCATGAAATTATAAAAGGATTAACTTCACCAGGCTAGACTGGTTGATGTTATAGTTCAAAACTAGTTGTTAGTAACGATCCGTAATACTAATTACTTGGAAAATTGCCCTCTCTCTTAATACAGAAATATTTCAATGTTTTGTCAATAAGCCTATAAGGCATTTGCATCGGGCCATGCCAGTTCAAGGGGGGTCAGGAAGCCACAAATTAAACCACAATCAGAAAGCTGTTGGCCAATAAAAAACATTGTTACTACTAAGCTAGTCTGTAATTATATCGGCGCATTTAAGGAAATACTGATATCATATAACGTATATAATTTCAGCGAGGTTATTTTTGTTTATATAATGCATGTGAAGAGAGCAGTTTTCCACCTGATATTATTCTGGTTGAGTGGGGCCCATTCACAGTATGCTATACCTGTGTGTATATGGCGACTATACGCAGACTACCGGTAGTCATTGTTTGTTTGTATGTAATCATGTGTGTCCTGGTGCTGTTTCATTGTGTTCCTGTGTCATTCTACACAGGTGTAAACTATGTACTGAATCCGCCACTATAGCATCACTTATAAATACCAAGGCAGAAATATATATAAGAGGACAAATCACTGCCCTTAGCAGAAAAATCTATAGAATTCTATAAAATGCTGTGCAATTCTATGGAATGTTGCATAGAAAACAGTAGAATACTACAGATTCTATAGAAATAGTTTACTCCTACTTAAATTTTCAAAAGATTTGTATTGAATTAAAATAAATTATTCAGAGCACAGCACAATATAATATTGTATCAAGAAAACAATAAAATACTACAAATTATATAGCTATATCCACAAAAATCCCATAGAATATTCTAAAATATATATAGAATATTCTATGAAAATTTTAACTATAGAATATTTTCGGAATTTTACAAAGTCTGTAGTGAGCACATAGGTATTTGGATAGAGGTTGTAAAACTGTAATTAAGCAGTCATGACCATATGCCACTTGACCTTTATATCTAGATATCTAGCATTATAACAAGTTGGATTGTTCATACATTTAAAGCAGTGATCAAGCCTTGATGGTTCAAATCACCAATCATAGAATATTCTGAGCAGTGGTCAGAGTGATGAGGGGGCCCCAGGGTGTGGCAGGGGTCTCAACCTCCCACCTGTTTTAGGGGCAACCTCCCACAAAATTTTTAGAGTTCGCCTCCGGCCAATCCTACCTCTCACCTATTTTTGAGGCCAACCTCCCACCAATTTTTAGGACCAATCTGCCACTTCCTGTGACACCCCTCAGTAATGCTAAAATAATGAAAACAATTTAATAATAATGTTAATGTAATAAAAAAATGTAACGTTAGTATTTTACTAAAATTTTATTTCAGTATTTTGGTAGTAGAAATTAACAAATTAAACGTTTGACCAATATAATGGACATTGTGCCAAACCTTGTTCCAGCTAACTGACAGTTGATGATTAATTATATATGGTAACTGATACATATATTGATCCAGCTTGAGGTCAACAGTATTAACTAATTTATTAGGGGAACACAAGCCAATACTGCATGGCAAGACATGCCTACACTGACTCTGTATGTATGTATGTATGTATGTATGTATGTATGTATGTATGTATGTATGTATGTATGTATGTATGTATGTATGTATGTATGTATGTATGTATGTATGTATGTATGTATGTATGTATGTATGTATGTATGTATGTATGTATGTATGTATGTATGTATGTATGTATGTATGTATGTATGTATGTATGTATGTATGTATGTATGTATGTATGTATGTATGTATGTATGTATGTATGTATGTATGTATGTATGTATGTATGTATGTATGTATGTATGTATGTATGTATGTATGTATGTATGTATGTATGTATGTATGTATGTATGTATGTATGTATGTATGTATGTATGTATGTATGTATGTATGTATGTATGTATGTATGTATGTATGTATGTATGTATGTATGTATGTATGTATGTATGTATGTATGTATGTATGTATGTATGTATGTATGTATGTATGTATGTATGTATGTATGTATGTATGTATGTATGTATGTATGTATGTATGTATGTATGTATGTATGTATGTATGTATGTATGTATGTATGTATGTATGTATGTATGTATGTATGTATGTATGTATGTATGTATGTATGTATGTATGTATGTATGTATGTATGTATGTATACAATTTAGAATAATTCTGATGTTACAACTGTGCACAGTTCCTTAGAACCACATTAATGTGCTTCACTTTTGACTTCGTATAATTATTGCACCTGTACGACTGGTGTGAAAACGTTTTGGCGTAGTTGTGGTTTAGATGATAGAATGTTGTAATTCTTTGGTGTGGTCAAATTACTACAAATGATTACATGTTAAAGTGCAATTTGTTCATTCACAGATTAGGATTGCTTTATAGTAAACCTTAATTACTTCAGGTGGCCTGAAAGTCAGTGTACTTCTAGAAAACAACTAGGTACATTTCAACCACGGACATTTATATATTTTCTTCATAATCTGCTGAAAGATCTCTGTAGCAGGACGTTATTTCGTGAAATTATAAAGGGATTAACTTCACTAGGCTAAACTGGTTGAGGTTATAGTTCAAAACTAGTTAGTAATGATCTGTAATACTAAAACTAATTACTTGGAAAATTGCCCTCTCTCTTAATACAGAAATATTCCGATGTTTTGTCAATAAGCCTAGAAGGCATTTGCACTGGGCTGTGCCAGTTCAAGGGGTGTCAGGAAGCCACAAAATTAAACCACAATCAGAAAGCTGTTGGCCAATAAAAAACATATTATTACTACTAAGCTAGTCTTTAATTATATCAGCACATTCAAGGAAATACAGATATCAAATGGCATATATAATTTCAAGGAGGTTATTTTTGTGTATTTAATGCGTGTGAAGAGAGCTGTTTTCCACCTGATATTGTTCTGGTTGAGTGGGGCCCATTCACGGTATGCTATACCTGTGTGTATACGCAGATTAGTCATTGTTTGTTTGTACGTAATCCTGCGTGTACTGGTGCTGTTTCATTGTGTTCCTGTGTCATTCTACCCAGGTGTACACTTTGTACTGAATCCGCCACTATAGCATCAATTGTAAATACCAAGGCAGAAATATATATAAGAGGACAAATCACTGCCCATAGCAGAAAAATTTATAGATTCTGTGGAATGTTGCATAGAAAACAATAGAATACTACAGATTTTATAGAAATATGTTACGCCTACTTAAATTGAATTTTTATCCCTACTTAAATTGAATTTTTTTAAATTACATAGAGCACAGCACAATAGAATATTGTATCAAGAAAACAATAAAATACTACAAATTCTATAGCTATATCCACAAAAATCCCATAGAATATTCTAAAAATATATATAGAATATTCTATAAAAATTTTAGCTATAGAATATTTTCGGAATTTTACACAGTTGTGTCCACAAAAATCCTATAGAATATTCTATAGAAATCAGTACATTTTTTGCAAAGGGTGGTAGAGAAGCATGCCCATGGGTGCTCCATAACCTCCACTACAGTTCCTCTGAAAGGTATCATTAAATGGAATGCATACAGTGATTTTCATTGGTTAACTGATACACAGCTAGTTGGGTGTTCCATATAATTAAAATCATGAAATTCTCTTAATTTTTGGTTCTCAAAGTACATCCAAATTAACAATGCTGTACTATATGTTTTAAACTTTATTTTTGTAGTATATTTACTGTCAGAAAATGTATAAAATGGGTCTTTGATGAACTAATAAAGCATCCGTTATATTTCGCCTTCAAAATTGAATTTATTGTCTTTAATTGCGGTAAAGAAATATGCTGTATATATGTTGTATATATGTTGTAAAACTAGCATATTTTCATTTATTGTCAAATCGTGTATTTAAAAAAATTTTGTAAGGCAACAATAGTAACACGTTTTCTACTGATATTATTTTTAAGGAATACCTATTATTAGCCAACCGAGATCTTTTGAATACTAATAAAGTCAGTATAATGGACACAAGTGTTTCACGTTTCGAGGCGATAGTTGACGAATGCACTTCAGGCCCTCAAGTTGTGCACACCGCAACACGTTAAATGTTTATTTTATGTCATAAAATAAACAATTAGTATTATCACATTTTAATGATAGTTTTTTTAATAAATAATAGAAGTAAATGTGTTATTGTTTGTTCTCCTTGTTTTAATTCCAAATGTGTTTATGCGTGATATGTAATAGCGGGCAGAGTGTCATTGGGGGCCGGAAATGAGCATCTATAGGTAATTATGCGCAAATTTGCGTAAAACCAACATGGCGCCAAACTAGACTAGCGTGCCCTATTATGGTGTCCTATAAAACAGTTGTTCGGCTAACCAATGAAAGTTGCCAAACATTACCTTTAACGAAGCATGCAA
Source organism: Lamellibrachia satsuma (assembly GCA_033239005.1). Lineage (NCBI taxonomy): Eukaryota > Metazoa > Annelida > Polychaeta > Sabellida > Siboglinidae > Lamellibrachia > Lamellibrachia satsuma. The sequence goes on from BSQZ01000004.1 coordinate 3,371,664, forward strand.
TGTTATATGTGTATTACAATGTTTCTGTATGCCTGCTAGAATTGTGTTCCAATGATTTGATGAAATATAAATAATTAACAGCATTACTGAAATAATGTGACTTGGCAATCACAGTGCAAATTGAAATTTCCCATTTTAAGCTTAAACATGTTATAACTTAAATGTGTGGGAACGTCATCAGATGATGGACATGTGTAGGTTATCTTGTATTGCCTGTGTGAATTTGATTCTAGGACATAATCCCCCTGGACAAAATTCCCCTGGATAAAAACCCCCTTGACATTATCTATTATCCCCCCACCAATGACTACCAAACTAAATCTCCCTGGACATGTATTATCCCCTGCCAAATGTCCCCCCAGACAATATCCCCCTAGAAAAAAATCCTGACAATATCCTGTTTATAAGCAACTTTAAAACAACGGTAAAATAACATTCATATTCATTATGCTCTCTACTCTTTTTAATGTGTAATGTACATGGGTAAATACAGGATATCAAAGAGAAAGCAATTGTGAGTTTGTGTTTCAAACCTGGGTTCAGTTCAAAGCATCCATTTTTAAAAACGTGGCTACCTGTTATGCAATTCTACAAGAAAATCGATAGAAAGAAAATTAATAAAGCTGATTATATTGTAACACTAAATTATGCAGTAATATTGATATAGATAATTATATTATTAACTAATATATGCATTTGGGTTTGGGTTGGGAGGTTTTGTCCTGTGGACATTGGCAGGGGATAGTGTTGTTATGTTATGCCCTGTCACCATTAATTCAATTGTTATGTGGGTAGGCAATTGAGTGTTGTACCCCAAAATAGTAATAATTGTTTAAGTGCATAACCATTTGTGTGCAAGACTAATAAATGAAGAAGGCTAGCTGTGCATATGCAGTACATACATGTTTAATTAATGTATACGTTTTATGTATCCGGTTAGCTCAGTGCAGCCCACATTTGAAGCAGCATTGCCAAAACGCACTGTGTATGGTTGAGATGGATTATTCTTGGTCTGCTAAGGTATTGTTGCTTTTTCGTTTTATGTGATACATCATTTAATTGCTGACAACATTATGTGGTCAGGAATTAAGTAGGCTATGTGCCAGAATTCAGTACATATACGTGTATGATTCATTTTCAGTTTAATTTGTTGAGAATCAATAGAAAAACCTTGGTCTTTCTTGGTTGATACTATTTTGATATTTAGTATCTTTCAAGTTTGGCATCCCAGCACACAATTGCCATAATGGCCTGCTGCAGATAGAGTTGAACCTCGATATTAAGGTGACCCACAGGACTTTGCCAGAGTGACCTGACTAGCGAGGTGACTGAATTAGCTGAACTAATGTACTGTACTTTACTGTTATGGAAATAATTTGGGATTGTCCCAGGGTGACCATAGTGGTGAGGTGGCTGTTTTACCAAGGTTACCGTAAAACGAAGTTTGACTGTATCTTGTGCGTATTCTGAAGGTATAATTGACAGATTGTATATCATTTTTACAAGAAAAGTTAGGGAATTTTTTAATGGTATCTTATCAAATTAACCGTCAGACAAACATGTCTCCTGTTTTCAGAATTCCCTCACGAACAAACCAAAGATTCTGGAGAGAGGCTCCTTCACAATCGCTACCCCTAGCAAGGAGAAGAAGTTCTACCATCGAGTGAGTGATGCGATTGGGAACAACTACAGCCCTTCAGCCAGACATCTGAGCTCGGCGCGGATCTACGAGTCGACTAAATTTGGTAAGTTTCATGTAGAATTGTGATTGTTTTAAGAAAATTTAATATTCACAGAGAAAATAATTTTTTTTGCCATGTTATCAGAGGGAGTTGGAAAAATAGGAAGCATCATTCCGCAGGGAAAAACAGAAGGGAAAGAAGGTTATAAGGCACTTGAGACTTGGAGCAGGAAAGATACTGGGGTACTCCAGCATGTTTGTGTAGATGTATATATATATATATATATATATATATATATATATATATATATATATATATATTTGAGCCATAGTTGAGCCACCCATGTTTCCAAGGAAACTACAGCAGCGACAGTTACATGGTACCATCCAGTGATTGGACATGTTATTAGAACATGATTGATGTATAATAGGTAACATTTGTCACTACGGTCAGAACATGTGAGCTAAAATTATGTTTTTTTTTTGTTTTTAAAAACTTTGTAATTGTGATTAATGTCTGCTGGTTTGTAAACTATCAACGCACGTGACAAGACTTTGTGCACTTGCAAATGGTTTGACTATGCACAGGGAAGAAGATTATTTACATCACTCCACGCATTAATGAGAAGTTAATTACAAAAGCTTAATTGTCCTCCGCATTTGTATACTGAGCACAAAACAAACGAATATGTGAGACAACAAGTGGACTCCCTTGCTGGAAAGCAAGAGCCCTTGTTGGCAACAGTGAAATGATGTAAACTCTCCTGGTTTGGCCACATCACTCGACACAACACCATTGCAAAAAACAACCAGCAAGGCACCCTGGAGGGCAAGAGACGTCAGGGTCGCCAGAGAAAAAACTGGATAGACGAGATACAAGAATGGACACATCAAGACCTACCAACCCTGCTATGTACAGCAGTGGACAGACAGCGCTGGTGAGGACTGTGTGTGAATGGCACCCCTACGATCGCCCCGGTCAGGGGGTGAAGATGAAGGTGAAGGTAATTGTCGAAGTGGCTAGTTGAGCCACCCTAATCCCAAACAAGGTTAGTTGAGCAGCAGTTAAGGAACAAAGACGAGTGTTCTTTACCCAAAAATACATCAAGGAATGAATTTTTCCGAGCAAATTGGGACATCAGATTGTGATGAGATAATGTTTTCATTTTAACCATAGCATATCTGTTAATAACTCTAATGATGTATATGTTGAGATTGCCTAACCCTCTCATCTTGATGTACCTCTGATTTCATTGTGCCAATGAATTTAACATTTGTTCATGATAAGCTATTATGTAATGTATTTAACTATGGTTGAACTTAAGTTGGATTATGTAGCCATTGAGTTGGATTTTTATTTGAAATGATTTTATATTTTTCCGATCTAGTAATTATCCTTGGATGAACACATTTCTGAATATCTCAGATCACTATATTACAGTAAACCACCTGATCATGATTACATTGAAACAAAATTATTTAGTTATTTATATTATTTAATTATTTAATTTTAAGCCGTGCAATATTTATTTGCATCATTATGTTTTAAACTCATGACCCTTTGAAAGATAAAACGTCTGTTTTATTAGGTTTATTGTGACTAAACAGTGTTTATTATTATTTCCTTTTGTTGGCATCTGATATTTTACGATGATGGCATCGACTACATTATAAGATCTAGGTGGAACATGGCCCTGATATTCTTAAGCAAAATTGGGTGGGTGGGTGGGTGGGTGGGTGGGTGGGTGGGTGGGTGGGTGGGTGGGTGGGTGGGTGGTAGATGTTGCATTGCCTGGCACATTGCCATCAGGACTAAAGTAGCTGGCATGTTGTGAATGTAGCTCTGTATGCAGAGCAAATGATTTGCACGGCTATGTCTGAGGTATTCATAAACATTGAAACTAGGCGACGCGCCGAGAAACAGAAATATGATGACAAAGAGTGACAAATTGCGACTCCATTTCATTATACAAAGGTGCCACTTAATGAAATCTACTCACTGCCGAATGCATTTATGCATTGGATGAAGGTGTAAATATTTGCTTTCAGTAACGTGACTGCAGTGAATAGCGGCTGTTTGGTGCTGCTGCCTTTAGAATCTGCCTGATTCAGTCGCTCTGTTGGTTGTAGTAATTCCAATGTCAAGGAAGTGTTCATTAATTACCTGTAGTATGGGAGCATAATTCTCAGTCTTGTTTGACTGGCAAAATCTGAACCAATCCATGCAAATTCAACCCCATTAGTTATTAGAATTAAAACCATGAAATGTGTATGTAAAAATATTTTCACTCTAAAACTTTAAAATTCACGTAGATGCAGTCTGGTATCTAGACAAAATCAAACAGTCCATATTCCCTACTTATAAAATCACACAGGACATAACACCTATGGACAAAATCCAACAGGACAATTCCCACAGATAAATCCCACAGGCCATAATCCCACAGGCAAAAATCCCACAATGTGAAAAAATCCCACAATCCAATATTTATTTTTAACCAGATTTGTTTTATTTACCGTTTAGTTTTGATTAAAACATTTGTAGTTAGCACTACAAAAAGTCTACAGTACACTAATTACTCGAACTTTACATGCATTTGTGCAAGGTAATTATGGTTCATGAGTTTGTTAAGTTCCATAAAGTGGCTTCTTTTTCTATTGAGAATGACTTCTTTTTTTGTGCAGTAACCGAGAAGCCATGCTCTCTGTGTTCTCTGGTTTATATTTACAGATTTTTTTAGTAATGTCTGAAATCAGAGAACAGAAAAAATAAATAAAGAAATCTGATATAAAGATATGCACCTTTAACAACAATGTTAAAAAATATGTATTTGTTGTAATGGAATTTTTTCCACTTTTTCGTATTTTGTGATCATGGACTGTGCGATCTAGTTTTAGGGATTATGCCCGTTTTATTTTGGACTGGGATTTTGTTTGGGGTTTGTATCGTGGGAATTTGTTCATGCGGATTATGTCCAGCACTATTTTTGAACAAGGGGAAGATCATTTGGATGCTTGGAAAACTCACTTCAAGCAACTGCTCTCTTCAGATAATATGAGCACATCCAATCAAGTTGGTCCGATCTATGAGACCAACCCCAACTTTGATACACACACCTTCTCACTAGCAGAAGTCAACATTGCTATCAAAAAAAAACTTGGCAAAGCCCCAGGACTAGATGGCATTCCAATTGAAGTGTATCAACTACCCAAGTTAAGGAAAGATTTATTGACATTCTGCAGTGAAACATACTTAGGGAATAGACCACCGGATTTAGACCCCTACGGTCTACATCTTCCCAGTTTCTTGCTCTAAGACGCATATTCGAGGAAACGGGAAACCACCAGAAAAACGTTGCCATTATTATCATCGAATTCAAGAAAGCCTTTGACTCAGTAAACAGAAACAGACTGTTCCAGATTCTTCATGCGTATGGCATCCAAAAGAAGGTAGTCAAAGCCATGCAGAAAATGTATAAAAAACACCTCTGCTGTCATACTAACTCCCAAAGGAGACACTACAAATTTCAAGATCAGTGCAGGAGACCCTCTCGCCCTATACTTGTTCAACATTGTCTTGGACTATGCTCTAAGAACTGTAATTGATGACAGAGAAAAACTAAGTCTCACCAAACTTTTACTTGATAAAGTGGAAAGTGCTTCCAAATTTTGTGGACAGTTTCTCAATCTAAGCAAAACAAAGCACATGCATATCATCCCGTCTGCTACTGACACTGCACTCATCAGACGGGAGTCAAATTGAGAAAGTAAAGGATTTTAGATATCTCGGATCCTACACACACCCACAACATGACATCGTGTGTAGAAAAGCCCAGCAGGGGTGGCAGTTCACGCCCTTGACAAAGTTTGGCGAGCGCCCATCAACAGAGTCAATAAACTGAAGATTTTCAGGACGACGGTCGAACCAATCCTGATATATGGATGCTATTCATGGTCGCTAACACAAACAGTAGAACATGCACTGGATGGCACCTACACAAGAATGATGCAGAAAACTCGACTTAACAATGACACACAATGCCATTTTTTATTTCTAAATACCCTTTTGATGCCGATTTTAGGTGCAATCTGTATCTTTTCTCGTGGATATTCCAATTCCGGAATTGGCCTTGGTGTTTTGTTTTTAAGAACATTTGGAATTGGTGAAATTGTAAGTTAAGAAATTAAATAAAGTCGCTCTAAAACAGATGTTATTTTTTGGTATTGAGTGTGTATATAATTGCTCTGCACACATACTGTTGTTTTGATATGGAATTGATTATTGGAATTTGTAGTTTTAAGGGGGAATTATAATGTAATTGGTGTGGAATTGGAATTGATACAATGTAATTGCCCCAAGTCTGGTCGTATCTAGGGCAGACTTGTTAGTGGGTGTCAAGCCATATACGGTATTTAGTGCATTGTGTTAAATGACAGTGCAAGCTGCGGTGTAGTGTAATTATTTTAGTAGCTCCAATTTGACATAGACACTCATTAAATGTGTTCGCTTATGTTCACCACACTATGCCTAATATATAGAAATAACCTTAATGATATGCTGACAATACCTAGAGTGCAATCACAAGAGTCATGAAGAGCATTCATTGCAGGTGCGAAGGTGAACTATTATTATAATAGTTGTAATGATATTTTAATTACAGTTCTTTGCGTTGTGATTTTTCATGGATGGAAATAAAATGAGTAAATGCTGATATAAGTTATAAGAAAACAGTTACGTGGTGGGTGTCTCATTAGTTTTGTGTATGGTGATGCATTTTCTTCAGTACAGCTGTGTTTTAAATTTAAGATTGACAAACACAGTTACATTGTTTTCCAATTTATCCTACCTTTGGTAGAATTTTCAAAATCTACCTTAGCACCATACACAAGAATTTAGACTGTTCTTTCATGAGTGCATAATTTTATTTTGGCAAAATATACCACATTTATTTTATACTTTCATAGAATAAAAAATTACAATGTTATGCTACAAATACTAACTTATATTAATTAACTTATTTTTAAAGTTTTTAATGCAGCAATTATTTATGCATCCTAGTAGCTCAATATAAGCAGTGTTGACTACATTTAACAAATAAATACCATCAACATTTCCCCATTCTTGTCAGTTGTACTTATAGATGGCCTGTTTGTCTTCCAGTTCACAGAGACCAGGGTGGAGGTAGCAGGGTGCAGCCAGGGGTTAATGGGGACACTCCGAGACAAAGGTATGAAAACGAGGGCGCACTGAGTGGACTACCTCATCATATATGAGTATTGTACTATGCTTCGTCGTTTTGAAATAATTTTGGCAATTCAAAGATGGAGTAATCGTACTAGATAATCGTGTGTAATCGTCTACAATTACGTTGGTCAAAACACGAAGTAATAAAAATCATACTCCATTACATTGCCAAAGTAATTGTAATCATAATTACAATCACAATAAAAAATGTGTGCATATTTATGTTGCCCAGGTCGCAACTACAACGCAGACAAGCTTTTGTCTTCATTCTGTATATAAAATTATATACAGTGACTATTTTAATATCGCTTTTGATTTTGTCTTGAATAACATTGGTGATAATAATAACATAAAGGTTTTTATTTATTTAATTATGTCAATTACATTCTTAATTGTAATCATGATTACACGCAGAAGTACTCATACATGGAATCATACTCATAAATGTCGTCCCATTTCTGTTTGGCATGTGTCGATACCATGCTATATATTATTATTATAAAAACAAGTCTTTTTATTCTTAATATAAACGACAACTATTGTCACATGTGTGATGCTGTTTATTTATTTGATTACATTGCGCTGCTGAGCAGGTGTGAGACAGACATATATAGGAACATTGATGACAGTCCTGTCTACGGAGACTCCCCATTGTCAAATGACAGTGTTTGGTCGGACAATGTTGACAATTACTCGGAGACGCCAATGTCTCTCACAGGGTTCAACAGAGGTACAGTGTTCTTCTTTGTTGCTCCCTTTATAGAGGGGTGAGGCTAGTTCATGTACTTCCTCACACCCCAGATGTTACCCCTTCCCACTTCTCCCTATTGGCACCCTCTTCCCTCCCCTTTTTGCTCCCTTTATAGAGGGGTGAGGCTAGTTCATGTACTTCCTCACACCCCAGATGTTACCCCTTCCCACTTCTCCCTATTGGCACCCTCTTCCCTCCCCTTTTTGCCCTTCTGTGCCTTTCTTCTGTTAAAGTTGCTCCTTAAACATGTTTCTTTAGAAACACACCCAAGTTTCTTAGTCACATTCCTTGATACAATATTCTTTTACCATAGTATTTTATCTTTTTCTTCATGGCTGATTAAATACATCTTAAGCAACGTTTATAGTAGCAACGCTGATTTTGTTAAGGCGTGTCTTGTGAAACACAATTCATACAAACCCTGATTGTTGTGTTATTCTGTAGAAAGCGTGGATGTTTATGAGACAGAGGACCAGGACATCCGGACATATGATGCACATACAACAGCCTGTCTTAGTATCGTGTTTCCACCCTATTACATATCAACCCTCGGCCTACCACGGGCGGGCAGCCCAGCTCACTCAGACAGGGGCAGGTAAGGTCATCACTTCAAATTAGCTAAAAATTGTGTTGGATAAATTTCTGGTAATGTTTTTGGTGGACAGTTTAAAGTTAACGTTAAAATTTATTGTTGGATGTGGTTTGATTTCTGAGCCTGCTGTGATTTGCTTAGTTTATAGAGCAATAAAAATAACATATTAATCATGGTTGTTAAATGGCAGTGCCCTTTAATAACAGTTAGTAAAACAGTTGTAGGCATAACAATGGGCATTAACTAAATATTGAAAGCAATTCCCCTTACATATTACGGATGATTCATACATAGCAGTCAATGGGGATTACCAATGATTAACTGGCTAAGTGCAATAAATGTGGGGCCCAAAAACCACCAAAACAAACCCCACACAAATGTTATTATTACGCTTTAAATTTCCAGAAAATGTAACTGAAAAATCATTTTAAACTGTGGAAATATTTTCAAAACAAATTATTCAAAGCATTCACGTAGTTCTAGAAAATTCTTTAAATATTTTGCAAAGATAGGTGGGGATGTTATAGATTCCTGGAGTTGGTCGAGACATGCATCGACGGAGCGATGGTGGCACCACTGTCTACACAGTGGCTACAGAAGATATATTCACTTGTGCCAACACATTTACTGGCACTCGAATCAGCCAAGACAAATTTCTTAGAGGTCAGTTAATTATCATTTAAGTTTTTTTCTGTGTCTTGACATCAGATCAGACACATGTATTACATATAACCTGTTGAAGAGTCAAAACAATGGAAGTCAACCTTGATTGGCACCATGTGGATGGTTGGATATGAGTCTATTAGACTAACTTCCAATGCATGAACATAGACTTTCATTCTTTAAATTCTTCAACAACATATCTATCAAGGATTCACAATAATGAAAGATAATTTTTGTGTGTTAGAAGTTAGTGTAACAGACACATCCAACCAACCACATGCTGCAGATCAAAATGGACTTCCATTGTTTCAACAGCGATATGCTAAAAAACGTCATTGCCATCTATGGAAATATTTAATGCTACTTTTCCACTAAGTTGTATGTGTTTATTTTGTTTTATTATTGCCTATTTCGACAGTATTATTGAATTTTGGCTAATACAGTAGGATCTATGAAATTAACTGATTGATTGTCTACTTTGAAATGTTGAAGTTAAAACGAAACAAGTCATGGATTTTGGGCTTTCACCTAAAAGAGATAATAAAATCTAACCGTGTGCAACTAAAATCAAGAATATCACGCCAGTGGTTTACTCGGAATGTGTTCTAAAAGTGGGATATTCTGGTCAATTGTCCGGTTAACTGAGGGCTGACATGTTAACCGGTGTGACCAAAATGCGCATGCTCAGTTCTATGAAATCAGGTAACCTAGACTACCATGTGACGTATTACGCACTGGCGGTATAAACAACCAAAGCAGTCTCGATCAAACGGGTTATTTCAGAGAGGAGTAGTTTTGTAAAGAAAGGCCTAAATATGTTACATAAGTTGAGTTTCTAACCAAACAGCATTGGCAAGTATAGGAATAGGTGTATACAAATATATTTTCATTTAGCGAGCAAATATTGCCAGACTACTGGCAGTCATGACGTAGGGTTATCTAACAGTATGGCACGGCCCACAAAATTAAAATGATGTATGTTCAACAAGGTTTTCCTAATTAACCACTTGCGTGAAATTCTAAATTGTAGTTGCAAATGCTTAGTAACTCTTATAGGTGCATAAGTCAAAACCATGACTGTTGTTTAATGATGTATCATTTGTTCCTCCTGCTAGGAGCTGAACAAGGATTACAGACACGCTATGAAGAAGGGAATGTTGGATTATGTACTCCTGGATGAAGAAGAGCAGAAGAGACTTGGTATTTCCGTTTTACCAAAGGTATGAAGAAAAACATGGAAGTGTTGAACATCATTAGTTTGCAGATTTTTGTGCCTAATTGCAAGATCTTGAGAAGTGTTTGTCACTGGCGCCATCTGGTGAATGACCAGGTGCTACGGCTGTCATTTGTGCCACCTGGTGAATGATGAGATGCAATGGTTGTCACTGGCGCCATCTGGTGAATGACCAGGCACAATGGCTGTCAGTGGTGCCATCTGGTAAATGACCAACTGTCGTTCATGTCATTGATAATATTAGTTTAATGCTTTAGACATCTTAATATCTATTCAATTTAGTAAAATTAATGTATTAATGTTTTCACTACAGTAATTCGCCTTTGAATGGTCAAAGCGGCCATCTTCATGATTTTTTACTGCTATTATTACACAATTCTGACCGAGATTCATTGTGTATTTCAGCGAGTGGAGAGAGTGGGACGTTATGATTTTCCGTGGCACGAGAATATCAACATCGCCCGTGTCTTCATGGAGGCGGAGTTGTACGTCACACACCCCGTCATGGCCGCCCTGCTCTACCACTTTCACACCAAGTAAGCATCTTCTTCCCCGTTGTTCCATTGTGGGGTGGGGGGGGCACATCAGATTCTGTTCTTCCCTCACCACAAGTGGTCTCCGTCTGTTGCGATCTTCTGTCAATCCCTCCCACTATTCGCCCTTTTGAGATATCTCTAAACACTGTCCATCCACCTTAATTTCAGTCGTCCTCTTCTCCTACCACCCTCATATGTTTTCCATGATCTCTTTGTCCTTCTCTCCTCACTCATTCTCAGTATGTGTCCTGCCTGTCACAGTCTGCTCCCACTACCTTCGTCTTCAGGTGTTTCTTCATTTCAATCTTTCTCTCTTAATTCCCCCATCTTCCACACCAAGTAATCTTTATCTGTTCTCAAGTTGTTAATGTATTGTTTTATATATGTTTTGATATGTAATTAGTGATTATTTCTTTGATTTGCTTCTGCAGTTTGTGATCAATGTGTGTGGGAATGTTTGATCTCACCTAATAAGTGCATGTTGTGCTATTAAAAGGTGACTAAATTAATTAAATATCTGTTATGGTGATGATAACAACATTCTTGTTCTTAGCACTACATTACTGTGTATGAAACTGCAAAGGAAATGTCTATGTTGCTCTGTATAGCATGTCGGAAAATGCACTCACCCTAAGTAAACGTTGTTTTATCAGGAAAATAAACGTTATGCTATTATCCTGAGATGTTATCTGATTTCTTATTGGTAAGAACTGAATCTAGGGTTAGCGCCGTAGAGCTATGGTTGTGTCTTGGGGCATAGTAGTGTAGTTGATAGAACACCAGACTCGATCAAGGTTCTCTTGCTGCCATTTTGAAGCTTAAGCAATTTCTATCACTCTATGTTGCCTCAGTTCACTCAGTTGTATAAATGAGTACCTGGCTATAGACAGTGGTGGGTACGTAAACGAATAGTCTTCATGCAGTAATTGCAGTGAGGCTGAATGCTTCCCAGAGAAGTCGAATTGGCGTTGGAATGAACAGGTCTGCAAGAGGGTAAAGCGCTTTGAGCACTCCTAAAGACTGGAAACAGCGCTACATAAGAATGTGCCTTTCTTAGATATGGTGATGTACGATTGATACCACACTATATAAGAATCTACCTTTCATAGATATGGCGATATACGACTGATACCACACTATATAAGAATCTACCTTTCATAGATATGGTGACGTGAGACTGATCTCTGTGTCGGAATTGCGCCATCTCATGCCAATGACGATGCCAGAGTTGGAGCGACACATCACAGAGTCGTGTCGGAGCGCTGCTGACATTCTGCTTCAGAACTGGCTTCCAGAATCAGCTGTCTTGGTTGACCAGCATCGTGACCTCATCGAGAACTGTATGCCATCTGATGACGTGGTGGGTAAAATCAAGAACTTTCTAGAGAAGAACTAGTGACTTGAGGCAGCCCATTTTCACTATTTTATATTTACTCTATTTAATTATTTATTTTGTATACATTAAAACGTAATTATTTATGTTTATATTTATTATTTATTTTTAATTTATTTAAAGAAAATCTCTCGTGTATTGTTCATGAAATATCTTTCTCCTTTTACCATACGTTTTATCAGTATCTTGTTTTGTTTTACATTGTTTATTTATTCTTATAATTATATTTTAAGTGTATATTTTGTATACAATACAGTAGAACCCCTCACCGTGGCCACCCCTTGAAAATGGCCTCTGTATCCCAGTATGTTTTCCCACATCTGTGTATTTGACCAGCCTCTGTAATACGGCCACCCCTTTAATCAGGCCACTTTACCTCAGTCATTTGGGTGGCCGTTTTAGAAGAGTTTGTAATACGGCCACCCCATTAATCAGACCACTTTACCACAGTCACTTAGGTGGCCGTTTTAGAGGAGTTTAACTGTAAAATGTAATTATTTATGACATACATGATAATTTTATTTGATTTAAGCAGTAAACTGTTAGTTAACAGGAAAGAGTTGACTACAAGATGTGGGACACTTGGAGGAGTTACACAAAATGGAAATATTTTACCTTCTATGATCTATATAATTATGTTGCTTTATTGGTTCAATATGAGAGAACTGACTAAATGTGTACATTAATTGTCTTGATTGATTGATGACTCGTTAAATTATCAATCACGTACCAAAAAAAATGTGTTTAAAAAATAGTTAATTACTATGATAGGTTATTTTTCCTACTGGTTTGACATTTGAGGTGATGCTCCTGCAATAATCAAGTATTCATGGACAAACATTAATAATTATATAACCTTTCGTTTTAATGGCTACAATAGACCTACATTAAGACTTATTTTTCTGATGTGTTCTTTTAATCTAGTTTATGTGGTTCAAGAAGGTAAAGTGTACGTCCAAGTGCTGCAGTTATGACCACCATAGATTACACTACCTTTGATGCACAAGCACCCTTTAATTAAGCACTGTCACCTGGTTTGAGTGGACACTGCACCGCATGTGATTCTTATGAGTCTCAAATTAAAATCATGACCAAAAAAATGCTGAAAATGCACCCTTTCAAAATGTCTTCTTAAAATTAAATCAAGAACTGAAACTTTCCTCAACCATGTATTTTTTTCTGACTTAAAAAAATCACATTAAAGATATTTTTGCAGGAAATAAAAAAATTCTTGAAACATTTCAGACAGTTGTATGGCGTGTTCAGTTGCTCATGTTGGTGATTTTTAAGAGCTTGGGGCAGGTTCAGGAGCAAGCCGCAGTCTAGGCTTGATCCACGCGTAAACAACTAACTAGTTGGTGCTCCACCATAAAGGCAAAAAGGCACAACCCAAAATGGCACATACAAAAAAGCACATACAAATATGGCACATATCATTGTCTATAATGGCACAACTGAGGTAATGACAGAAATAGCACATTTGAATATAAAATGTGACTCGCAAATAAATAAATGTTGAAAAAAATGACATTTGCATATCATAGTAGTATAATCACATCAAACATCACTGGTTACATGCACATGTCCACAAAATTATTCAGTTTAACCACATAAAAATGATGAAAAATCTAATTGTTCGTGGTGTGGTCTTAATTGAGCTCTTTGGTTACTTTGTGCCCAAATCAAACTAATGTAATGAAAACATTAAAAATATATTTTAATGAAAACATTAAAAATATATGAAAATTTTATGAAAACACATTGTTCATGGTGAAATTTTATATGAGCTCTCTGTGATACTCAAATATGTATTTTTTTTCCAAGATTAATAAGTGCCATTTTAAATTCAAATGTGCTGTTTTTTTTTACCTCAGTGCTATTTTCATATGTGCCATTTTAGGTCATGCCTTATGTAGGGAGACCAGCTAGCTAGTTCGTTAATATCAGTCACCTCAAAGGTAAAAGGTAAAGTCATTCCCCAGGCATTACGCCTTAGGAAGCCATGAAGGCTTATATGGCCAGTGCTTTAACCTGGTTTCTATAGTGCGAAGCAACTTAGAGTGCAGTTATACTGACTCTCCTGGACGGGACACTAGTCCATCGTAGGTACCTTCCAAACAGTGTTTGTACTCATTTGAAGCTGAGTAGACTGAGGCAAAGTAGGGTGAACGAAATTGCCTAAGTTTCGAAAACGAACCTTGACCAGTGTGGGTCTAGAACTCACAACCCTTGAATTTAGAGTCCAACACCTTAACCACTAGGCCACGGCTGCCCCCAGTCACCTCAAAAGCTGGTCGTAATTCCGATCGTGAGAGACTAACATGCTAAGTTAGCTTAATTGAAGCAAATGATTTAACTTATTAATGCATATAATTTTGTCATGAAAATAATGAAGATCTTTGGGATTCTCTTGATCTGGTTTACCTTAAGATATTGTGTGTTCACATAGGATATTTTTCGACTGGTTAATCTTGCACATCTATGTCAGAATGCATTGACCATACAAATGTTCAGAATCAGTCCTCTATGAACCTCTCTCAATGGTGGTGGTTGGTTGGTTTGGTTTGGTTTGGTTTGGTTTGGTTTGGTTTGTGTTAGTTAATTGATGAACCAAAATTATAATAGTGGCTGTTGGGTTGTTCTGTGGATTTTGTTTGTGGAACTTGCACTGTAATGTTGAACACTATAATAACAGTGCATAAAACATCTAATTATGTTTATGTAGATCCCATTATGAAGGCACATAAGATATATACAGAAATAGGAATGCTTGTGTTGTGTAATTGTCAGATTGAGTGGAACAATTGGCTGCAATTTATTACGGTTGTTGGAGGACGAAAAACATTTCACATGATACCTCAAAATAAAGTTTGAATATATTGAAAAATAGAGTTTAAAATATTTGCATATTATTATTACACATATTGTGCATGACATATATTTGATAATAATACAGAAGCAACAGGTAATCAACTATTTGTATCATCGTAGCACTAAGAAATCACTTGTTATCGTGGATGTGTATACGTAGTTGTAATTAGCATACTGAACATATAATTAATGCAGTGATTAATTATAGGATTAGTCAGTTGTACACTTTTAATGCATGACGTGTATATTTATATATTTTTATTTTACCTTTTTACATGTTTTTTTACTGCATGACGTGTATCATTCCAACATGTGTATATTTATATATATTTCTACTTGTATTTTATGTTTATTTATTTATTATTATCATGAAATGTTCCAACAAGTTGTATATGATTGTTTCTACGTGTTAATTAAGATTGCATGAAAGAGACGATTGTGTTCGCAGGATATGCGGATAGAGAAGATGGACAGATTCTTCGAATGTATCACTTCGCTGATGTCAAATTTATTGCGAAGTTGTGTGAAAAACTCACTGGACGAGCTTGTTGAGTTCGTCGAGGAATATGTCGAAGGGAACGATTATGCCGGGGAATACGACCTGTTTGCGGGGCTGGCCCTGCCAACCCGTGTTGTCCCCATCAATCTGTTCCTGGTCAGTGTTTCAGACCCTAAAACCAATTGAACTTTGCATGTGACCTCTAATATTGGTGGTTCAGGGAAGGTTTTTGTATAAGAAAAGATTATTTGATAAATATGCTTCTCAGATGAAGTGATCAAGTGTACTTGGAAATCATACATAGTTATCTATCTGCGTTTCAGTATTGGCAGTATTGTATTGTCATGTTAATTAAGAATGCATTGTAGTTTGATCAAATGCATAATGTGTACTAACAATTAGG
Organism: Lamellibrachia satsuma; assembly: GCA_033239005.1. Taxonomy (NCBI): domain Eukaryota; kingdom Metazoa; phylum Annelida; class Polychaeta; order Sabellida; family Siboglinidae; genus Lamellibrachia; species Lamellibrachia satsuma. The sequence continues at coordinate 3,387,532 of BSQZ01000004.1, forward strand.
AAAGTAAGGTATGTATATGTATTTAATATTATGTTTTAGTATTATACATTAATTAGTTTAGATCATTCATACAGGGGAAGCTTCATATAAGTTTTGCTTCTGCTTTCTCCTTTTCTTGTATATAGTATGAACTAAATATTGATATATGTATGAAACTGTACGTATGAAGTTGGAAATACGTGTTTTCTTTATCTTTATAATGAGAAATTGCTATATAAGTTTAGGATATTTTGACAAGTGAAAAGCAATGTTGATTGATATAACTTAGTGAAAAATTTTGGGATATTGTAAGTGCATCATGATTTTATATGTAAGTAAATGTTAAAGGTTCCATTTCATGGAAGCATTAAATGATGCTTTAAAAAGGTATGTAAAGGAAAGACGTATGTGATGTTAGTAGTCTTGTGAAAATATAACAGAACATTCTATCATATGACGTAGGTTTAGGTGAGTAGAATTTGTATTTTTAAGACAATGAACGGATGTGGAAATTTTTAATACTTTGTATACCTTCTTTAATATATTAAGTTCTGCCATTTTCTTTTCGTGAATTCTGCTGTAAAATCTCTGTAAACAGTACATGTTGTGTGTTTACACAATGCTTTGACTGTTGGTTGGCATAGTCAACTTTTAATGACTATTTGTAATGACATGGATTTTTGTAATTATCCATAAAAATTAAAAAAATATTATTGATTTGTTTACCTTTTAATTATTATTAAGTCACTTTTCATAGTGACTTCAGTATTTGCTTTTAAGCACTTTTTACGACATGGAAATTTTATTATCTATCTATTTATTTATTGACATTTTTAACTTTAACTGAGCTTATTGTACATTAAATGTTTCACACTGAAATGGTTGTGTTTCACTTCATGTCTGTTATGCACACATGCACTTAATAATAATAATAATAATGTTACTTTATAGGAGACTGACAAGTCGGGAGACCCTGTGGTGCTAAGATGCACTCCATCCTTTGAGGACATCTGCAAGAAGTTTGACCAGCTAGTTGACATGATGGTCGAAAGTGTCACCAAGTTGCCACGTGTTGAGCACAGACTTTTCGAGAAAGTTGACCAGCTTGACGTCACATATATCCCATCTGTCCAACTTGACCAGACGATTGTGCGAGAAGAAATTATCGAACAGGCAAAGAGAAACATATCTCGAATAGTGATGGCTAACAATGCTGGACCAACCAAGTGAGTGCTGTTTGTAATGTGACAATGAAATGTTTTTGTTGGTTGATAATACTAAGTTTAGCACTACTCTGAAACTTGTTCAGTGTGATAATAGTGTACAATATAAAAAATTACTAGACCAACTATAATTTTCATTGATGATAACCTTTTGTTTTCAGAGTTAATTTTACATAGGATTTTGAAGAAAATAAAAGTTAATACTTCAGACTTAGAATGATTTGTGATCAGTGTGTTTGTTTAACAAATTAAGTAGGTGGGCATCACTTAAGCTTTTTGAATGGCAACATCGTCAAATAAAATCTACACAGATGAAAATTTGTGGACTCTCAATAAGCCAATGGCTTCCTTGTCCACTTGCCATCTCGGCCTTTTGCTTTGGGTGACAATCCTGTTAAGTCATGTTAAATCATGCCCTGCTGTCTGTGTGCAGGTACATCCACGTGTATGACAAGTACGTGCACCTCCTGAAGGACGAGGCTGCTCGGAAGGTGGATAAGTTCATCAGTCGGCGCCACGGTCTGCCGAGCTACGTGAAGGAGATCGATTCCCTGAAGGGGATGGCCTCGATGCTTGCCTCCATGCCTGTCTATGCTCCCATGAACTTCTTCCTCCTGAACTGTGACAACATCAACAATGTGAGTTTTTTTTATAGAATATTCCATAAGATTATTGCAGACACAACTGTGTAGAATTCAGAAAATATTCTATAGAATTTTTATAGAATATTGTATATACAATTTATTTTTAGATTCTATAATTTTTGCAGACAACTATAGAATTTGTAGTTTCTATGCTTTTCTAAACAATATTTTGCTTCTGTAGAATTCTGTTGGAATGCTAGAAACAAACATACAGTTTGTGATAAGGTGGTAATGTCAGTGACTGGACTCGGCTTTGGGAGAATAAAATAAGCGTTGGGCTCTTCTGTTGTCTGTAAACACTAATAAGACACAAAGCAATTCCACACAATCCTGTACAGCTCCATAGAAAATCCCTTCTACCTGGTGTCTATGCCAGGGGAAATAAGAGATCCCACGCGTCGAAATGGAAAAAAACTGCTGTGGACTTACTAACTATAGAGGCGGAAAACTCTGAAAATAAACCATCCCTGTAATGCCTAGACAGTCTTAAGCCATAAGACACAACTTTGCAGGTGTTGATGACAAAGGCACGGTTGCTGGCGGAGACGATGGTGAATCACATTATCAACACGAGCCGAGTGTTCAACCGGAGTATCTGTGCCGAGTATGACACAATAGTGAAGAAAATCACAGCTCAGTCGGAAACAACAGAGCAACTGGTGGAGCAGGAGGCATATGTGGAGTTCCTCCAGACAGGAGAAATATACACACTCAGGGTAAGACTGTTTTTGTATATTTAAGAATTGCTTTTTAATTGAAGAAATTAAAGAATGTTTTCATTTCATGGTATTTTTAAAATAACGTTAATTTAAAGTGTTTTAGGTTCATCTGTTGACAACTTTAATATTGCTTACCGATTTCGAGATTGACAAACCAGTTAGTTTTGATGTGCCTCAAGAATTTAGGCACAAAAGAACATTTCTTACTATTATTATAACACAATGCTATTCAAATGACATATTAATTATTTATTATCTTAAAGTAGATTATTTCGTAAATCATTTAAATTACCAGTCATTCATTGTACACTTTTTATTTTGTAGATTCTTGACTGATACTCAAGATTATTAGATAATTATGACTTTTTTATGACGTACCTTTTATTTATTTATTTAACACATTTGAACTTATTCGAACTAATCATGAACTTATTTTCTTATTTCACTGCTGTGCATTACAAATGTCTGATTAATTAAAAAATTGCATTATTTCAGGAGAAACACGAAAAGGCAGCAGAAAACCTCCTCTTTCTGATGGAATATTCCATCCTGTCGAAGGATGACATCCGTCTCAACGAGAGGACATTTAGCTGGCCCGAAAGAATCATGCCCATGATTCTAAACACGTACGTTTTTGCCTGGAGCTGAAGTTTAATTTCTATATATTTTGATTGCATATATTCACAGTTGTCATAGTAAATAGTTTTGACACCAGTTCAGTGCAACTGTCAACCAAAATAAGATATAAAGAAGACTCTTATCTGACATAAAATAAGATATAAAGAAGACTCTTATCTGACATAAAATAAGATATAAAGAAAACTCTTATCTGACATAAAATAAGATATAAAGAAGACTCTTATCTAACATAAAATAAGATATAAAGAAGACTCTTATCTGACATAAAATAAGATATAAAGAAGACTCTTATCTGACATAACATAAGATATAAAGAAGACTCTTATCTGACATAAATGCAGGATGACATCATGGGACATGATGGTTACATTTTAGGACAAATTTGAGTTGGATAGGGATGATTTTGTTTAGAAGGAATAATCAGACAAACTATTAAGAGAGGAATAATCAGACAAACTATTACATTATTTGATGTTTGGCCAAAAATCAATTGCAGTGAAAATGGAAAACTCACAAACTTCGCACTTGGCGCAAGTGTTTCACTGTTGATGTTATGGACTCTCTCTTTTGAAATACGCATGAAAAACAAGTTCAGTGGGTTGAAGGCTAAAGGTTGGCTCCGTACTGACTTTGCAAGTTATCAGAGCTAATGATCGTAGTCAATTCTTTTGGCGATTTGAATAGAAGTTTGCACTTTTTTATTAATTTGACTGCAGATAGTATTTAACCAATGCACACATTACATATTTGGACATCAACAAACAAGATTTGCGATTGGCTGATTGAGGATGGAGTCTTAAAACATATTTTTCTCACCTGACCATTGCATCATCTAGTGTAGTTGTTGGATGTGGCATGCATTGGTAAATGGATGTATGCAATTACTTTGCATACTAATTTTATGCGAGTCAACAGCACTACTGTTGTAGCCATCCCTTTGTGATTGGTTAAGAGGGAGGTGGACTTTGACCAAGCCATGGCCCAATATTTAAATTAACCATGCAACCGCACATTTACACACTGCTGCATCGTAATACAGGGTGGAAACTTCCAGCCAATCAGCATTAACCCATTTCATTCTGACAGCTAGTTAGTTGGCCACATTGCTCAGATCTGAAGAAAATCCCAAATTTACAGTTGTAGCAAATTATTGTGACGGTCAGGTTACATATCTATTTTTTATAAAATAATGGTGTAAGAAAAGTATATAAACCCTTACATTTCTGGAATCGGGAGAGAATTGCCTACATGATGACATTGAACATGTTTATGTAGCATGTACATGGATGAAGTGGTTTCAAGGTGAAGAAAAAGAAGGAAAAGTAATAAAAAAAAAAACATTGCGTATCCGACTTTGGCCTTATTTTACCTACAGACAGCCACTCAGGAAGGTCATACATCCAATGGGAGAAATCTCCCAAATTCATTTCTTCACACAGTGGTAAAAATTTCATGCAAATATCTTTTCTCAGTCTGGTGCTACACATTTTTGAATGAAAGTTGTCGGATACCTGAAAAGATAACTTTCCCGACAGGAATTCACAAACATTTCTATTATTTTTTTCTAGGCAGCTGTTGAATAAAAGTGATAAACCCATATCTTTCTGGACTCAGAAGAGAATTGCCTACATGATGATGTTGACATTGTTTGTGTAGAGTGTGCATGGTGGAAGTAGTCTCAAGTTGAAGAAGAATGTAAAGAAATAAAAGAATAAAAAAACGTTTATATCAACTTTAGACTTGTTTTACATGTATGTAGCCACTCAGAATGGTCATACATCCAGTGACATAAACCTCCCAAATTAATTTCTTCAACCAGTGGTAAAAAAATTATGTAAATATGATATATCAATCAAAAGTTATAGTTTTTTGAATGAAAGTCATGTAAACTAACTGAATAATTTCCTTACAGATATTCACTCTCAATACAGATGCAGTTTCTAATGCAAAGGAATTACCACATTCAAGACAATGTACACAATAAAATTTAATATGAAACAGCAAACATTCACTTGACTAGTGCAATAACGTTCACACCACTGTTCACGAGTCGAGACACTGGCCATGTCACTGTTCACGGCACTGGTCATCCTGGTCACGCCAATGACAACTCACAGGTTGTACAATCTGTGGAAATGTGTGCACACACACTCTAAGTGCACTGGCTGTTGACACTGCCGACACCCGTGTTTGGTCGTGCCGCGTCGTTCACCTGCTGCTGCTCCCAGGGAACACTCAATACATGTCCTCTTTCTCTCGTACATCTTGACGATGTCGTGTCTCCCTGCACCGGGGACAGGACGTGGGTTGGCAGCAGGGTCCCGTCGCGAACGAATGTCGCCTACCAGCCACAGGATGATCTCCTCCAGGAAATCCTGGAAGTTAGGCCACTCGGACTCGACCATCTCCGGGTTGCTATCTCGCGCCACAACATATGCATTGTGTGCGGAGGCCATCATCAGGTAGTGGAAGATGCGCCTCCACCACTTCTTGGAGCGGTGATGGATGATGTAATAACCCACCATCTGGTCCATGAGGTCAACCCTTTCATGTGTTTCTGGTAGTCAGCCACGGCTGCAGGGACTACCACCTGTTGGGAATCACCACCCACACGCACGCTGCCGCGACACGGCTCCCACTGCTGTCGGGTCGTGGAAGTTCGACAAGACACACACTGGCTTTGTGTCCTGCCACACTACAAAGGACAGCTCGTCCTTCTGTGCCACCTTGTACTGGTGCTTCTCCAGTCTCACATTCTTCGGCAGCAAGGCAGTCGGCAGGTTCTTGCGATTGCTCCGGACTGTGCCACACGCATACACCTGTCGAACATGCAGGTACGTCAGCAAGTCAGTGCTTGTGTAGAAGTTGTCGAAGTACACCTGCGTGTACTGCCCGTACAGGTGGTCGACAAGGTCTGTCATAACACGGTGTGTCAGACCACGTTCCTGTCCTCCCGGTGCCCTGCCGGTGTACACCTGGAACTTCGACAGGTAACCAGTGTCGCTTTCTGCAAGGACCCACACCTTGATGCCCCACTTGATCGGTTTCGCTGGCAGGTACTGGCGAAATCCAAGTCGGCCCTTGAACTGGATCATACTCTCATCGACTGTGTACGTCCCGTACGGCACGTACACAGACTGAAACTGTTCGTTGAGAAAGTCAACAAACCACCGTATCTTCACGAGCTTGTCTCCTTCGGCACCTGGGGCGTCATTGTTGGCCAGGTGGAGGTAGCGCCAAATCAAATTGAACTTGTCCCTGGCCATCACCCTGCCAAAGTTCGTCTTTAGCAGCCAGTTGCTCATACGCCAATAGTCATTCCTGGATGGTAGACGTAACACACCCATGGCAAAGCACAGGCCAACGAACGCCCTGATCTCGTCGATAGTGACAGGCGTCCAGATAGGGGCTGATGGCGGTGGTGGGTTTCGCTGCCTCTCCTGGTCGGCGTAGCGGTTCGTTTCATCAGTCAGTTGAGTCCACATTTCGGCGGTCCAAAACTGGTCGAAGTACATCCCCGGGTTTGCTTCTGGTGGATGTAGGACCGACGCCCCACCGATTCCGCGAAAGGCCATGGTGACACGTTGGGCGAAATCGCGCTCCTTCCAGATGCCCTGGAAGCCGCCGAAGTCCGAGTCGTCGGAGTCGTCTTCAGCGAACAGATTGCGAACCCACTGTTCTCTCACAGCACGTCGTTCGTCTAGGTCGCTTTCGGGTGAAATACTGCCCAAAGAACTTCCCGTATTACTCCCGATTTCGCTGCCTTCGTAGTCAATGTCACTACCATCGCTAACTGCGCCATCATCCGCCATTTTTAAATACCAAAAATCTCCAAAACAAAACAAATCGAACTTCTCTCTATACTCTGACAAAACACGCGGTTGAAAAATTGCAAATGGCTTCCAACCGGTAGTGTGGTCCTACTGCATCATGGGGAAAATGGTAAAAGCTGGACATGATGCACACAGTTTCTGTAAATACCAGATAAGGCCGTCACGTGTGTTGACTACGCCTGCAGGCGTATCCCGAATGAAAAGGTCAACTACGCCTGCAGGCGTATCCCGAATGAAATGAGTTAAGAGACGTGTCTGGCCTGCATTCCGGGCAGTTGGCCGCACACGTAATTTCAGCCATTGGTACCAGCATACGCATTTTACCAATTCTTGTGTGTTAATTTTCCGACTTATTTATCGAAAATTTTTACTTCACTTCCCTCCCCACCTTCCGCCTATTTAAAAGGACTTGATTTTGTATATTATTTCTGAAATAACCCGGTGGTGGTTTATTTCACATGCTTGCATTGTATTTTGATCTAGGAATTCCACTGTGAAACACTGTTGGCAGTGACACTGTTGGAATTACCCCACCTCTCTGCATTGTATTAATCATTAGTAGTGCTACCAATTTATGTATTGTTATAATTATTACACCACATGAATTGTAGATAAATGTAGACCTCTCTGTAAGAGGTAGTGTTTATGTAGTACATTCATTTCGGTATGTTATTGTTCATATCCATAATGTGGACCTTTTCGTAATGTGCTGTCTTAGCAAATGAGGCAGTGTCTGATTATCTTTATTGCTCACATTTGTTTGTATTTGTTTAATTTTAAACCAGGGCATCTGGTAGTTAATAAATGTCAAAAAGAAATTCTGGCAATGTTTAATCTATTTGGTGTTGTGTTGTTGCATTGCATAAATGGCATTGCCTTTTATCTGTATATAGTAAACGGTTGTGGAATGATAAATGGCATTGTCAGCAACTAGGTAGCAAAGACAATTCCCTTTACATAGCTTAGATGAGTAGTACATATCTGTCAATGGGAATTGCCAATGATTAACTGGCTAAGCGTAACAAATGTGGGGCCCAGAAACCACCACCACATTGTAGACCCAACAACTAGAAGGAAGGAAGTATAGGCTGGATAAAATACTGATATTACATATAAATATTCGCTACACAAATTGGAGTTGGACGGGGCTGATTTTGTTGCTCTGTTTCCAGCGAACAGAAGCTGCAGAAGGAACATGCGATTGCACTGCGGCGACTGAAAGAATGGAAACGAGTCTTCATAAAAACGCTTGACGATGCCCAAAAACTGATCAAGGAGTTCAGGTCAAAAGATCGGATCCCCGAAGCTGATCAGTATGTGAAACAACTGAATGATTTGTCTGCCAAGCTGGAGCTCTTCAAGGAGGAGGTGGATGTCATCAAATATGATACTTTAATTTGTCCCAAATCCCACAAAACATAAATCCTATTGGACAAAATCCCACAATGTAAAATTGGACATAGTCCCACAATACAACATTCATGTATAATCAAATTACAAACCTTGCATCAAAGTCAATATGTTCTTGACATAAAAAGCAATTAATCTCGTGTGGCAAATAAAATAATTTCCACACAGAAATATTATACGTGAAAAATGTGTTATTTGAAACATTATTAAAATATTTGATCTTTCATTTGGCTCTCAGCGGCAACGCATCAACCGCGAGGAAATGTTATTGAACACTGGCCACCAGGGGGAGTACCCTGAGATCGAGGCAATGATCGTAACGAAGGAACCGTATGACAGACTGTGGCATGCAGCGATCAACTTCCACAGCGAGTACGAGAAGTGGATGAACAGTCCCTTCCTAGAGGTCAACGCGGAGGAGGTCGCGGAGGAGGTGAGGATTACTCTCACTAGGGGGTGTGTAGGTAGTGAAATTTTTTTAATCAGTTGTGGCAACAGGGCGTGACATGGTTGTGGTTTATGGTTTAACAAAAACACATGACCTGCCATGAAAGTAATAACTGTAGTTAACTATTTGGTAGATTATACTATGGTATCTAGAAGACAGGCATTGTACACGTTTTAAAAAGATTGCACTTTGCCAATGTCTTGGAGGTAGTTTTTGTTTCGTTAGTTGCATACAAACACAGTACCCATCTGTATACCTCGGTGTGTGACAAACCAGAGCAAGGAAATAATCCCCCCTTGAAAGATGTCGCCAAACGAAATATTCTAAGAAATAAAAATATATGTGACAGGTGCAGAATCTGTGGCGAACGGCCTACAAACTGACGAGGTTGTTTGCGAGTCCGGAGTATCGAGGACCACTGAGGGCGGCTGTGACCATAAAAGGCAAGCTGGAGAAGTTCCGTATTCACATGCCGCTCATCAACGTCCTGTGTAACCCTGGGATAAAGGACAGACACTGGCAGCTGATGTCAGAACAGGTGAGGCAGGCACCTGTATCTTTGATTTGAAATTCTATATCTTTTTCTTCTTCCCCTTTCGTTCCTTGTCGTAGCCTGTTCCACCCTCTCAACGAGTCAGTAGTCTGTTCCACCCTCTCAACGAGTCAGTAGTCTGTTCCACCCTCTCAATGAGTCAGTAGTCTGTTCCACCCTCTCAATGTGTCTTTGATTTGAAATTCTATATCTTTTTCTTCTTCCCCTTTCGTTCCTTGTCGTAGCCTGTTCCACCCTCTCAACAAGTCAGTAGTCTGTTCCACCCTCTCAACGAGTCAGTAGTCTGTTCCACCCTCTCAACGAGTCAGTAGTCTGTTCCACCCTCTCAACGAGTCAGTAGTCTGTTCCACCCTCTCAACGAGTCAGTAGTCTGTTCCACCCTCTCAACGAGTCAGTAGTCTGTTCCACCCTCTCAACGAGTCAGTAGTCTGTTCCACCCTCTCAACGAGTCAGTAGTCTGTTCCACCCTCTCAACGAGTCAGTAGTCTGTTCCACCCTCTCAACGAGTCAGTAGTCTGTTCCACCCTCTCAACGAGTCAGTAGTCTGTTCCACCCTCTCAACGAGTCAGTATTCTGTTCCACCCTCTCAACGAGTCAGTAGTCTGTTCCACCCTCTCAACGAGTCAGTAGTCTGTTCCACCCTCTCAACGAGTCAGTAGTCTGTTCCACCCTCTCAACGAGTCAGTAGTCTGTTCCACCCTCTCAACGAGTCAGTAGTCTGTTCCACCCTCTCAACGAGTCAGTAGTCTGTTCCACCCTCTCAACGAGTCAGTAGTCTGTTCCACCCTCTCAACGAGTCAGTAGTCTGTTCCACCTCTCAACGAGTCAGTAGTCTGTTCCACCCTCTCAACGAGTCAGTAGTCTGTTCCACCCTCTCAACGAGTCAGTAGTCTGTTCCACCCTCTCAACGAGTCAGTAGTCTGTTCCACCCTCTCAACGAGTCAGTAGTCTGTTCCACCCTCTCAACGAGTCAGTAGTCTGTTCCACCCTCTCAACGAGTCAGTAGTCTGTTCCACCCTCTCAACGAGTCAGTAGTCTGTTCCACCCTCTCAACGAGTCAGTAGTCTGTTCCACCCTCTCAACGAGTCAGTAGTCTGTTCCACCCTCTCAACGAGTCAGTAGCCTGTTCCACCCTCTCAACGAGTCAGTAGCCTGTTCCACCCTCTCAACGAGTCAGTAGCCTGTTCCACCCTCTCAACGAGTCAGTAGCCTGTTCCACCCTCTCAACGAGTCAGTAGCCTGTTCCACCCTCTCAACGAGTCAGTAGCCTGTTCCACCCTCTCAACGCAGTCAGTAGCCTGTTCCACCCTCTCAACGAGTCAGTAGCCTGTTCCACCCTCTCATCGAGTCAGTTGCCTGTTCCACCCTCTCAACGAGTCAGTAGCACCTGTTCCACCCTCTCAACGAGTCAGTAGCCTGTTCCACCCTCTCAACGAGTCAGTAGCCTGTTCCACCCTCTCAACGAGTCAGTAGCCTGTTCCACCCTCTCAACGAGTCAGTAGCCTGTTCCACCCTCTCAACGAGTCAGTAGCCTGTTCCACCCTCTCAACGAGTCAGTAGCCTGTTCCACCCTCTCAACGAGTCAGTAGCCTGTTCCACCCTCTCAACGAGTCAGTAGCCTGTTCCACCCTCTCAACGAGTCAGTAGCCTGTTCCACCCTCTCAACGAGTCAGTAGCCTGTTCCACCCTCTCAACGAGTCAGTAGCCTGTTCCACCCTCTCAACGAGTCAGTAGTCTGTTCCACCCTCTCAACGAGTCAGTAGTCTGTTCCACCCTCTCAACGAGTCAGTAGTCTGTTCCACCCTCTCAACGAGTCAGTAGTCTGTTCCACCCTCTCAACGAGTCAGTAGCCTGTTCCACCCTCTCAACGAGTCAGTAGCCTGTTCCACCCTCTCAACGAGTCAGTAGCCTGTTCCACCCTCTCAACGAGTCAGTAGCCTGTTCCACCCTCTCAACGAGTCAGTAGCCTGTTCCACCCTCTCAACGAGTCAGTAGCCTGTTCCACCCTCTCAACGAGTCAGTAGCCTGTTCCACCCTCTCAACGAGTCAGTAGCCTGTTCCACCCTCTCAACGAGTCAGTAGTCTGTTCCACCCTCTCAACGAGTCAGTAGTCTGTTCCACCCTCTCAACGAGTCCAATCCACCCATTGTGATCTTCTGCCATTCTTTCCCACTCTTGGCTGATCAACTCTGCCCTTTCAAGATCTGTCTTAACACCTGCTGAATACTAGCCTTACATCTTGGGAATCAGGAATTGTTTATTCGACAAGACATGTAACATAAATTAAGAAATACCAAAACGTACTGCGAATTTCTACAAAATGCATAAATTCATAAATATTAATGTTAATTGTATAGGTATGAAATCATGTCGGTCTAGGAGACTGTCACTAAGACTATAATTTGGTCGCTAACATGACAGCAACCCATATAAATTATAAATTAAACAATAGAATTATGTGTGGGATTAAAGACAAATAACTAGGCACATTAATTTCGGTCTTCCTCTTCTCCTGCCACTTCTGTTTTCCATGCTCTCTTTATCTTTCTCTCCTCAATCATTCCCTGTACATGTCCTGCCCATTGCAGCCTGCTCCCCACTACCTTCATCCTCAGGTGTCTCTTCATTCCGATCTCTTCTCTTGATTCCCACTTCTACATAATTCTATATAAAACTATATAAATCTGTATAAAATTTTTCATTGGGTAATTGACCTAGAGGTTTCTGATTCCACTAAAGATACATACATACAAACATACATACACTTGTGGTTTATAGTATGTTTGTCTGTTGAAGGTTGGGTTTGACATGAAGCCAGACGAAGAGATGCCTCTAAATGATATGCTCAAGCTGGGGCTTGAGAAACACATAGACCAACTGAAAGACATCAGCTCCAGAGCCAGCAAAGAATTTGCACTGGAAAAGGTTAGTATATCGTTACAAGTTAAAACAATTTTAGTAATAATCTGAACATGCTACATATGCTGTGTACCATATAATATTTAGTAATTAGTACTAACATAATTTACACCGTAGTGAAAAAAAAGAAAGATTAACAACGCTGGTTAAAATAATGTAATAATGATAACAATTTTATTCAGTCACCATAATATGGCATGATGCAATAAAAATATAACGATAATTACAGTATTCCATCTATACTCTGAAGTAGCTTGTGACTCTGTTTGTCTGTGTGCCTGCCTGTCTGTCTGCCTACCTGCCTGTCTGTCTGAAGAAGACGAAAGCTGGACATTTCAAGTAGATTATGTAACTTGGAACAATAGTATTTCATAGTGATGTACAATTGTTAGCCATGATATGTGTCATTGTTCTCAATCATGATTTTTGGGGCATGAAGATACCATTGCCATTGGCGTTGCCCTACCAAACCATGACTGGCTAGTGCAAGGAGTCATAAGCTCTTGCTGTGGTTGGCTTTTCAGCTAATATTATATATTTGCATAGTAATGTGTGGAATGATTGTGGAATAGTGTAGAAAGTAAATATATGGATGTTCACAGTGAATGCTGCTGCTTGCTATAGGCGTTGAGTAAGATGAAGAGTGATTGGGAAGCTGTGGACCTGACGTTCATCGTCTACAAGGACACGGGAGTCAGCATCCTTGCATCCATTGATGATGTCGAGGCCCTGTTGGATGACCACATCGTAAAGACAGCAACGATGAAGAACTCGCCATTCATCCAGTCATTTGATAAAGATGTCAACGAATGGGACATGACATTGGTGAGTGGTTTTGTCAACAGGTGGCATAATCTGTGTAATATATGTAATCACTATTGCATTAAATACTAATTTTTAAATATGTTCATTTATCAGAGGCGAATCAAGTCGATCGTAGACTCGTGGCTCAAAGTGCAGGCAGCATGGCTGTATCTGCAGCCAATCTTCGGCTCACAGGACATTCGCAACCAGATCCCAAAAGAAGGCGCTATGTTTGAGCAGGTCGACAAACACTGGTATGTAGGTCATTTCACAAGAAATGTTTTTATTATTATTTAAAACAAATAATATACACTTCTTGAAAGATATTGGATTTATGCGCTCTTTGTTTCAGAATGTTGCAGCTGTTATGATTTTTATATAGTGTTCCAGACATTTCAGTGGTTTTTCTTGAATTTTTTAATTAATTTGTTCTTTAGATTATGCACATGTTATCTTTAATGTTGCTTACTGTGTGTTCAGGCACTCCATCATGTTATCTTTAATGTTGCTTACTGTGTGTTCAGGCACTACATTATGTTATATGTACTTTTCAAAATAGTTCAGTATTCAGCTTTTGAGTTATTAACTACAAGTGAAAAGTGTTTTGTGCTTGTAGTGTCAAAATTGTTATCTTGAATGTTGCTTATTGTGTGTTCAGGCACTCCATCATGTTATCTTGAATGCTGCTTACTGTGTGTTCAGGCACTCCATCATGTTATCTTGAATGCTGCTCACTGTGTGTTCAAGCACTCCATCATGTTATCTTGAATGCTGCTTACTGTGTGTTCAGGCACTCCATCATGTTATCTTGAATGCTGCTTACTGTGTGTTCAGGCACTCCATCATGTTATCTTGAATGCTGCTTACTGTGTGTTCAGGCACTCCATCATGTTATCTTGAATGCTGCTTACTGTGTGTTCAGGCACTACATCATGTTGTCTTGAATGCTGCTTACTGTGTGTTCAGGCACTACATCATGTTGTCTTGAATGCTGCTTACTGTGTGTTCAGACACTACATCATGTTGTCTTGAATGCTGCTTACTGTGTGTTCAGGCACTACATCATGTTGTCTTGAATGCTGCTTACTGTGTGTTCAGGCGCTCCATCATGTTATCTTTAATGATGCTTACTGTGTGTTCAGGCGCTCCATCATGAAGAATGCTGTGGTGAACACTAATGCTCTAGTCGTGATGTCTCAGCCACAGATGCTGGAGAAACTGCAACATTCTGAGGTAACTGCTGTCAGTTCACTGACCACAGACAACATTCTGAGGTAACTTCTGTCAGTTCACTGACCACAGACAACATTCTGAGGTAACTTATGTCAGTTCACTAACCAGAGACAACATTCTGAGGTAACTTATGTCGGTTCACTAACCAGAGACAATGCAGGCAATGTTATTAAAACCAGACTTGCGGAAATTGTGTGATATTTTATCACACTGTCTCATCAACATTTGTTCAATTTAATTACACACATGCACATACACACACCACACCAAACACGTATGTGCACGCACGCATGCACGCACGCACGCATGCACGCCACATATATACATATATAAGTCAGCATAAATATTCAGTAACCTTCCTTTTATGTTAAACACAAGCTAGTACAGTAATTGTAGTGGTCACCTGTAGTGCATGTAATAATGCCATGTACTTTGACAGAGCATGCTGGATGAGATACAGAAAGGCCTCAACGACTATCTGGAAACCAAAAGACTCTTTTTCCCAAGGTACGATTGTGAGTCCAAGCAATGTATGTGAAGGATTTCAGGGCAAAATGCGCTAAACGCCAATTCGGGCAACATTTCTGAATTGGCAGAATTTCATGTTTGAAATCTGCTATAAATTATAAGATTTCAGCTACCATTTGCTTTGATGTTGGATTCTTTAGATATTCCAATATCACACACAAGTTTCCATTTATACACTGAGGATAAAAAACAGAAGTGTGTTTTTCTGAAAAACAAAATTGGATTTATTGCATTTTGCCCTGAAACTCTGCATGTTTTACCTGAAGTTCTGTTTATTGAACAATCATAGACATATATGTACCCTTACAGTCTCCGTATGTTACAATAGCTGCATTATACACACATTGAATATGTTTTTGAAAAGTGTAGTGCTGTGTGTGTTTCATCCTTAACAACCCTGGCATATCAAATTTTTTTAATATATTTTGTTGCTGTGTTAACCAGTAACATTACCAGAATGTAGAACTTAGGCCTACATATGGGCACTTAGCTTTGATTGGCTGTGGACCGGCCATCGCGGTCAAACAGGTAATGTCAGGCATTTCCTTGAATTGCTCTTTGATATTGGGCTAGTTCCCAAAATCACGACCAACCAAAACAGTAAGTGGGACAAAGTACAACTGATTCGGCACACATTGTGTAGGATGTAAGCCTGGGGTAGAGTAATACCACCCCTGGCTTGTAAGGACGGTGTGTATTATTACTAAAACATGTTTTTTGTAGGTTTTTCTTCCTCTCGAATGACGAGTTGCTGGAGATCCTGTCCGAGACAAAAGATCCTCTGCGCGTCCAACCACACCTCAAGAAATGCTTCGAAGGCATCGCCCAGTTGACCTTCAACTCTGACACGGTCATCCTGGGCATGGAGTCAGCTGAGAAAGAACAAGTTCGCTTTGTCCACAAGATTGTGCCGGCAGACGCAAAGGGTCTTGTGGAGAAGTGGCTGCTACAGGTAATGTGGAAGAGATGGGGGTTAGTAACAGCAAAGTACCCAGGTGTCATTACAGCAAAGTATCCATGTGTTGTTACAGCAAAGTATCCATGTATTATTACAGCAAAGTATCCAGGGGTGTGATTATGGCAAAGTACCCAGGTGTTATTACAGCAAAGTGTTGTTACGGTAAAATATTCAGGTGTCATTACAGCAAAGTATCCAGGTGTTGTTACAGCAAAGTATCCATGTGTTGTTACGATAAAGTATCCAGGTGTCATTACAACAAAGTATCCAGGTGTTGTTACAGCAAAGTATCCACGTGTTGTTACAGCAAAGTATCCACATGATGTTTCAGCAAAGTATCTATGTGTTGTTACAGCAAAGTATCCATGTGTTGTTACAGCAAAGTATCCAGGTGTTGCTACAGCAAAGTATCCATAGCATTTTGCTAAAACTTGGGCAGTTTTGTTCACCCCACATTGATGTGTCTTTCGGGAGAAACCATAGGTGTCTATGGCAGGGAAAGTAAAAAATCCCACGCGGGGTTAAATGTGTAACCTGTCATGCACTCACTAACTCTAGAGTAGGAAAACTCTAAATCATGCTGTAGGAGTTGCAATCACAGTAATTATGGCAAGAAAAACACAGGATGGCGAAGCAATTGTGCTTCGAGGAAACCCACTCTACTATATTCCATTCATTCCATTCCATTCTGCTCATTGAGACACTGACGTAAAGTTGAGTTTGTCCATTACAGGTGGAGGAGATGATGAAGCTGAGTCTGCA
This sequence comes from Lamellibrachia satsuma, assembly GCA_033239005.1. NCBI lineage: Eukaryota > Metazoa > Annelida > Polychaeta > Sabellida > Siboglinidae > Lamellibrachia > Lamellibrachia satsuma. The sequence continues at coordinate 3,404,184 of BSQZ01000004.1, forward strand.
GGCTGTCACTGCACAGGCTGTGAGGATGTACACACAGACACAACGCAAGCAGTGGGTCCTCAACTGGCCCGGACAAGTTGTCCTGGCGTCCAGCACAATTCACTGGACACTTGAGGTTACACAGGTGGGTTGTCATGACGATGACACCAGTTTTGAAACCACAAAATCTTTTTAAGTAAAAGTACTGAATCTGATCATTTTCATTGTAAAATCATGTTGTATCATATAAACTATTGTATTGTTTAAATCTTTGTATTGTATAAACTATAAGACAACACTTGGGGTAGCAATAGGGTCCAGTTTAACAAGATTTTTTAACAAGATTTGCCATCCAAGCCAAAGGCCCAGATGGCAAGTGGACAAGGAAGCCATTGGCTTATCAAGAGTCCAACAATGTTCACCTACTTATAACCCGCCCTCCTGATATATGTGTCAACCTTGTTTTTAAACATATTCACGCTGCTAGCAGTTACACAATCTGTAGACAATTTGTTCCATTCATTTATTGTCCTCTGTGAGAACGAGTGCTTCCTGATGTCCAATCTACATTGATCCTTTACTAATTTTACCTCATGTCCTCTAGTTCTGCTATCCTTCTTGAGTGAGAAAAACATATTTCTATCAATATTTTCATACCCATTCAATATCTTAAAAACTTCAATCTGATCTCCTCTTAACCTCCTTGTCTCTAGAGTTGTTAAACCACATTCTTTCAGGCGTTCTTCATAACTAAGGTCTCTAAGTTCTGGAATCATTTTAGTTGCTCTCCTTTGTATGCGTTCAAGCGTATCTATATCCTTCTTACGATATGGTCTCCATGCTTGTATACAGTATTCTAAATGAGGTCTAACTATTGCTTTATAAAGAGGTATAATTAACTTTTTTCCCTTGTATGTTATGCTTCTTCTAATCAATCCAAGAATTTGATTACCCTTTGGAGCTGCAATACCACACTGCTCTGAAACTTTCATATCAGCGCTTATTGTAACTCCTAAGTCCTTTTCTTTTACAGTAGTACCCAGAACAGTATCTCCCATTTTATAGTTTACATTCAAGTTCCCATGTCCTGTATGTAGGCATTTACATTTCCCAAAATTGAATAGCATCTGCCATTTCTCAGACCATTTCACTAATCTGTCTAGATCGTTTTGTAAATGTTGTTTATCACCATCAGTATTAACCGTTCTAAACAGTTTTGTGTCATCCGCAAATTTCAGTACGTTACTTGTTATACTGTCGTCCAAGTCATTGATATAAATTAAGAATAATATAGGTCCTAATACTGATCCTTGAGGTACCCCACTCAAAACCGATTTCCAATTTGAAACTTCTCCATCTACTACAACTCGTTGTCTTCTGTCAGTCAGCCATTGTTCTATCCAGTCAGTTATGCTATCCCCGATACCATGGGCTTTTAATTTAAGTAGCAATCTTTGATGTGGCACTTTGTCAAAAGCTTTTTGAAAATCTAAGTAGATAATATCTACTGGCGATCCCACATCTATCCACTTAGTGATTTCTTCCAAAAAACATAACATATTTGTTAAGCATGACCTCGCTTTAAGGAATCCATGTTGAGATGAATTTAATAATTTATGCTTAACGAGGAAGTCCACCATATGGTCTTTAATTAACCTTTCTAATAATTTACAAATCACTGACGTTAAACTCACTGGTCTGTAATTCTCTGACTTATTTCTCGAACCCTTTTTAAATAATGGTATGATGTTTGCTTCTTTCCATTCAAACGGAACAACTCCCTCTTTAAAGACAAGTTGAATACTCTTGCAAGTGGTATACTGATTTGATCTACTGTTTCCATTAGTAATTTTGGAGGAATCCCATCCACTCCCGGTGATTTGTTATCCTTCATTGCCTTTATTTTCTTAGCTACCAATTCTGGAGTTACAACTAACGATCCTAAATATTCAGATTTAGCCCCCTGAAATTTAGCATCAGCAACTGGTAATGAACTAATATTTTCTTTGGTAAACACTGAACTGAAGTAACCATTTAGGTCTTCCGCCATTAAAAACCCCTGTGATATTATATTTCCAGCACTGTCTTCTAGAGGTCCAACCTTGTCTTGTACGTTTTGTTTACTCCTGACATATGCATAAAAACTCTTGCTGTCATTTTTTATGTTACATGCCAGTTTTTGCTCATAGCTTCTTTTTGTCTGATTTCAGTTGTAGCTGCATTAAGTGCCTCTTTGTATTTTGCATAGTCTTCTTCCTTTCTGGTACGCCTATAAACCCTCCACATAATTTGTTTTAGCATTATTTTTCTAATAGCCTCTTTTGACAAGTGTTTCTTTCTACACCGTTTTCCTTGTTTTCGGAAGGGAACAAATTTATCGATGATACTCTCAATTTCATATTTTAGAATATTCCAACATTCAATTGCGGTCTTATTCATCAGCATGTTATTCCAATCTATACGAGGGTGTAAACTACAGTACAGTGCCCAAAGGGACCACTTAGTGTATAAACACATCGTATAGTACATGCATAAGACCACATAATGTACAAAAGGAAATTTACAAAAGAAACACATTGTGTACAAAAGGACAACATAGCGTACAAAAGGACCACTTAATGTACTCTGCCCTCTGCTGATATTACTTGTTTCCCGCCTCAATGGAAAACGTTGTGCAGGTGTTGGAGGCTCAGAGTGGCCTCAGTGCGTACCTGGAGAGAAGTAATCAACAGATTGATGACGTCGTTGAGTTGGTGCGGGGGAAACTGTCTCCCATGGCCAGGACAACTCTTGGCGCTCTCATAGTCATTGATGTCCATGGTAATGTCGTCATGGCAACAACAACGTTTAATGTCTATTCATTTGTGTAGCAACACATGTATACAACGATATTCTTTGATGCTGTACATGATAAAAAGTTAACAAATTACATAACAAATTATGATAGTAGGATTAAAATATGTATCCTATCACAGTTGTATCATATCACAATTGTATCATATATGGTACTATGCGCAAATAATAATATAAAAGATAAACACAATAAAAAGATTACGATAAGATAAAACAATTAAAAAAGAATAGAACTATATATAATAACTTAGTCTTTTGCTACGTTAAAGTAGTGAGTCTTTAATTTACTCTTTAAAAACATCACTAATTCTCCGATTTTGAAATAGCTCGTTCCATGGTTTTGGTGTTGCTACAAAGACAATAATAACAACAATAACAATAATAACCACAAATAACAATAGGTGTTATTTAATTCTTAAGTTTTAACGTGCTTAAACTAGAAAGTTACTTTAAAATATACCATAGCATAGAAAGTAGAATAAATATGATTTTTATGGAATAAAATAAACCAAGCTTTTATGGGGAGAATATAATCCTATATTTTTTGTCTCTGAGGAAAATAAAAAAAATGCTGACTCAAATGGTGCATACGTGTTGACTTTATTTGGAACTCGGCTTAATATATTTTTCAATAAGCGAAAAGGGGGCTCACTGATAAATGGTTCAGTCCAATTTGGAGGGGTGCCTGCTGGTCCTGTCAAACCAAATCTGCACCTGGATTTTGCTTACAGCAAAATGTCTCGATTTCTCTTATATGTCTGCTTGCTGTCAGTGGGACTATTCATTTGTGTCATGATAAGCAGGAGCAATAATTATTGTATTTTGATTAGTGTGGAACAATTGAAGTGTTGCCATCTGGTGTGAAACAGTTGACACCACTTGCCAGTTCTACATCAAATCTTCATCAAATGACACCATTAGTGTTAAATTGCAGTCTTATTATAGAGAAAAAAATTTGGTGCGTGGTGACAATTTTTCTATGGCCCAATGTTATTAAGCGTACTGTATGCTTATTAGGTTGAATGCGATATCGCTTTCATGAGGACATATTCTAATGAGACACTTGATCTGCTACAGCACGGGACGTTGTGGCTGAATTGTTGGAGAACAACATCCACAGTCCACAGGATTTCCAGTGGATCAGTCAGCTACGCTATTACTGGGAGGAGCAGCGGGTCGTAGTTCGGATGATCACCACCAGGGTTCCGTATGGCTACGAGTACCTCGGCAATTCTGGCAGACTCGTCATCACGTCGTTGACCGACCGATGTTACAGGTGAGTGGCACCACCTGGGGATCAGGGATAGTGTCGATCTCGCAGTCGTGTCATTTCAAAATTCCTTCTCCAAAGGTTAAAAAATGTTTAATGTTCATTATTGAAAGTCATGGAAATAAAACAATCTTTATTTATTTAATGTGCCAGTGAATAACCTATAAAGTTCTAAAGAACAAGAAGAACCTTATTATTAACTTAAGAAAATTAAATTTTAAACAGTTTAAGACAATTCAGTTAAAACCTGACAACAAGTTGATACCGAGGGATATCAAACCAGTCGTTGTTATTTATAAATCCTGCAGGACCCTGATGGGGGCGCTGCAGCTGAACCTAGGTGGTGCTCCGGAGGGGCCGGCCGGCACGGGCAAGACGGAGACATGTAAAGATCTGGCAAAGGCCGTAGCGAAACAGGTCGGTCGACTTTCTGTCTTTCCACTACATTTGGCTTCCAACAGAGCCATTCCAGGACTGCTTTAATCAAACAGATATTATGACTCGGCTTAGTGTGGATGGCTACGGTGGCACAACTTAGCATAGACAGTTATAGATTTATCAAGATTTATCAAGTTGTTGATCTCCTCTTTACCATTTGTCTGAGGCTGCCATCAATTCTGGTCATTGATTTTTTTTCCCTTCATTTTCCGCTGATTTCACTGCCGTCTCTACCACCCATCTTCACTCCCCCATCCATTGCTTTCATTTTCCACTCCCCTCCCAATCCCACACAGTCCTCCGTCTCGGTCATCCTCTTCTCTGTCCACTCTTGAGTGCATCCGCTCTCTTCATCAACTCTTCCCCTTCCATACTTTCCACGTGTCTAGCCCACTTTAACCAACTCCTCACCAGCTTCCTCCTGAAACCCTCTTTCGCACCAACCTCTTCCCTCAGCTTCTCCATTTTTCCACACGAATTCTGCCACCCAAAAATCTGCCTCCCAAAGCAACTAACTCCAGATAACAAGGAAGCCATTGCATTTGCTTATCGTAAGTCCAACAATTTAACCAGTAGTAATAAAATGTTACTATTTAGCTATAATAACTACCTTCAGTAGTAATGAACACTCGGCAGCAGAAACCTGTAACTGTTTCAGAATGTGTAATGTTTAAAAAGAATTAAAAAGTTCCTACCACATTTTGGGGAAGGATTTTTTGGAGAGAACCTTTATGTTGCTCTCCTCTTTATCCCTGAAATCTGGGGTGTGGCTGACATCGATACTGGTCCTAAGTTTATGTTTTGAGAGAGAACCTTTATGTCAGATAACATTATTATAAATGAACTTGTGTTTTGTGTTGTGTTTCAGTGCGTAGTGTTTAACTGCTCTGATGGATTGGACTACAAAGCCATGGGCAAGTTCTTCAAGGGACTGGCCCAGGCAGGGGCATGGGCCTGCTTTGATGAATTCAACCGCATTGAACTAGAGGTATGTCATTATTAAGAGTGTCTTTCGCAGTCACAACAGCCATTTTGCATGAACAGCTGGCTTTTACGCCCGCTTACACCGCTTCCCTTCAATTGTCGCGTAGTGTTCTCCACATGGTCCTAGTCTTCGCGATCTGATGCAGCTGCTTCGGGTTGGCCCTTGTCTGCAGCCACATGCCGATGTGGTGCGTTTCCCTTCAGTTAACTCCTCACAGAAGATGATCTTCGGGAGGTAGTCACTAAACATTTGCTGAATGTGCTCAAGATAACAAAGTCGTCTCTGTTTGAGAATGCTATACAATGGTGTTGAATTGCAGCATTGAAGAATCTCAAGTTTGGTGATTGTCCTGATGGCTGATAGGGTTGATAATCGTCAAAGCGGCTGGACTTGAATGATATTCCTCACTTGTGACTATGTTTGCTGCAGGTGCTGTCTGTGATTGCACAGCAGGTGCAAACGATCCAACGTGCTGTCGCGGAACAGCTCAAGACATTTGTGTTTGAAGGCACAGAGCTGTCTCTGGATCCATCCTGCAGCATCTTTATCACAATGAACCCCGGGTACGCGGGGCGCTCAGAGCTGCCCGACAACCTCAAGGTATGACCTCTCTTAGTTGTTGTCTACGTGGAGAAGTCCATCTGTTGCTATCTCTGGTGCTCTGTTTCTTTGTTCTGGGTAGAGCTGGCAGGTAGCCCGGTAGATACAGGATAGAGCTGTGAGATTACTTCAAGTATTGTCACTTCAAACTACAGGATATGCTCAGAAGTAACTTTCTTTATGTTCCTGTTTCAACTGGCAGCAATGTGGAAGGATAATTAAGCTCTTTCACTCTTGATTTAACAAGATTGCCATTCAACGCAAAAGAACCAGTTGGCAAATGGACAAAGAAGCCATTGGCTTATCAAGAGGCCAACCATTTTTCATCTATGCGGAACCTGCCCTTCTGAGATATTTTTCAGTTTTGTTTTTAAACATGACGATGTGGGATGCGTGTACACAATGAGGATGTGGGATGAGTGGACACATGATGATGTGGGATGAGTGGACACATGATGATGTGGGATGTGTGGACACATGATGATGTAGGATGTGTGAACACATGATGATGTGGGATGCATGTACACATGATGATGTGGGATAAGTGGACACATGATGATGTGGGATGCATGTACACATGATGATGTGGGATGCGTGTACACATTATGATGTGGAATGAATGTACACTTGATGATGTGGGATGCATGTGCACATGATGATGTGGGATGCATGTACACATGATGTGGGATGTGTGGACACATGATTATATAGGATGCATGTACACATGATGATGTGGGATGAGTGGAAACATGATGATATGGGATGCATGTACATATGATGATCTGGGATGAGTGGACACATGATGATATGGGATGCATGTACATATGATGATGTGGGATGTGTGGACACATGATGATGTAGGATGTGCGGACACATGATGATGTGGGATGTGTGGACACATGATGATGTAGGATGTGCGGACACATGATGATGTGGGATGTGTGGAAACATCTGTATTCATATTTAACATACATATGTAATCCTACTTGTAAACAACATGATTCATTACCTTGGAAACAGCAGTACTAATATTGATATAAAATTAACAATTCATATTAAATATCGGAAAGTATGTTCTGTGTTTCTTAAAGTTGCCAACTCGGGTTAAGATGAGATTTAAAAAAAACAGGCAGGAAAACATTGATATTCAGTTAAAATTAAAATCTTACGTATTTCAGTAGGCATTTCAGATAAAGAAGTTGGTTATTTATGAGAATAATTGTGATGCTTACTGTGCAGTGATTCTGGTTGTAGGTTTTGTTCCGCACAGTGGCCATGATGGTGCCTGACTATGCAATGATCGGCGAGATTTCTCTCTACTCTATGGGCTTTGTGAGTGCCCGGAGTCTCGCTGCCAAGATTGTAGCAACAAACAGACTCTGCTCAGAGCAGGTGAGATATCTCAGTTCATTCATTGTCTAATGTCTGCTACTGACATGTTGTGGGATTAGGTATGTCTAAATGTGGTTATGTCTGAGACTGTAAGAGCTAGGTGCTACATTCAAACTAGGAGTCTTGTTTTAATGTCGACACTGGAAAAAGATAGCATCCTGTCTTCAATCAGATCTACTTGGTTTAGTGACTACATAACAAAAACACTACTGCTATGCATGGCGAATTATCATAGCTATGTTTACAAGTCTATCGTATGATTTTTAGCACTTCATTATAGTATGACATCATTATTTGACTGTGGTTGGGCCTGCATTGTGTGGCACATTCCCTTCTGCTAGTTCCCCGCAATTTTTGTTTTAGTATTTTTAATGCTTTGTGTAAGGTATTATAGTTTCAGAATTGTTGGACAGATTGTTAATCGTGACAAGTTAACCGTATTGTAGTTGTCTTCCCAACATCACTATGACTACGGCATGAGGGCCGTCAAGTCTGTACTGATGGCTGCGGGCAACCTGAAGCTACGCTACCCCACAGAACAGGAGGACATTCTACTGCTGCGCTCCATCAATGACGTCAATCTACCCAAGGTAACTTGGGCATCTGCAAATGAATACGTGCATAGTCATAGTTTTCCACACTTTCATGCTCACATGCATCCAACCCCCCCTCCCCGACAAACATGTATGTCCCCAACACACGTGCATGTCTCCAGCACACACACGTCTCCAACACACACACACACACACACACACACACACACACACAATTCTCCAATACACACACACACATGTCTCCAGCACACACACATGTTGCCAGTGCACTTGAATGTCCCCGACACATGCATGTCTCCAACACACATGCACATCTCCAACACACGCATGTATCTAACACACATGCATATCTCCAACACACAAGAATGTCCGCAACATGCACGCTTGTCCCCAATACATGCATGTTGCTGCTACAATGACATTACAATGATATGTTAATCTGCTGTTGTTTCAGTTCATATCACACAACATTCAACTTTTTGAGGGAACCATCCAACCTGTTTCAGTTCCTCTTGCATGACATTCCATTTTTTTAGGGAACCATCTAACCTGTTTCAATCCCTCTCACACGACATTCCCCTTTTTGAGGGAATCATTTAACCTGTTTCAGTTCCTCTCACACGACATTCCACTTTTTGAGGGAATCATATCCGACCTGTTTCCCCGAGTGACCCTTCCCCAGCCCGACTACGGGCCACTAATGACAGCCCTCCATGACCATCCATCTAACCTGTTTCAATCCCTCTTGCACGACATTCCCCTTTTTGAGGGAATCATCTAACCTGTTTCAGTTCCTCTTGCATGACATTCCCCTTTTTGAAGGAACCATCTAACCTGTTTCAGTTCCTTTTGCATGACATTCCATTTTTTGAGGGAACCATCTAACCTGTTTCAATCCCTCTTGCATGACATTCCCCTTTTTGAGAGAATCATCTAACCTGTTTCAGTTCCTCTTGCACGACATTCCACTTTTTGAGGGAATCATTTAACCTGTTTCAGTTCCTCTCACACGACATTCCACTTTTTGAGGGAATCATATCCGACCTGTTTCCCCGAGTGACCCTTCCCCAGCCCGACTACGGGCCCCTAATGACAGCCCTCCATGACAACATCGCTAAGAGACACCTCCAGCCAGTGCCAGCCTTTGTAGAGAAGATCATCCAGGTAGGTCATCACACAAAACTCCCCCTCAGTTAATTTCAAGTGAGTGATTAGTTGACCAATTGAACGCATCGTTTCTTTTTGCTTTCATCAAACAGTGCGTCTAATTGGTTGGGTGACACTGTTTCCTGATCAATCGGACAAGTAATTGCTTGTGTGAATGGGCATTTAGTTCATCGTGAATCAGGTTTGTTGATGTTCAGATCGGTAGTGCGTGAATAGTTTAAGGATTATGTCCAGTCGGTTTAATAATCACCAGGAATCAGGAATTGTTTATTGGACAAGACATGTAACATAAATTAAGAAATGAAAAAACATACTACAAATTTCTACAAAATGCATAAATTCATAAATATTAATATTAATTGTATAGGTATGAAATCATGTCGGTCTGGGAGACAACCACTAAGACCATAATTCGGTTGCTAACATCACAGCCACCCATATAAAATTATAAATTAATCAATAAAATTGAGTGAAGGATTAACGACAAATAACTTGAACGTATTGCATGAGTATATGCTTAAATATAGTGTAAGAATAAGACAATTAATATATAAAATATATTATTATAATATGTGAGATGGTGTGAAGAAAAAATCAGTTAGCAAAGATTTAACAGCAATTAGTTACCGTATAAGTGGCAAATATAACGATTGTAGATATTACAACCTGAGCTATATTGTGACAAAGAAATTCTTCAAATAGTAGCTGAAACCTTGCAATGAGTGAGACTGAATTTTATCAATGATCAGGGCGGGAATGTTATTAATTACATGGACAATACTAAACCTGAGTGATTTCCTGGCAAGTTCAGTATTCGCTCTTTCAACATGTATGTCATGTCGATTTTTTTATAATGTGTATGAACGTCCTCATTTTCTCTTATGCCTAACCTTGAAAAATATTCAGGTAAATTCCCACTTATGTATCTATGATAAAATTTCGGTTGTAACCTAATAATGTCTGACCATTAAAATGCTAAGATATTTGAATAATGGCTCTGTATGTGCATTATATCAGCTATAGGTCACTACTCTGATTGCTCTTTTTTTAGTTTTAAGATCCTATCTTGTTGGATCCGCCAAGAAAGTAAACAGTAATTTATATGAGGGAGTACAAGTGAGTTATGTAAGTTTACTAAAACATGTTGCGGTACAAATTGTTTAATTTTTCTTATAATGCCAATTTATCTTGAAATTTTACATGCTAGTTTATCAGTATAACTTTTCCAATTCAGATGTTTGTTTATTGTCAGTCCTAAGAAGTTGAAGTTATCAACACACTCTATAGGTGTGTCATTTATTTCAAGTTAGAATCTCAGAATTTTTTGTGGATGGTGAAAAATCATATATTTTGATTACTTAGCTTTTAATGAAAGTTTATTAACTTCCAACCATTCACTAATCTGTTGTAGTTCAACATTAATATTATTAAAGTTAGCAAGCTGCACCTTGGAAGAGTCAAGTGTGCTACATAAAGTTGAGTCATCTGCATATAAAATGTATTTAAATAAATTACTTGCATTAGTAATATCATTTATATATATATATATATATATATATATATATATATATATATATATATATATATATTAAAGATAGTAGAGGGCCCTATGATAAATGAGTCCATACTTTTGTTAAAATCATCAAAAACTGCCTTTGTTAGATCAGGTAATTTGTGAAAGTACAAATAACCTTATTTGAGTAAAACCTATATACAGGTGGATCACCTTTGCCCTTTTTTTGACCGGATCCAGTAAAAAATAATTTGATTGTTTGTCCGATGATTTCACTGAAAATAAACAACACTTTTGTACAAACAAAGTAGTCGATACTAGATAAGTCAACACATTTGTACAAACAAAGTAGTCGATACTAGATAAGTCAACACATTTGTACAAACAAGCTGGCGTTGCGTAGTCGATACTAGATAGGTTAAATTTTTTGCAAAATGAGTTTGAAACGAGACGAGCGACCAATTAGAATTGAGGAGGCAGCTTTAAACATTGTCTTCAAAATGCACTGAAGCATGACGTATAACCACCAGTGAAATGGTAAAAATAATGGCTAGAAAGGATTGTTAATCAAACATTTATTTTTAAATGTTTCAAACAAACAATAGCATATGGGGCATGTAGTACTTGCCTGCCTAACGGTACAACTGTTTCCCCCAAAATTTTTTTCAGATGTATGACATGATCCAGCTGTGTCAAGGTCTGGTGGTGTTTCAGATCTATGACATGATCCAGCTGTGTCACGGTCAGGTGGTGTTTCAGATCTATGACATGATCCAGCTGTTTCACGGTCTGGTGGTGTTTCAGATCTATGACATGATCCAGCTGTGTCACGGTCTGGTGGTGTTTCAGATCTATGACATGATCCAGCTGTTTCACGGTCTGGTGGTGTTTCAGATCTATGACATGATCCAGCTGTGTCACGGTCTGGTGGTGTTTCAGATCTATGACATGATCCAGCTGTGTCACGGTCTGGTGGTGTTTCAGATCTATGACATGATCCAGCTGTTTCACGGTCTGGTGGTGTTTCAGATCTATGACATGATCCAGCTGTTTAACGGTCTGGTGGTGTTTCAGATCTATGACATGATCCAGCTGTTACACGGTCTGGTGGTGTTTCAGATCTGTGACATGATCCAACTGTTTCACGTTCTGGTGGTGTTTCAGATCTATGACATGATCCAACTGTGTCACGGTCTGGTGGTGTTTCAGATCTATAACATGATCCAGCTGTGTCACGGTCTGGTGGTGTGTCAGATCTATGACATGATCTAGCTGTGTCATGGTCTGGTGGTGTTTCAGATCTATGACATGATCCAGCTGCATCATGGTCTGATGGTGTTTCAGATCTATGACATGATCCAGCTGCGTCACGGTCTGATGGTGGTGGGCAATCCTCTGGCTGGCAAATCTTCAGCACTCTACGTCCTGGCCAGCGCTCTTAGTGACCTCAGCAGGCAACAACTCATGGACGAATACACGGTCAGTCAGTCTACGATTGATCTTGTCAGTTATAGCCATCATCTGTACCCCTGTAGTGATAGATTTGTAGGATGGCGTTGAGCAGACGTATGGATTCCATGGCTCCTGGCCGCCACCCTTGTGGGGTGCGGTAGAATAGTAGTTAGAATGCTGGACTCTCTAAACGAGAACCTTCGGAGTTCGAATCGTCGTACTGCCGCTTCGAAACTTCGGCAATTTTGTTCACTCCACGTTGCCACAGTTCAGTCGGCTGTATAAATGAGTTCCTGGTTATAGACAATGGTGGATATGTGACTGAATAGTCTTCACGCAGTAATTGCAGCATGGCTGAATGCTTCCCAGAGAAGTCAAGTTCGTGTTGGAATGAACAGGTCTGCCAGGGGGTGAAGTGTAAAGCACTTTGAACGGTCATACAAATTGGATTCCACACTATATAAGAACTTAGCTTTTACTGGAACCTACTCATAAATACACGTGTATGTGTATCCATACACACGTGCGCATACACATGCAATCATGATAAATTGTTGATTTTCTGTCAGGTAATTAAAGCACCACTAATTATCATTACAAAATTCATTGCTGTTACCATTGGTTTTGCAGGTTGAATTCAGGGTCATCAACCCTAAGGCAGTGACAATGGGTCAGCTGTATGGGTGCTTTGACATCATCTCCCACGAATGGTCAGATGGTAAGCATTAATTTGTTCTGAAGTATTAATTTGGTCATCTGCCCACATGCAAGTCAGAAGTGGTCTAACGATATCCAGCCTCGCCATTTCAGTTGATAGTTGCAATGCAGTAATCTACCTGATGATTGTGGTATTTTTTTAGAATAAAGAATTGATGTTGAATGAAGATATGCTGTTGTGAGAAATGTAATAGATATGTTATGAGATTGTAGGAGACATAATACACACCCTGTATGTTGTGGGATTGTAGGAGACATAACACATACCCTGTATGTTGTGGGATTGTAGGAAACATAATACACACCCTGTATATTGTGGGATTGTAGGAGACATAATACACACCCTGTATGTTGTGGGATTGTAGGAGACATAAATTATGTCTCCTACAATCCCACAACATACAGGGTGTGTATTATGTCTCCTACAATCCCACAACATACAGGGTACGTATTATGATAATGCGTACCCTGTATGTTGTGGGATTGTAGGAGACATAATACACACCCTGTATGTTGTGGGATTGTAGGAGACGTAATACACACCCTGTATGTTGTGGGATTGTAGGAGACATGCGTACCCTGTATGTTGTGGGATTGTAGGAGACGTAATACACACCCTGTATGTTGTGGGATTGTAGGAGACGTAATACACACCCTGTATGTTGTGGGATTGTAGGAGACATAACATACCCTGTATGTTGTGGGATTGTAGGAGACGTAATACACACCCTGTATGTTGTGGGATTGTAGGAGACGTAATACACACCCTGTATGTTGTGGGATTGTAGGAGACATAACACATACCCTGTATGTTGTGGGATTGTAGGAGACGTAATACACACCCTGTATGTTGTGGGATTGTAGGAGACATAATACACACCCTGTATGTTGTGGGATTGTAGGAGACGTAAGACACACCCTGTATGTTGTGGGATTGTAAGAGACGTAATACACACCCTGTATGTTGTGGGATTGTAGGAGATGTAATACATACCCGGTAGGTTATGGGATTGTAGGAGACGTAATACATACCCTGTATGTTATAGGATTGTAGGAGACGTAATACACACCCTGTATGTTATGGGATTGTAGGAGACATAATACATACCCTGTATGTTATGGGATTGTAGGAGATGTAATACATACCCTGTAAGTTGTGGGATTGTAGGAGATGTAATACATACCGTGTATGTTGTGGGATTGTAGGAGATGTAATACACACCCTGTATGTTGTGGGATTGTAGGAGACATAATACATACCCTGTATGTTGTGGGATTGTAGGAGACGTAATACACACCCTGTATGTTGTGGGATTGTAGGAGACGTAATACACACCCTGTATGTTGTTGGATTGTAGGAGACGTAATACACGCCCTGTATGTTGTGGGATTGTAGGAGACGTAATACCCGCCCTGTATGTTGTGGGATTGTAGGAGACGTAATACACACCCTGTATGTTATAGGATTGTATGAGACGTAATACACGCCCTGTATGTTGTGGGATTGTAGGAGACGTAATACACGCCCTGTATGTTGTGAGATTGTAGGAGACGTAATACGCACCCTGTATGTTGTGGGATTGTACAAGACGTAATACACACCCTGAATGTTGTGGGATTGTAGGAGACGTAATACACGCCCTGTATGTTATGAGATTGTAGAAGACGTAATATACACCCTGTATGTTATGGGATTGTAGGAAACATAATACACATCCTGTATGTTATGGGATTGTAGGAGACGTAATACACATCCTGTATGTTGTGGGTTCATAGGAGACGTAATACACACCCTGTGTGTTGTGGGTTTATAGGAGATATAATACACGCCCTGTATGTTGTGGGATTGTAGGAGACGTAATACATGCCCTGTATGTTGTGAGATTGTAGGAGACGTAATACGCACCCTGTATGTTGTGGGATTGTACAAGACGTAATACACACCCTGAATGTTGTGGGATTGTAGGAGACGTAATACACGCCCTGTATGTTATGGGATTGTAGGAAACATAATACACATCCTGTATGTTATGGGATTGTAAGAGACGTAATACACGCCCTGTATGTTGTGGGATTGTAGGAGACGTAATACACGCCCTGTATGTTGTGGGTTCATAGGAGATATAATACACGCCCTGTATGTTGTGGGATTGTAGGAGTGCTGGCCAACACGTTCCGTGAGTATGCGAGCAGTACGACTCCATTGAGGAAGTGGATCATCTTTGACGGTCCAGTGGACGCCATCTGGATAGAGAATATGAACACAGTGCTCGACGACAACAAGAAGGTGCATAGATGGCTACATATATAAAGAGGGACAGACGGGCAGGCGGGCTGATAAATTACAAATGGATAGCAACTGATGAATGAATAGATAGTTGCAGCTGAAATTTCATAGAAAATTATATTCATATATGTTCTGTTTTTTCCATGCACATGCTTGGAAAGCATTAACACTACATATCATAGTGTGCTTGTATGTGAAATCTGTGTGAATCACAAGCTTATGTACCCATTTGACTGTTGCTTCTGTAATAAGACAATTTCTAGCTATGATATATGGTAACATAACAAAGGTAACACATGCATGGTTGTGTGGGCTGTGACATGTAAAATTGCCTACTGCAGATTCTGTAAAATGGACTAACTTAAAAGAGAACCAGAGATGTTTCTTCCAGCAAGTTATGTTGTTTATGGGAATAAATTTGCTCTCTGTGTTGTAGTTGTGTCTCATGAGTGGCGAAATCATACAGATGAACAGCAAGATGAACATGATCTTTGAGCCACAGGACCTAGAGCAGGCTTCCCCGGCCACTGTTAGCAGGTACGTACTGCGTTCACTGGAGACCTTGACCCAAAGCAGGCTTCCCCGGCCACTGTTAGCAGGTACGTACTGCGTTCACTGGAGATCTTGACCCAGAGCAGGCTTCTCCGGCCACTGTTAGCAGGTACGTACTGCATTCACTGGAGATCTTGACCTAGAGCGGGTTTCCCCGGCTACTGTTAGCAGGTACGTACTGCGTTCACTGGAGATCTTGACCCAGAGCAGGCTTCTCCGGCCACTGTTAGCAGGTACGTACTGCATTCACTGGAGATCTTGACCTAGAGCGGGTTTCTCCGGCCACTGTTAGCAGGTTCGTACTGCATTCACTGGAGACCTTGACCTAGAGCGGGTTTCCCCGGCCACTGTTAGCAGGTACGTACTGCGTTCACGGGAGACCTTGACCTACAGCGGGCTTCCCCGGCCACTGTTAGCAGGTACACACTGCGTTCACTGGAGACCTTGACCTACAGCGGGCTTCCCTGGCCACTGTTAGCAGGTACGTTCACGGGAGACCTTGACCTAGAGCGGGCTTCTCAAACCACTGTTTTGGACAGGGGCCTGAATTGTGAACACCCATTCAGTGCCTGCGACCTAGATGACAGTGTAACAAACTAGATGACAGTGTAATAAGCTAGATGACAGTGCAACAAACTAGATGACAGTGTAACAAACTAGACGATAGTGTAACAAACTAGACGACAGTGTAACAAACTAGATGACAATGTAACAAACTAGATGACAGTGTAACAAACTAAAAGACTGTAAAAAGCTATATGACAGTGCAACAAACTAGATGACAGTGTAACAAGCTAGATGACAGTGTAACAACCTAGATGACAGTGTAACAAGCTAGATGATAGTGTAACAAACTAGATGACAGTGCAACAAACTAGATGACAGTGTAACAAACTAGATGACAGTGTAGCAAACTAGATGACAGTGTAACAAACTAGATGACAGTGCAACAAACTAGATGACAGTGTAACAAACTAAAAGACAGTGTAACAAGCTAGATGATAGTGCAACAAACTATATGATAGTGCAACAAACTAGACGACAGTGCAACAAACTAGATGACAGTGTAACAAACTAGATGACAGTGCAACAAACTAGATGACAGTGTAACAAACTAGATGATAGTGCAACAAACTAGATGACAGTGTAACAAACTAGACGACAGTGCAACAAACTAGATGACAGTATAACAAACTAGATGATAGTGTAACAAACTAGATGATAGTGCAACAAACTAGACAACAGTGCAACAAACTAGATGACAGTGTAACAATGTAACAAACTAGATTACAGTGCAACAAACTAGATGACAGTGTAACAAGCTAGATGACAGTGTAACAACCTAGATGACAGTGTAACAAGCTAGATGATAGTATAACAAACTAGATGACAGTGCATCAAACTAGATGACAGTGTAACAAACTAGATGACAGTGTAGCAAACTAGATGACAGTGTAACAAACTAGATGACAGTGCAACAAACTAGATGACAGTGTAACAAACTAAAAGACAGTGTAATAAGCTAGATGATAGTGCAACAAACTAGATGATAGTGCAACAAACTAGACGACAGTGCAACAAACTAGATGACAGTGTAACATACTAGATGACAGTATAACAAACTAGATGACAGTGTAACAAACTAGACGACAGTGCAACAAACTAGACGACAGTGCAACAAACTAGGTGATAGTGTAACAAAATAGATGACAGTGTAACAAACTAGATGACAGTGTAACAAACTAGTTGACAGTGCAACAAACTAGATGACAGTGTAACAAACTAGACGACAGTGTAACAAACTAGATGACAGTGTAACAAACTAGATGACAGTGCAACAAACTAGATGACAGTGTAACAAACTAGATGACAGTGTAACAAACTAGATGACAGTGTAACAAACTAGACGACAGTGTAACAAACTAGATGACAGTGTAACAAACTAGATGACAGTGTAACAAACTAGACGACAGTGTAACAAGCTAGATGACAGTGTAACAAGCTAGATGACAGTGTAACAACCTAGATGATAGTGTAACAAACTAGATGATAGTGTAACAAACTAGATGACAGTGTAACAAACTAGATGACAGTGTAACAAACTAGATGACAGTGTAACAACCTAGATGACAGTGTAACAACCTAGATGATAGTGTAACACACTAGATGATAGTGCAACAAACTAGATGATAGTGTAACAAGATAGATGATAGTGTAACAAGCTAGATGACAGTGTAACAAGCTAGATGACAGTGTAACAACCTAGATGACAGTTTAACAAACTACATGATAGTGCAACAAACTAGATGATAGTGTAACAAGCTAGATGACAGTGTAACAACCTAGATGATAGTGTAACACACTAGATGATAGTGTAACAAGCTAGATGACAGTGTAACAAGCTAGATGACAGTGTAACAACCTAGATGACAGTGTAACAAACTAGATGATAGTGTAACAAACTAGATGATAGTGCAACAAACTAGATGACAGTGTAACAAACTAGATGATAGTGCAACAAACTAGATGACAGTGTAACAAGCTAGATGACAGTGTAACAAACTAGATGATAGTGCAACAAACTAGATGATAGTGCAAGAAGCTAGATGATAGTGCAACAAGCTAGATGACAGTGTAACAACCTAGATGATAGTGTAACACACTAGATGATAGTGTAACACACTAGATGATAGTGTAACAGACTAGATGATAGTGCAACAGACTAGATGACAGTGTAACAAGCTAGATGACAGTATAACAACCTAGATGATAGTGCAACAAACTAGATGACAGTGCAACAAGCTAGATGACAGTGTAACAAGCTAGATGATAGTGTAACACACTAGATGATAGAGCAACAAACTAGATGACGGTGTAACAAACTAGACCACAGTAACAGACTAGATGACAGGGTAACCAACTAGATGATAGTGTAACAAACTAGATGATAGTGTAACAAACTAGATGACAGTGTAACAAAACAGATGACAGTGTAACAATGTCATGTCTGATGTCATACAGGTGTGGTATGATCTACATGGAGCCCGTACAGCTCGGATGGAAGCCTCTTGTGGAATCCTGGATGCAGCAACAACTGCCTGAATGTCTGAATGAAGAACAGAGAAACACGATCCAGGTAAGGCCTGGCTTACAGAAGATGTGAAGACAGAAGGAATATAGACCAGGCAGTCACAACACTATTTGTGGATCATTAGGTTAGCAAGTAACACAACATTTGTCTAATCAAGTTTTTAGAGCATGTATTTCTTTGATTGGCACTGTACTTGGTCGGACTTTGAGGTAAGTAATCTTTGTTTGTTGCTGTTTGTTTCGCTGATGTCATTACCCACATTTCCTACTTCATCACTTGCTCTTTGCTCTTCAAACAACTCTTCATTTAGTTCCTCTGTCCTTTTCTCCCATCACTCTACTATCATTACCTGTTCTCTATCGCATCACACAATCCCTCTATATATCTCTAAGTTAGTGTCGTATTCGACCTAACAAGCTTACAGTATGCTTGAAAAAAAAATAGGGCAATAGAAAAATGTCAAGGAATCTGTTCTTAGAAGCATATGCCAAAATTTGTTTCTTTAGACAATAAGGGAACTGTTTAACACTAGTGGTGTCATTACATTTCAAGCTATTACTATTACTATTACGTTTTCTATCAGAACTATTTTCTTCTGATTAAACATTTAACATACTTTATCACTTACATATATTCATATTAACTGATGGGTGTATAATTAATTAAATTACAATTAACTCATAAATTTTCCAATTAAATTAACCTCACACAATTCCAGTCGGATGTAGAAGTTTCATATATTCATTGGAATGAAATAGAAAAGCAATGTTGCTGTCACATAATACAGTCTGATTATCCCATAGTCGACCCATACTGTTCAGCTGCTGCTTGGTGGACAGTTAATTATTGGCTCAAGGATAGGACGTTTTTTCACACTTGGTCAATAGTGTGCAAGCTTGCTACCAACTGAGAAAAACTTGGTATAAGCCCCTGGGTTTTGTTCAAACATTACCCAGCATGGCAGGCTAGCAGCTAGAGTTGGGAGATGGCAATGATTGGTTGGTTGGTTGGTTGGTTGGTTGGTTGGTTGGTTGGTTGGTTGGTTGGTTGGTTGGTTGGTTGGTTGGTTGGTTGGTTGGTTGGTTGGTTGGTTGGTTGGTTGGTTGGTTGGTTGGTTGGTTGGTTGGTGTGGTTGGTTGGTTGGTTGGTTGGTTGGTTGGTTGGTTGGTTGGTTGGTTGGTTGGTTGGTTGGTTGGTTGGTTGGTTGGTTGGTTGGTTGGTTGGTTGGTTGTTGGTTGGTTGGTTGGTTGGTTGGTTGGTTGGTTGGTTGGTTGGTTGGTTGGTTGGTTGGTTGGTTGGTTGGTTGGTTGGTTGGTTGGTTGGTTGGTTGGTTGGTTGGTTGGTTGGTTGGTTGGTTGGTTGGTTGGTTGGTTGGTTGGTTGGTTGGTTGGTTGGTTGGTTGGTTGGTTGGTTGGTTGGTTGGTTGGTTGGTTGGTTGGTTGGTTGGTTGGTTGGTTGGTTGGTTGGTTGGTTCAGATGTTAAAGTCTGTTTAGTGCTGCAAGCTTGGAACACTTATCCTGCTTCAGTGAATGAATGAATAGGCTTGTGTGAAAAGGATAGATGGCTGGTGGACCTGGCTTCAAATAACCAATTAGCCATGCAGCAATCACACTGTCACAGAGTCTCCTGCTAATAGTGTTAAAGTTCATTGACTGTCATGATTCGGATACTAAACCATTTTTTCACCACTGTTGGGAAATAAATACAACTGCATGTGAAAGACTGAACATGATGCTTGTCCAAGTCCCAGTAAGTAAAAATAGAGGATTTTTTGGTCTGACTATTTTCAATGAAATTGAATTTTGGTGTGATTGTAATAGCAAAGTAATAGCTCAGTTACTATTACTACTCTGCTTTCTATTACTATTACTTTGCATTGTGTTCCATCTATTACTATTACTTGAACAATTGTAATCGTTACTGTTACATATTACTATTACCCCAGGCCTGCTTGTGTTTAGGCCAGTCAGCAATATATATTTGCTTATAACAATAGATTATTACAATGGACCACTGCCTGCCCATACTCTTGCCGATTTCAAATGTCAACTAGACTCATTTCTTTTGAACCGCGATTTATTATATCTTGCAAGCAGATGAACATTGTAGTTACTCTACTTATGATAATTTAATAATGGATATTTTCTGTAATTTTATTCACATTAGTTAGCAATATTTTAGATAGAAACTTAATTTGACTATTTAATATATTTATATATATATTTATTATTATTTATGTATATTAATTTAATTATTTTATTGTACTGTGCTAATTTTAAAATAATTATTTTTAGTAGTGTCTTAATTTATTTATTTGTTTATTTACCAATTCTATATCATATCATTAAATTGTAATATTCTGTGAAGCCTCATGAACAATCTTGGATCTGGTGCTATATCAAATACCGTATTTGGCCTTATTAAGCGTACATGCCCTAATTAGCGTACACCCCTTTTTAATCAGTAGGATCCATAATTGTAATTTGACTAGTGTGGAACAACTGAAAAGTGTCGCTTACAAGAACAGATTCCTTGCCATTTTTACTTGGCCCAGTTTTTTTCAAACGTGCTGTGTGCTTATTAGGCTGAATACGGTATGTATTATCAAATATACCAAATAAATATATTATCGCTATTTCTTTATTGGTGACAGTTGATGTTCGAGTGGCTGCTACCCCTGTGCCTTGATTATGTCACCAAGTACTGCCGCCAGACTGTCACCTGTCACCCGATGCACTTGACAATGAGCATGCTCAAACTATATGCATGTCTCCTGGATGACGTCAGGTAAACACAGGTTTAAAGTCCCTCCTCAATTAACATTTTTCCTTGTTTCATTTTAGAATCATTTCACACAAAAAATCATACTTACCTAGTGGCTACTATGGTTACTAGCTCGTGTGTGCAAATGTGTTTAGCTTTGATGAAATCATCGGTCAAACTATTAAATTATTTTTGACAGGATCCAGTCAGAATTCCGCGAAAAGAGACAAAAGTGGTCCAGCTCTATACACCATGACATAGGAATATTTACACTTTCACTTGTTACCCGAAATTATGAAAAAAAACTCCGGTGATTTTAACAAAAGTCTGCACTCTTATTAAACTTACAGTGTGTGTTACTTTGACTACTCACAACAAACTGGAATGTTTATCCAATCAAGGAAATCAACAAATGATCGAGTCAAATTGGATGTTGCGTTTCAGACGTCTCGGTCAAGAAGACGACGATGACATCAACATGGATGATACGGTGGAGGATGAAGAACCCGAGGAGGCGGAGACGGACCCGTTGCTATTGGCAACGCAGCAGAAGTTGGCCGAGAAACTGGTGGAAGAACAGACGAAGATGTTGATTGCTTACTTCCTCTTCTCGATCGTCTGGTCTGTTGCCGCAACTCTCGATTCTCCCTCGAAACTCAAGTTTGATGAGTTTCTGCGCCTGCAATGTGCGAGTGAAGGGGAACACCATGCGAAACAACCAAGGTGACTTGTGTTTCCCACGGGTCATGCAAGTCCTGAAATGTCATGGAATATGTAAATAAATTTTTCAGGCCTGGAAAGTCATAGAGTTTTACCCAGTCATGGAATTTGAAAATGGCATTTTATTTTACGCATGAGCTGTCAGTATTTTGGTGAACGGGTATCCAACAATTTCGTATAAGACATCATATACCAAATTCTGTAATCAAGTTTCTAATGGGTCAGAATCTGGACAAAAGCATCAGGAGATTTCAACCAATGTAATGCTGTTTCAAGTCCTTGGCTTTTTAGTTCTGTCACATAAAAATATGGGTTATCTGTGGGTTTTTTATACATTACTTCTCATATATTTGAAGATACTCATAAGGTTGGTAGTCAGTTATGTCCACTGTATTTGGACTATCTGTGATCAGTTTGAGCTGACTGTCGTACATACAAGGTGTGACAGTCTCCTTACTGCACTGCCCTCTAGTAGTCAGTCCTCAAACTATCCCGATTCTGTAGACAAAATCTCGCACAAATGGAACCAAAGTTTATTGTTTTCTACAGAAAATGGTTTGGATTTAAAATTAAAGACTTAATGAGTCTGTTTAGAAGTAATTGTGTTTGTTATATAAATTGTATCCATCGTGACTTTGTCTAATGCCATTGTACGCATCCGTTAGAATACTATTTTGCTAACTTGTGTCTTCACTGATTACAACAGACCAAAGGAGCTGAAGATTCCTCGTGGCCTGTTTATTCCAAAGCGTGGTCTCGTGTACGATCACGTCTACCTTCAGAACACATTCGGCTCATGGAGCACCTGGTCGTCAATGGTTACCACCTGCAACATTGACCAGAAGGGAAAGGTCAGTATGCCTCTTTGACCCAGTGGCTCAGGACAAGGTGTCTTGCTAGCTAGTAGTTGATTGGTTGATTCTGGGCCCAGTGGCTCAGGACAAGATGTCTTGCTGGCTGGTAGTTGATTGGTTGATTCTCAGCTGAACCAGGTCAAGTGAAGTCACAACATTTTTAGTTGGACTTTGGAGTGATCACAGTCTGGCTATATTGTAATTAATTTGGTTCTTAGCGTTTCTAAGCCAATGCAGCCTATTGGTTAGTTTGTTATTGACGTTTTACCCATAAATGTTTGACTTATTGACTTATCAGTTGAAATGATAACAGATTAATATGTTATTGCGGTTTCTTTCCATGTGGCTGTCATCTGTGGATCCTCTGCAGAATGTCCAGGTAGGACGAAACTAAAACATGATAGTTGTATATAGTATATGACAGTTTTGTATTATCTCATTAGATTTGACAATATTTCAGACATATATTCTCGACCCCACCCACCAAAATATTTGTGTCAGAAATGATTGAAATTGTCGATGTTGTTTCTGTGTCATAGATGTGGAATGTTTTTTATGTGTTATGTGATTAGTCAGTTGTTAATTAATTAACAAATAATGAAACATTAATAAAATATTAATTAAAAATTAAACTGGAGTGCCCAACACTGGTATAAATCGATATACTGTTTTTTTCCCTAAATCTTGATTATTATTGTTATGTATTTAATTGTTGAATTCTGTAAAATGTTGATTTTAATATTGTCACAATATAGTCACATGTCTGTGTATTCTCGACAGTAACAAACGATGATCTTCTGCCCTTCCAGGTGAATGAACTCATCATCGATACAATAGACACTGTACGACAGCGCTACCTGCTCGAGAAACTGGTACTAAAGGACAAACCGATCCTGTTTGTTGGACCAACGGGAACGGGCAAGAGTGCCATCACCAATAACTTCCTCTTCCAACTGCCAAAGGAGAAATTCATCGTTAGCAACGTGAATTTCTCATCCCGGACCACGTCGAATCAAACGCAGGATTTCATTTTCTCGAAGCTGGAGAGGTTAGTCTTAAAGTATTTCTATGAGTGAATTAAGTCATTTGAAATATCATTTGAAAATCATGTTAGTGACTAATGAGGTTAGAAAGTTATGTAGTTATTGGAGAACTGGACTACTGTACTGGACCTAGTAGGCGTACCATACGCTCGAAAAAAAATTGGGCCTTGGACAAATGCTGAGGAATCTGTTCTTATAACGGTACACCACATTTTTTCTGTAGACAATAAGGTAACTGTTTAACACTAGTAGGTTCATTTTGGTAACTAGTGTAGAACAACTGAAAAGTGGTGCCAACTGTATACCACCAGATGGCGACACTTCAGTTGTTCCACACTAGTCAAATTACAATAATATATCCTATTAAAAAGGGGTGTATGCAAATTATGGCATGTACACCTAATAGGTTGAATATGGTATATAAACAGGATGCAGTGCATGATGCACATTGGAATGTATCAGTGAAACCTGGACCATTAACAAACTCGGGCAGCTGGGAGAAATTTTACGCAATCAAAATGTCTTTCCTTAGAAGATTACTAAAAATCTCACTGATAGATCACCTGATAAATAAAGATGATTTGTAGTATAGTATTGGGAATTAATTAAGAACACTAGAAATAGATTGTTATAATTTTAAAGGTACATAATTACAAAAAGGACAAATCAAGAAAACAAGAAAAAAAACAAAACAAAATGAAGAGCTAGGCGGTAGACACAGACTAAAAAGTAAAATATGTTGAAAACTTTAAGCACTGGCTTCAAAAATCTACAAATAGCATCCACCCATGAAACAACAATACGAGTCACTTGAAGAGAAAATATTGAAGTTGCTGACTCGTCTTAAAAAGTATTTTCACTTTCTTTCTGTTATCCTTTCATCGTTCCATCTGCTTTCATCAGAACACACATCCTGATAGTCCCAACAAGGGAGTAATGTATCCGTACATGTGATGTTCTGCAGGAAGAGGAGAGGGGTATACGGTCCCTCCCCTGGACGACAACTCAAGGTGTTTGTGGATGACCTCAACATGCCAGCGAAGGAACGCTACGGCGCCCAACCACCCATAGAGATACTCCGACAGCTCATAGACCAGGGCTACTGGTTCGACAGGTAGCTGCGTCTTGTATAACTTATTTATTTATTGGCTACAAAGTTATCAAAATAGCAGAAACCCTAGTTTAATAATTATCTTGAAGACCCATGCATTGTTTTTATTTAAATAGAATTTGTTTACATATCAGACAAACACACCTATCATGATTCTCCGTATTTGTCATATCATAATTCATTAGGCTATAATATTTAATTATGATATTTGATTACATTTTGATGTTATATTGTGGAATTTTGGTGAAATCCAAACACTAAGAATTAAGCTTCTAAGTAAATTGTCAGTACAAATAGTCTCTTCAAAATCTTTTTTGTCTGTGGTAGTTATTAATGATGTCCGATATGAGAAAAAGTTCAAGAGAAAGTCTATATTTGCTAAAGTAATGGATGAGAAGAATTGCGGGAGTGAAAAGAATCGACAAGCGAGGAATGGAGGAGCCAAGGGAGGAAGTTGGTGTAAGGGAGTCTCAGGAGGAAGCCGGTTAAAGTGGGCTGGACACATGGAGAGAATGGAAGGGGAATGGTTGATGAAGAGAGCGGATGCACTCAGAGTAGAGCGTAGAAGGAGAAGAGGAAAACCGAGACTGAGATGGGAGGACTTCACGAAGAGAGATTTGGCGGGAGTGGGAGGGGACGGGAGAGCGAGGGATTGGGGGGGGGGAGTGGAGAAGGTTGGTGGAGACGGCAGTGAAACAGGACCAGTGATGGACGAAGAAGGAAAACAATAAGCGATGACCGGTATCGGTGCCTACCTCACCCCGGACTACAGGGGTAAAGAGGAGAACAACAACATATTGTCTGCCTAATGTCAGTTGTCAGAACTATGAAATTACTGCAATGTATGAGTTTATGAACCTAAAAGAATTGAGTTGGATATTTTATCCAATATTGCAACAGCCAAAGTCACTACTGTACATTGGAGTCCGACATTGTACACACAATCAAGTGATGTCATTAAATCATTCTTGCCTCTGCAGGAAAGACACGAGCGTGCTGAAGCTAGAAGGCGTTGGAATACTTGCGGCAATGGCTCCCCCTGGTGGAGGTCGTCATGAGGTCACTGCGAGGTTCCTTCGACATTTTAACATTATCGGCATCGACTCGTTCGATGAAGACACTATGAGAAACATCTTCACTCCTATTATTGAATGGCATTTCTCGAAAGGCTTTGAGACTAGTCTGAAGAAGTTTGCACGGGTAGGTGACTGTCAGTAGCCAACCTAACAGTTATAAACAAGGGACTTCAAGGATGGAATTCGTAATTCAGCAACATTGTGCATATGTTTAAGTTACAGCAATGTAAGTTCAGATGAGCTAATTACGGCAAGGTAAATTACAATAAGGTCCATTTCACAAGGTCAATTACAGCATGATCAGTTATAGCAAGGTCAACGACAGCAAGATCAATTACAAGAAAATGTACAGCAAGGTCAATTACAACAATATAAATTACAGTAAGGTCAGTTACGACAAGGTCAATTACAACATGATAATTTGCAACAAGGTCAGTTACAACAATACGCATCACACCAAGGTCATTTACAGCAATATATCAGCTTGTTTGCAATGGCTTGCAAATATTGATGCTGTAATCATAGAAGCTGCAATTTTATCGTAACGAAGTCAGTATTTTTGTGCCAAATGATGGCTATAATACAAAAGACACATTGTGTGAATGAATCTTCATTTCATCAATCTACAAACATAATAGAAATAGCGATGTTGTTACATAACTATAAAATTGGTGATAAATAATGCAGCACGTCGCAAAATATTCAGCTAAATGAGAAACCTGCTTCTGTTTATCCTGTGCCATGCCATGCAGGTAATAATCTCGGCAACGACGGCCATTTATGAGTCGGCTGTCACCAACTTCCTTCCCACCCCAGCCAAGTCACACTACATCTTCAACCTGAGGGACTTCTCAAGGGTGGTCCAGGTATGTGCACCTAGCGAGCAGGCAGATGATCAGGCAGTCAGTTGGCCAGATAGTGGGTTGGTCAGGCAGATAATCAGGCAGTCAGTTGGTCAGGGAGATGATCAGACAGTAAGTTGATCAGGTAGATGATCAATCAGTCAGTTGGTCAGGTAGATGATCAGGCAGTCAGTTAAGTGTGTGTCTAGCAGAGAGTAGATCTTGACTGTTTCTGTGTTTACATCGATGAGGTTTGTTGTAGTCTTACACCTGTAGTGTTTTTCACCTGTAGTGTCACACCTAGAGTGTCTTACACCTGTAGTGTCTTACACCTGGAGTGTCTTACACCTGTAGTGTCTTGTAGTTGTGCCATACCTATGTAGACACTTGTTTACCTTCCAGGGCGTGTTGCTGCTAAAGTCGGAGAAAACCCCTGTGGGTCTCGCAGGTTCCCAGAAGCTGACTCGTCTGTGGGTGCACGAAGTCTACCGCGTCTTCTCCGACCGCCTGGTGGACGAGACCGACACTCAGACGTTCTTCACCATGGTCAAGGTAAGATATTTCATCTGGAAACATTTATTCAGTCGAACCTCGCTTTATAGTCACTTCAGTAATACCAGGGATGGCTAATCTACAGAAAAATCCATTTTATATGGATTTTTAACACTTATTTCCATCTGTGCACACAACAATTTTTAGTGCATTCTACAGAATTTTCAAAATCATAGGAAAAATCTGGTAGATGTTGTGTTGTCCGTCGTGTGTGGTCACTAAACCGTTGTAACGGTTACTGGCTTAGCAGCTTTGAGCTCAAGGTGGCGCTCCATTTTCATCACCTGCAGGCAGACTGCCATTTCTATGACGTGTGAAATGTTTTGTTAGCAACAAACATACGATTATAACGAGTGTTGAGCAGGTCATGGAAGTGCAGTAAAATAAAGCAGCAATAGGCGTGTTTGCCAACAAACTGCCATTTATCTAGGAAGGAAAGTTGTGTTACCGTGAATTTGCTTGGCCTAAATTATATATAATGCTAAACAACATTCTTACCTAATTATTTTTTCTATGCATATGCACTTATTCAGTCATTTCATGTACAACAAAAATGAGATATTCATTAAAAATATTGTGTTTGTACGCACTTTTGCAGTAGACACTCAGTGCAGAAGATGCTGATGCAACGCAGCATTATGTGGATAAATAATAATTTGGCCAATCTAGTTCATGATTGGCCAATATAGTTCATGATTGGCCAATATAGTTCATGATTGGCCAATATAGTTCAAGATTGGCCAATCTAGTTCATGATTGGCCAATATAGTTCATGATTGGCCAATATAGTTCATGATTGGCCAATATAGTTCAAGATTGGCCAATATAGTTCATGATTGGCCAATATAGTTCATGATTGGCCAATATAGTTCAAGATTGGCCAATATAGTTCATGATTGGCCAATATAGTTCATGATTGGCCAATATAGTTCATGATTGGCCAATATAGTTCATGATTGGCCTACTCATATATGTTCTACTTGCACTACATTTGTTTGTAATTTTACATTTTATTGAATGCATCTTTTTGGTATTGTCATACCTTAGATGCTTGTTGTGTGTGTTTTATTTATTTGTTATATGTGTATATATATATATATATATATATATATATATATATATATATATATATATAAATATATATATATATATGTGTGTGTGTGTGTCTGTGTGTGTCTGTATAATTGTTATTTATATACCTACATGCAACTATGTATACTAGCTAAAATGTATGTCGCAACATTTTTTATTTGATTGCGATGTATGTATTTTTATTATTTTGCTGCTTTACATTGTATTTTACAACTTCTTAGGATATTTCTCAATTCAAATTATTTCCATAACAGAAAAGTATGGGACATTAGTTCCGCTAATACGGTCACCTCGCTATTCAGGTCACTTTGGCCCAGTACCGGGGCAACCATAATAGTGAGGTTCTGCTGTAGTTTGTTCAGTGATCATTTGTAACAGACACAGTTTTGTTCAATGATAAACAATAGCATGTAGAACCTGCAGGTCACCATTCATTGATAAATAATAACAAAATGTTTGTTCGGTAAAAAATAATAACAAAATGTTTGTTAACTGATAAATAAAAAAAAATTTTGTTCACTGATAAATAATAACAAAATGTTTATTCAGTACAAAATAATAAAATGTTTGTTCACTGATAAATAATAACAAAATGTTTGTTCAGTGAAAAATAATAACAAATTGTTGACATGAGGGTAGTTCAGTAACCAATAATAATAGCTTTTTTAAGTTGTAAAAAAATAAAACAGGTATTTTGGCAGATACTATAGCTGTATCAAGTTAACTGGTTTTTACAAGAAATATTAATGTATTCCAGATGGCCGTGGAGCAGCACTTCAAGGTGAAGATGCAGGACGTGTTTGGACACCTGGCACCACCTGGCAAGAAGGTTGTTGATGACAACCTCCGTAGTCTCATGTTTGGCAACTACGAAGGAAAGAGGGACGAAACAAAACTGTACGATGAGATTACAGACATAGACAAGTTGAAAGGGGTGGGTTATGATGACTGTATATGTGTTCAGTCAGTCGTATCTACTTATATGTGAGTGTTGCTAGGCGTACATTGCTAAACTTTTGTTGCAAGTTGTGTGTTTGTGCGATTGGGTCGGCGCATATTACACATTTGTTGCCCCGATTAAATTTTCGAATCAGTTCAACAACACTTGCCGGCCAAATCAACACACGACTTGAGTTTTGTTGAGTTTCAGACCAGCGTACATTACGGACCAGCGTACATTGCGGACCAGCGTACATTGCCTGACTGATCCATTTTAAGTCAAAAAATTCACACGTCGTCTGTTTGAAGCAGTTGGTTGTACTGGATTTCTAGAACTCGTCCAGCACACTATGGACAGTAGACAGCAGACTAGTAGACATTATACAATGTTCATATATTTTTTTTTTATGTTATTTAATAAAATAATACATATGTAGTACAGTTATTTGTGTTCCATTAGCATTATAAGATATGTTTATCTTTTAAAAATTTAGCAGGCCACAGGCTTACCCGTCTTTGGCCCATGGGTATGGGCCAGGCCTGGGCCTGAAATGGGCAGGCTGGGCCGGACCTGGGCCAAACAATAACGGTCTGGGTTGGGCCTAGACCGGGCCTGTGCCTAAATTCTAATTTGCGGGCTTGGGCTGGGCTGGGCTTGACAAATTTTTGCGGGCCTGGGCTGGGCCTGGATTCTAACTGCTAATTGCTGGGTCGGGCTTGGGCTCAAATTATAGGCCTGCACATGTGTTCAATCATGCATGTCTACACATATCTGTGGCTAACATAATGTATGTGTGTAAATGTGTTCAGTCATGCATGTCTACACACATGTGTGGGTATGATGGCAGTATACATGCATTTAGTGATGCGTGTCTACACATGACGTCTTTTGGTATCATGACAGTGTATGTGGATACATGCACTCATGCATGTCTACACACATGTGGGTATGGTGACAGTGTACATGCATGCTTGGATTGGGTATGTGTAATTGGTGTGGAATTGGAATTGATATATATATACTGATGTTGGCAAGAAAGGTTACGCTGAAGAATCCACTACCATTGATTGTCTAATCACTGCTGTTGTTACGGTTTTGCTCGGCTAGGCATTTGACCACGTCATATAAAATGGTCACTGATTGGATAATATGTGCATAACCATTTCCGCAGTTAGTATCGTCTCCTCGGTTCGTTTATTCATTGTTCGATTAAATATAAGTTTTTTTCACTAATGACAACCTTTCTAACCATGAAAGCATGGATGAAATAACTGTTAGATATTTAGAATACGGATCTCTTGCGCAAAAGTTTCTTAAGATTTTTTTATAACTGCATCAGCGTTAGCAGATTCACCAGCTTAACTTTTCTTACCATCACCTACCTGTATAATGTAATTGACCCCCAAGTCTGATTGTGCTGGACGAACAGACAATGGAGGTGTACCTGGAGGACTACAACACGGAGAGCAAGGTGGCGATGCATCTCGTCATGTTCAGGTTCGCCATTGAGCACATTTCACGCATCAGTCGCCTCCTTATGCAGCCCAACGGACATGGTCTGCTCGTGGGTGAGTTCTGTCGGCTCATATAAGTGTAGAAGTATAACACTGTATGACGGTATTTGTATTCTTCCGCATTGCTTCTATACTGTGAAGTAGTTTGTGACTATGTCTGTATATGCCTTCGTATCTCAGATTTGTATGTCTGAGGCTGACATTTTTTATGTGTGCCTGGGGGCCCATGGGTATGGTTCATACATTAAAACAATTCCAAATTCTCCCAGGAATCACCTCTGCTTTCTTTGGTTGTCTGTCCTCCTTCATCAGCACCAAATTATCTGCTCACTTCATCCAGCTTGACTAGTGTTTATTGCACTGCTAAAGTGTACTGCACTGCTAAAGTATGTTGTGCTGCTAAAGTGTACTGCACTACTAAAGTGTATTGCACTGGTAAAGTGTATTGCCCTGCTAAAGTGTATTGCACTGCTAAAGTGTATTGTGCTGCTAAAGGGTATTGCACTGCAAAAGTGTATTACACTACTATATTGTATTGTGCTACCATAGTGTTTTGCAATGCTGTTGTGTATTGCACTGGTAAAGTGTATTGTACTGCTATAGTGCATCATGCTGCTAAAATGTATTGCAATGCTAAAGTGTTGTATTGCGCTCCTATAGTGTATTGCAGTGCTAAAGTGTACTGCAATGCTAAAGTGTATTGCAGTGCTAAAGTGTACTGCAATGCTAAAGTGTATTGCACTGCAAAATTATGTTGTGCTGATGTAGTGTATTGTATATATAAAGTGTATTACACTGCTATAGGGTATTGTGCTACTAAGATGTATTGCAATGTTAAAGTGTATTGCACTGGTAAGATGTATTGTACTATCGTGCTGCTATTGCAATGCTAAAGTGTACTGCACTGCAAATGTGTATTGTGCTGCTAAAGTGTATGGCGCTGCTAAAGTTTGTTACACTGCTATAGTTTATTATGCTGCTTAAGTGTATTGCAATGTTAAAATGTATTGCAATGCTATAGTGCATTGCACTGGTACATTGTATTGCACTGCTATAGTGTATTGTGCTGCTAAAGTGTACAACAATGCTAAAGTGTATTGCTCTGCTAAAGTGTATTGCACTGCAAAAGCGTATTGCACTGCCATAGTGTATTGTGCTGCTAGTGTATTGCAATTCTGCGGTGTATTGCACTGGTAAAGTGTATTGCGTTGCTAAAGTGTATTGCGCTGCTAAAGTGTATTGCACTGCAAAAGTGTATTGTGAAGGTAATCTGAAAACTTTGTCCACATGTATAGTGTCCACCAATGTGCGTTGCAGGTATTGGGGGAAGTGGCCGTCAAAGTGCCTCCAAGTTGGCAACATTCATAGCTGACTACGAGCTGTTTGAGATTGAGATCACTAAGAGTTACACGGCTATCGAATGGAGAGATGACCTGAGAAAGATGTTGAGGCGTGCAGGAGAGGAGAATGTCCCGACTGTCTTCCTCTTCGCAGATCATCAGATCAAGGTGCGAAATTAATCGCAATTCTTTAATGTCAAATTAAGATATTGTGTAATATATCTTTGAGCCAAGGATAGTAATTTGTGTAGCACTTTAAATAGACTGATTAATGCATTTGCAAAAACTGCTATTAATAAACTGTACAGAAATAGAACAATATAGAATATGAATTGCAGAAATTTTAATGTGTAACTTATTACGTGTTTATTATTTTATGCATATTTTTAATGTCTGTAGCTACACACATTCTACATAGCATAATGTACTACTTTAGAGGACTTAATGTCTGTAGCTACACATTCTACATAGCATGATGTACTACTGTAGAGGACTTAATGTCTGCGTAGCTACACATCCTACTTAGCATGATGTACTACTGTAGAGGACTTAATGTCTGTAGCTATACATCCGACGTAGCATGATGTACTACTGTAGAGGACTTAATGTCTGCGTAGCTACACATCCTACTTAGCATGATGTACTACTGTAGAGGACTTAATGTCTGTAGCTATACATCCTACGTAGCATGATGTACTACTGTAGAGGACTTAATGTCTGTAGCTACACATCCTACATAGCATGATGTACTACTGTAGAGGACTTAATGTCTGCGTAGCTACACATCCTACATAGCATGATGTACTACTGTAGAGGACTTAATATATGTAGCTATACATCCTATGTAGCATGATGTACTACTGTAGAGGACATAATGTCTGTAGCTACACATCCTACATAGCATGATGTACTACTGTAGAGGACTTAATGTCTGTAGCTACACATCCTACTTAGCATGATGTACTACAGTGAATACTGTACAAATGATTAATTCTGTTATCATTTATTACTTACACTGTTTGTTTTCTTTTTAGGATGAATCTTTTCTTGAAGATATAAACATGATTCTAAACACAGCTGACATTCCCAACCTATATGAGAATGAAGACAAACTCAGTATTATTGAGAAGGTATTTACTCCATGTTTGATATGACACCCACAAACATATGCCCAGTACAAGCTGGCAGTGCGCAAGCAAATAACTGTACCAATCCAACTGTTTATGACTGGAATTGTTCATCGGCTAATAACTGCATAACCCTTTTTGTTTGGTGCACTGCTGAGCTTGGGTTTCCTGAGGATTTTAACACAATAGAAGTCTCATGATTGTATTGTATTGTAACTTGAAATGTGTGTGTGCACATGATTTTAAAGCAGATAAAATTTAGACATTTTTAATTAATTATTATTTTAGTTTGACTATTTTTATCATCATTCAAGGCTTTACATGGAATAGGCTATCATTGTTGCATTTGGAGGAGCTGCTAGATAAGTATGACATTGGAAATATTTTAGAAATCATCAAATATGAAAAAAAATCATATCAGACATTTTTTGTGACAGCTGTGTTGCCATCTTTTTAGTAAGTGTGATGATAGTCACATTTTATCATCATGGACAGTGTTTATCAGTCACTTTGTCATTTTAACAATGCATCACCTTGTTAATAAGTGTGATAATATTAACATTATCTCAACATTTTGACAATGTATCTTGTTAATAAGCGTGATAATACTATTATTTTATCATCATTTTAACAATGTGTCATCTTGTTAATAAGTGTGATAATATTCACATTATCTCAACATTTTGACAATGTATTTTGTTAATAAGGGTGATAATACTATTATTTTATCATCATTTTAACAATGTGTCATTTTGTTAATAAGTGGTATAATATTCACATTATCTTAACATTTTGACAATGTATCTTGTTAATAAGCATGACAACACTATTATTTTATCATCATTTTAACAATGTGTCATCTTGTTAATAAGGGGTATAATATTCACATTATCTTAACATTTTGACAAAGTATCTTGTTAATAAGCATGATAACACTATTATTTTATCATCATTTTAACAATGTGTCATCTTGTTGATAAGTGCGATAATATTCACATCTTATCTTCATGGCCAGTGTTTATCACAGTCACTGCTGTTGACAGATGCAAGTGATTGCACAGCAGGAGAATGCCCAGGTGGAAGTGACCCCCCTCAGTATGTACAACAAGTTCATCGAGCGGATCCGACGCAACCTCCACGTACTCCTAGCCTTCAGCCCCATTGGGGATGCCTTCCGCAATCGACTGCGCATGTTTCCCTCTCTCATTAGTTGTTGTACCATCAACTGGTTCAAGGTGAGAGTTCATCTTTAGTTGTTGTACCATCAGCTGGTTTAAGGTAAGAGTTCATCTTTAGTTGTTGTACCATAAACTGGTTCAAGGTGAGAGTTCATTTTTAGTTGTACCATCAACTGGTTCATGGTGAGAGTTCATCTTTAGTTGTTGTACCATCAACTGATTTAAGGTAAGAGTTCATTTTAGTTGTTGTACCATCAACTGGTTCAAGGTAAGAGTTCATCTTTAGTTGTTGTACCATCAACTGGTTCAAGGTGAGAGTTAATTTTCAGTTGTACCATCAACTGGTTCACGGTGAGAGTTCATCTTTACTTGTTGTACCATCAACTGGTTTAAGGTAAGAGTTCATCTTTAGTTGTTGTACCATCAACTGGTTCAAGGTGAGAGTTAATGTTTAGTTGTACCATCAACTGGTTCACGGTGAGAGTTCATCTTTAGTTGTACCATCAACTGGTTTAAGGTAAGAGTTCATCTTTAGTTGTTGTTCCATCAACTGGTTCAAGGTAAGAGTTCATCTTTAGTTGTTGTACCATCAACTGGTTCAAGGTGAGAGTTCATCTTTGGTTGTTGTACCATCAACTGGTTTAAGGTAAGAGTTCATCTTTAGTTGTTGTACCATCAACTGGTTCAAGGTGAGAGTTCATTTTAGTTGTACCATCAACTGGTTCAAAGTGAGTGTTCATCTTTAGTTGTACTATCAACTGGTTCAAGGAGAGAGTTCATCATTTGTTGTTGTACCATCAACTGGTTCAAGGAAAGAGTTCATCTTTAGTTGTACCATCAACTGGTTCAAGGTGAGAGTTCATCATTAATTGTTGTATGGTGAGAACAATTATGTCATTAAACAATCTGTAAATACATAGTATATAGTATATAAATGTATAATTATACAACGTGTAGATAATATATTTGGTTGCTGACAAAGATGGAAACCAATATGTTGATGTGATGCATTGCAGAGTTGACTACCATTTCTGGTTGTCTGGAATTTATACGGAAATACACAATCAAATTAGGGTGAGGGGTAAAAGCATAATGGAATTTGAGTTCGTCACGATGATCACTGATCACTTTTCTTTGTGAATTAACTTGCACTACATACAACAGGTGGCAGCTCATATACTGCAACGCATTCTGTCATGGTGCGTTTTTGCATAACTGCACAAGAAAAGTGTATACTTCGAAAGTTTAAAACAAAATACACACCACCATGGCCCACACTGCAACAATGCTCAAAGAAGGGAAATATGATAACATTATTTTGGAGCAACCAAGAAATGTATCCCTGACAGTACTTAACACAGTGTTAAAGTATTGCAGGAGGCCTGCCTGTATTCCTGAAAATAACAATGAATGCAATGTAAAATTACTGACAAGACATTTTTGGGGTGGGCCAGTCTGAGCAGTGCTATATTCATTGGTTGTGTTGTATGTGGTAGGCGTGGCCGGAGGACGCGTTGGAACTCGTCGCTCACACCTTCTTTGACGATGTCGAAATGTCCTCTGACTTGTGCCGGGAAGCTGTCGTCATGTGCAAACACTTCCACGAGAGTGTGCGTGCACTCTCGGAAAGGTTGGTTTGTTTTGTTTACTCTATAATCACAGTGGCCAACAAAATGATGTGTCTGGAGTGAATATATATGTTTCAGTTTATTTATTTCAGTTCCAACAGATCCAAGGACCCAGTAATAGAACTGGTGGTTTGTCCTCCTCTAGAGTAAATGAGTCCATGACAGATGTTTTCTATTTCCCTGTGTGGGAGCTTTTACTTCCCCTGGCATAGACACCAGGTAGAAGGGACCAACGGCTGTTAGTGTCTCTTCCAAAAGACACAGGCATAGTGGAGTGAACAAAATTGGTCAAGTTTGAAAACGGTAGCAGGTGGTTTAAAACCCTGGTCCCCTAGTCCAACGCTCTACCACACACACAGTGCACACCACCTACTAGATGGTGGGAATATTAGTGTTTGTAGCGCCATCTACTGAACACCAGTGGCAGAACCACGCTAAAATTACCAGATGTGGAGAACCCAGCTCTTGTATCTCAAAGATCCTACCATTCCTACATGACATGCTTACTACATTAATTGTCACCTCAAAGTCCTGAATTTTGGTGCTGTACATAATAAAAAAAAGAATTCTACATAAAACAGTTATGATAATAGGATACCGGTAAATATAAATAATATGCTATAAATAATAAAACAATTAAATAATACATAAAAAATTATGATGAGAGGATAATATATATATATATTTATATATATATAAAATCTAGATAATTATATCATATGGTACTGTCACAAATAAAAAAACAGATAACCGACTTGAAATGTAAATACAAATTATATGTTTCAGATACTACGAGATAATGAGGAGGAGGAATTATGTGACGCCAACATCGTACCTTGAACTGATAAAGACATTTAAAAATCTGCTGAATAAGAAGCGACTTGAGTTGATCACGCTGAAGGACAGATACGTCGTTGGACTGGAGAAACTGGAATTCTCAGAATCACAGGTAAATATCTATGATGGTTATAAAGAATGCGATGCTTGTAGTATGAAGCCATGATGTTAGTTGTGATATGAATTGAGGCACGGTAGCTCAGCGGTAGAGCCCCAGACTGTCAGTCAAGGGGACCGGGGTTTTGAGTCCACTCGCTGCTGTTTCAAAACTTGGGCAATATCATTCACCCCCCCGTGTCTTTCGGAAGAGACTGAACATGTTGTCCCTACTATCTGGTGTCTATGCCAGGGGATGTAAAGGATCCCACACATGGAAATGGAAAAACTTGCCATGGACTCGCAGTGCCAATGGTCACTACAAAACCCTGCATCAGCTGCTGCCAAAACCTTGATCTGAGTGAGCACCATGACTGCCTTGTCAAGGCGGATACTGATATATAAGACCACACATTATTATTTTGTCCCCAGATTTGAGGACTATGACACTTATGCTGCGCCCATATTTAAATTTCTAGTGTTTAGCTGTCGACATATGGGCATGTCAGTGACTGTAAGATCCCTACAGAGATTGCCAAATTTTTTCAATGACTAGGATCCCCACAGAGATTACCAATTTTTTTCCAATATGATGATGAAAGAATAAATATTAACAAAGTTGATTTTCAGAATATTAAAAATATTTTTTTTTAAAGCATTAAAAATGTTAACATTGTCACCAAAGGGAAAGTAAATAGTGATTTATCTCCAGATTGCAGTTATGCAGAAGATGATCCTTGTAAAAAGAATAGTGATCTTACCCCATATCGCAGTGACTCATATCGTGATCTTTGTAAAATGAATAGTGATCTAATAGCAGATCACTGTGATGCAGGTAATCCTTGTAAAATAAATAGTGGTCTGACCCCAGATTATCATGATGCAGAAAGTGGTCCTTGTAAAATAAATAGTGTTCTGGCCCCAGATCGCTGTGATGCAGAAGGTGATTCTTGTCAAATAAATAGTGGTCTGTCCCCAGATCGCTGTGATGCAGAAGGAGCTTCAGGCATTGCAGCCAAAGCTTCTGGAGACGAGCAAGGAGACGGAGCAGTTGATCGAGGTGATCGAGGCGAAGACGGAGGAGGTGGAGGCTGTCAAGAGTGTCGTGGAGGCAGACGAGGCCGTGGCGGAGAAGGCCGCCATGGAGGCCAAGGCAATCAAGGTATCACTGCTCTGTCTTCTTCCCCTTGAACACTTTCAGGGTGCGGGCCATGCACATCACTTAATCTGTTCCGCCCTCTTGACGAGAGGTCTCCCCATCGCAATCTTCTGCTATTCTCTGCCACTCTCGGCTGTTCACCCCAGCCCTTTCGATATATCTCTCTTAACACTGTCCCTTCATCATAATTTCTGTCCTCTTCTCCATCTACCGCCCTCTTCTGTCTTCCATGCTCTCTTTTTCACTCTCCTCACTCATTCTCTCTATATGTCCTGCCCGTCACGATCTGCTCCACACTAACGTCATCCTCAGGTGTTTCTTCATTACGATCTCTTCTCTTATTATCTCTGCTGTATGTCTTCATTATACTTCTCCATCCACATGGTGTGTGCGGAGCCCTAAAACATCGTAAAGCTCTTAATTTGGCTTTTTAAGGTCTGATCTTTCATTTTTAAGGTCTAGAAAAGGTCTTTAGATTAGACATTTTTAAAGATGGTCTTAAAACCAAACACTATTACACAACATAGGTGGAATTATTGAGTTATTGACTGCATATTTCTGACAACACTTCTGACAAAATAAACTCTAACTCTAGATGTAGCAGGTACATGGATAACTTAATTGACTGTGTCTGGGGTCGCCTGTAGTAAACTGCCTGGTCTTTGACAGGACGACTGCGAGGCACAATTGGAAGTAGCAATGCCAGCCATGAATGCTGCCATCGCCGCCTTGAACACCCTGAAGCAGAACGACATCACCATTGTGAAGTCAATGGCCAACCCGCCTCGAGGTGTCAAGCTGGTCATGGAAGCTGTTTGTATTCTCAAAGTAAGCGGTGGTTTGCACATGAAATGTTTTTTCTCCCAAAACAAATTCACTGGAGAAAACCCGGTTGGCCAAAATGAAATCTCTCAAGATAACCTGCATTTTTATATGTTCTGGTACTGTCAGTAGCAGGCAGACATTAGTGACATGTTGGACAAACAGTAGCGACGTGTTGGACAAACAGTAGCGACGTGTTGGACAGACAGTAGTGATGTGTTAGATAGACAGCAGTGACGCGCTGGACTGACAGCAATGACATGATGGACAGACAGTAGTGACATGTCAGACATACAGTGGTGACTTGACAGTTTCTCGCACTGTGTCTGACCAGCAATGTGTTCTAGGGCATCAAGGCAGACAAGAAGAAGGATGCGAATGGACGCATGGTGGAAGACTATTGGATGCAGGCCAAGAAGGTATCTTGTCTCACACAGATACTATCTGTCCACTTCTTTGTTATTATCCCAATAGACGATATTCACGACACGTACGACACCTATCGGCTAAGAATAAAACTA
This sequence comes from Lamellibrachia satsuma, assembly GCA_033239005.1. Classification (NCBI taxonomy): domain Eukaryota; kingdom Metazoa; phylum Annelida; class Polychaeta; order Sabellida; family Siboglinidae; genus Lamellibrachia; species Lamellibrachia satsuma. The sequence goes on from BSQZ01000004.1 coordinate 3,444,250, forward strand.
CAGTTGCAGGAATAAAACTACAGTTGCAGGTCGTGTTTGTGACGTCATTCGATATGTTTATGATGTCATTGCGATATGTTTGTGACATCATTGCAATATGTTTATGATGTTATTGGGATATTTGTTTATGTCATTGCAATGCCTGAAACTGGTACATTTTGAAATTGGTCATAACAATATTTTATATTTTTTATTATAATTTCCAAAATGGGTTGTTGTACTTAGGTAAATGCGTATGTATTAAGTTTTATGATCTACCTATGATTTATTCTAAACTCAACTGTGTTTAATGTCCGTTGTCCATCTGCGCCTATTGATTATATAGCTCCATGAGGCTGAGTAGAAATATAGTAGTTTCTTGTCTAGGAATAAAAAATTTCAGTTAAGTAGTTGCTTGTGATTGACCTATTTTAGCTCAGTGTTGGTGCATTTAACAATTTGAGGGGTTTCCATTCTCCCTCTTTCAAGAGTAAATAACTCCCTCTCTTGCACACTCATGAAAACTAGAATTATGACAGCACTAGAAATCTGTATTTTAAGTTGACTTCCTCATGCGTAGATGCTTGGAGACATGCACTTCCTGGACACACTGAAGGAGTTTGACAAAGACAACATCCCAGCCCCCAACATCAAGAAGATCAGGGACCATTACATCAACAACAAGGACTTCAACCCAGAAATCATCAAGAATGTGTCCTCAGCATGCGAGGGACTCTGTAAATGGGTGCGAGCCATTGACGTCTATGACAGCGTCGCTAAGGCAAGTTCTGTTTCCAGGGCACATTTAGCTGATATTTTTTATTAAGCCTAACTTATGTTATTCTGTGATATGTCATGTTGTTATTATATTAACCGTTTGTTTGGTCCATGGTTATATTTACATGTCCATCTCAATTATTTTTTAACAAAATATATGAGCAATTTTCAAAAGGTCATCACTCAGCACCTTAGCTTTTAAAATTGTTATAACTTTGAAATAGGAATGAATAAAAACGTGGTTTTTCTTGAATGATTGTGAATATTATAGAGATTCCACCAGATATACCATTGCTATTGTTTGTGTTGTTTGCCTGTGAGAATGAGTTCAAAACCAAAAACATAGGTTTTTGGGCTTTCAAAAACATTACTCACAAAGGGACCCAGGTGTTGTAAGCTTGAAGGGACCCAGGTGTTGTAAGCTTGAAGGGACCCAGGTGTTGTAAGCTTGAAGGGACCCAGGTGTTGTAAGCTTGAAGGGACCCGACAACTGATACTGTTTAGCTGAGGGGCAGTTGGAAGGTTGAAATGCATGCATGATGGTTGAAAGGTTGAAATGCATGCATGACGGTTGAAATGCCGGACTCGCAATCGAGAGAACCCTGTTTTGAGTTATTGCTGCCATTTCGAAGCTTTGGCAGTTTCGTTCGCCCCATGTTGCCACAGTTCTCTCTCAGCTGTATGATTGAGTATGTGCTATAAGCAGTGGTGGAGATGTGAACGAATAGAAGTGGAGTTGGCATTGTAATGAACAGGTCTGCCAGTATAAAGTACTTTGAATAGTCCCAAGGACTGGATATACATATAACTTTTTATCGTTTGAACTCATCAAACATATGAAAATATTTGCATTCACTGTCGACGTCTTTAAGGTCAGTAAGTTCATCATTGTACAATTCAAGTGCAGCATTGATGAGAAACTTCCCAATGTTCTTTCCGCAGGTCGTCGCTCCCAAGAAGGAGACCTTAGGAATTGCAGAGGGCACCTACAAGACAACGATGGCGAAACTGAAAGTGAAACAACAGGAACTGAAAGAGATCACTGACCGACTGGACGGACTGAAGGCAGACCTAGACACCAAACAGAAAGAGAAGACGGTAAGATCACTGACAACATGAACTAGCGGAGCTCAAGGTACACTTGGGTGGAGAAACCACTTGCACAGAACGCAGAGAGTAAATGGTGGGCTGGGTGGGTGGGTGGGCTGTATGGGTAGGTGGGCTGTCTAGGTGGGTGGGCTGTCTAGGTGGGTGGGCTGTCTGGGTGGGTGGGCTGTCTAGGTGGGTGGGCTGTATGGGTAGGTGGGCTGTCTAGGTGGGTGGGCTGTCTAGGTGGGTGGGCTGTATGGGTAGGTGCCAGGTGGGCTGTGTAGGTGAGTGGGTTGTCTAGGTGGGTGGGATGTGTAGGTGGGTGGGCTGTATGGGTAGGTGGGCTGTCTAGGTGGGTGGGCTGTATGGGTAGGTGCCAGGTGGGCTGTTGGTTGGGTAGGGTGAGTGTTGTCTAGGTGGGTGGGGCTGTATGGGTAGGTGCCAGGTGGACTGTGTAGGTGAGTGGGTTGTCTAGGTGGGTGGGATGTGTAGGTGGGTGGGCTGTATGGGTGGGTGGGCTGTATGGGTGGGTGGGTGGGCTGTCGTGGTGGGTTGGATGTGTAGATGAGTGGGTTGTCTAGGTGGGTGGGATGTGTAGGTGGGTGGGATGTGTAGGTGGGTGGGCTGTATGGGTGGGTGGGCTGTATGGGTGGGTGAGCTGTATGGGTGGGTGAGTGGGCTGTCGAGGTGGGTGGGATGTGTAGGTGGGTGGGCTGTATGGGTAGGTGGGTGGGCTGTATGGGTGGGTGGGTGGGCTGTCGAGGTGGGTGGGATGTATGGGTGGTTTGTGTTTGTGTGGCAAACAGTGAAGTAAGATGTTCTTTAAGATAAAACAAAGTTAATTAAAATAACATTTGTTGTGTATGATAAGATGGGTTTTGGTGAGATATGATGAAGTTTATCTGAATAAGAGTTTATCAAAGCAATGTGTAGTTTAACAAGAAAACTTGAAGATAAAGTAGGAAGGCAAAATGCTAACTTCCGGTTATATCACTGTGCTGGTATAACAAGGTAACATGATGAGCTAAGACAGTAAAATATGAACACCAGCTTCAACATGTTATAAGATAGATTCAGTTTATAGAGACTAAAATAAGCTTTGATTATCAAATCGCAAAATAAGAATGAATAAAAATATACCGTCTAGGAATGTATGAATTGTTGCATAATTGTGTGATTTTCTTTATGCAGAAACTTGTATTCATTGCCCTGCATCTTAACATGAATGTTTACTTCTGCTCTAAGTAATGTTGTTGATGTGTTTGTCAGGAGCTGGAGGACAACATAGAGATGACAAAAGTAAAAATCATCCGTGCTGAAAAGTTGATCAGTGGGCTTGGTGGCGAGAAGGAAAGATGGACTAATGTAGGTTCAGCGACATTCCTATCATCTTTGCAGTGATGTAGTTGTGACGTGTGGGGTATGTAATTTGTACAGAGTGTGAATTAGTGTTGTGCACCATATGGTTTTATACGGTGCGTACCATATGTTTTATACGGTATGTGGTACATACGGGGTTTTTTTCTGTATTGAAAGACTATTCTAAGACTCCTTATATTAGCAGGAATAGTGTGAAATTACAGCTAGTTGATCTTTAATAACTACTATCATAATTTAAGCTAATTCTTAATTTATTTCCTCCTAAATGTGACACGAGAACACACATTCCATGCACTATGTGCAGGAAATGCATTCGTGTCACTGTGGCCATTGCTTGACTAAGCTATGCTTATATGATTGCTCCTCTGGACACACTCCGCACACAGAAGTTACTACCTCTGGACACAGTCCGCACACAGAAGTAGCACAATAATGATGTGTCGAATGCGTTGTCTTTTCATTCGAATTTGGTGACTTTTACATAGTTTTGGAAGCTTTAAGTATTGTCAGTTGAAGATGTAACATACTGTATGGAATGCCGGTTCGACTAAATAAAAAGACCGGTTTCAAAACCACAGAAAAATACCGGTATACCGCCATACCGTACACAGCACTAGTGTGAATGCAACCAAACCTCTATACTATAAAGTAGTTTGTGGCTCTGTCTGTCTGTTCCCTAATACCTCCATGTATGGGGATGAAATTGTCTAGGCGACAGGCGTGGGGATGGTTCATAAATTAAAACAAAATTCAAATTCCCCGGGGCATGGGGATGTTACGAAGGAACTTACATGGACATTTGACGTAGATTACATAAGTGATAGGACATGTTATGCCACACTGGCTATTAAATTGCAGTTCCTATTAAAGCGAAACAAAAGTCGTGTTTTTCGGGCTATGTACCTAAAGGGATAATAAACACTAACCACAACTAAAATCAAGAATATCACGCCAGTGGTTTACTCGGAATGTGTTAAATAATAAACACTAACCACAACTAAAATCAAGAATATCACGCCAGTGGTGTACTCGGAATGTGTTAAAAATTTGGGAGATTCTGGTGACTTCTCCGAATGACCGAGGACTGACATGTTAATGAATGTAACCGATAAGCGTATTCGCGGCTCTATGAAATTGGGGTAACCTAGACTACAACTGACTTATTAAGGGAGGCTGGCATACAAAGAACCAACGCAGTCTCAAACAAATGTGTTGTTTTGTCAGAAAGAGGACTAGTTTAGTAAACAAAGGCTAAAATATGTTACGTTAGTTGAGTTTGGATGCAAATAGCATGAGCATATCCTATTGGCAAGTATAGGAATAGGTATATTTTCATTTGGCGAGCGAATATTGCCAGAATACCACACGCGTGACGTAGGTTTATCTAACTGTATAGTGCGGCCCATGAAATTAAGATGTGTGTTCAACAAGATTTTCGTAGTAAACCACTGGCATGATATTTTTTATTGTAGTTACAAATGGTTATGTTTTAGTAACTCTTATAGGTGCATAGGCTGAAAACCGTGACTTTTGTTTTGCTTTAAATTAAATTACACATGGAAGTTTTAATATTTATATGAAGCCCCTTATTAATATCATCGTCTGTTCGACAAGGATGGCTTCTACAGTAGGAATGGGCACAATAACCTATATGTTTGATGGACAAAATACTATAATTAATCCTATCTCCAGGTAAGTGTTTTCTATTTTTATTGATGATAACTTATTCAAGATCTCGTTTCTTTCAGAATGTGGAGATGCTCACATACACATATGACAACATTGTAGGAGACGTCCTCCTGTCTGCCGGCTATGTCGCTTACCTGGGGCCTTTCATTCTAGATTACCGACAGGTGCGTAATAGATGATGTGCTACACATAAATAAAAATTGTTGGCCTCTCTTTTCTGTCTGGAGCTTATCTTGAATTGAAACCTGCTCTGGTGGGGTGTGGTGGCGTAGTGGTTAGAAGAGTATGAAGTCTGACCACCTGATGAAACACGCTAAGAGTAACACCGCTAATGCCCCATTTTGTACAGTTTCCCTTTGAGGTGAGTCACTCGAAACTACTTAATTTGCAGTACCTAGGGTCATGGGCACAAGGCGATGGTGCATGTGCTGCAGACTTTAACTGTCATATAGATGTCACAGTCAGGAGGTACACCTCGCTACGGTGTTTATGGAAAGACGCTGGACTTCCGTGCAGCATGAAGGCACTCCTGTATAAGGTCGCGGTCCAGTCAACGGCAACCCATGGCTGTGAAGGCTGGTACTTTGACAAGACCGCTCAAAGAACATTGAACAGGGCCTATGCCTGGATGTCTGCAGTCATCACCAGCTGTTCTGCCCACGTCATCACAATCATTCAACGTCATGAAAGCTGTAAAGACACACAGATGGAGGTGGCTTGGCCACATTCTAAGAATGAACGAAGATCGTCTTGTGTGCCATGCACTGCTACCAACATCCCCACAACGCAGTATATAAGAACATACCTTTACCTTTCTTGCTGTCCTCATAACTGTGACAAGGTGACATGTTGGTTGTGACAGGAATGCCTGACAGACTGGCATCGGATGTGTCAGGAGAAAGACATCCCAGTGTCCGACAAGTTCTCCCTCTCTGAGACTCTGGGAAACCCTGTCACCATCCGAGACTGGCACATCGCGGGCCTGCCTGTTGACCAGTAGGTGGCGCTCTCACACACACAGGAAGGCACAGAATGAGAGGGCACTGATAAAGTCTTAGTTTTTATTTTAGCAAAACTTTTTACAGTTGTAGTATTTAATGTGAGATATTGTGTTTATGGTAGGGCAGTGCTCAGACGTCATAGATCAGATTAGAACAAATGAGACACTTATGCAAAGAGTGGGTGTTTGATGAATTGAATGTTAATCTAGAACACATTGATATATGATTAAACTATAAACGGGTAAACATTATAAGTATTATGCTTCTTTTTCCCCACTTTTCAACCAATTGTAATCAATGCTATGCACTGTAATACTTATTTATTTGTATAGTCTCGTACAACTAAGTATACCAAGTAAGTAATACAGTGTACAGTAATATTGTATCAATGATATTTTGCAATGAATGGTGTCATGCTGTATCATGATAAACATGTTTCAGTTTCTCCGAGCACAATGCCATCATCTCGACATCTGCGAACCGTTGGCCACTGATGATCGACCCCCAAGGTCAGGCGAACAAGTGGATCAAGAACATGGAAAGGTCAAACAAACTTGAGGTCATAAAGCTCTCGGATAGCAATTATCTTCGCACACTCGAAAACTGCATTCAGGTAACGATAGTTGTTCAGCATTTGTTTGACTTAAACCTTTTCTCTCCCTTAACTGTGTCCATTATCGGACACAGTTAAGGGCCTTCTTCTGATTTGATGTTCAATTGATCATTGATTTCTTTGTAATCCACGATTTATCTTCCATGTGCTGCATAATCCTTGCAATAAAATCTCATTCCGGATCAGACGTTGAAATCAGTACTCTCGATAAACCAATGGCTTCCTTGTCCACTTGCCATCTGGGGCTTTGCTTTGGATGGCAAATCTTGGTAGATCTTACTAAGACCATCTGGGTTATCACACGTGCACGGTGTTGCAGTTTGGAAACCCATGTTTGATGGAGAATCTGGGTGAGGAGTTGGACCCCGCCATGGACCCGATTCTCCTTAAGCAGCTGTTCCATCAAAGCAACATGGACTACATCCGCCTGGGTGACCACGTGCTGCAGTACAGCAGTGACTTCAAGTTCTACATGACAACCAGCATGCGCAATCCCCACTACCTGCCCGAGGTCTCAGTCAAGGTCAGTACATGTCAACCAGCATGCGCAACCCCCACTACCTGCCCGAGGTATCAGTCAAGGTCAGTACATGTCAACCAGCATGCGCAACCCCCACTACCTGCCCGAGGTCTCGGTCAAGGTCAGTACATGTCAACCAGCATGCGCAATCCCCACTACCTGCCTGAGGTCTCGGTCAAGGTCAGTACATGACAACCAGCATACGCAACCCGCACTACCTGCCCGAGGTCTCGGTCAAGGTCGATCGGTCACACAGTCATTTATGTGCACTGATTATAATTGTGTTCTTCCTCATAGCTCCCTTTACAAAGGGTAAGGGTAGTTCCTGTATTGTTGCCCCACCCTGGCTACTATCTATTTCCAAGTATGTTTATTGCAACATAGTAGGTATGTTTATTGCAGCACAGTGGATAAATTTATTGCAGCATAGTGGATATGTCTATTGCAGCAGGGAGGACCTGTTTATTTACTGCATTCTCTTCTTTCTGTGTATCACTAAATGTTATGTATGCTCTATTGTGTAAATGTTATGTATGCTCTATTGTGTAAATTAAATGTTATGTATGCTCTATTGTGTAAATGTTATGTATGCTCTATTGTGTAAATTAAATGTTATGTATGCCCTATTGTGTAAATGTTATGTATGCTCTATTGTGTAAATTAAATGTTATGTATGCCTTACTGTGTAAATGTTATGCATGCTCTATTGTGTAAATGTCATGTATGCTCTATTGTGTAAATTTTATATATGCTCTATTGTGTAAATTAAATGTTATGTATGCTCTGTTTTGTAGATGTTATGTATGTATGCTCTTTTGTGTAAATGTTATGTATGTATGCTCTATTGTGTAATTGTTATGTATGCTCTATTGTGTAAATGTCATGTATGCTCTACTGTGTAAATGTTATGTATGCTCTATTGTGTAAATGTTATGTATGAACTATTATGTAAATATTATGTAAACTTTTGTACAGAACAGGTAATACATGTTGTGACAAGACTAGAAGAAACGATTGCCAACAAATTTCACAAATCTCAAAGTCTGTGTTAACTAATACTCCAGTAGCACTTAACATCAATGACTACAGTTGTGGTGATGTAGATGTTGTTGGTCAGGTGATGTTGGTGAACTTCATGATCACCCCCATGGGCTTGGAGGACCAGCTTCTTGGGATCGTGGCGGCGAAGGAGAAACCAGAGTTGGAAGAGAAGAAGAACCAGTTGATTATGGAGAGTGCCTTCAACAAACACCAATTGAAAGACTTTGAGGACAAGATCCTCGAAGTTCTCTCTACTTCGCATGTGAGTGAATCAGTCTACCATTTGTGGTTGCCATAGTTAGCTGTGCTGTGCTACAGGTGAGAGTGACTGCTATTTGGCTCTGCATGTGATATTTGTAAAAATTTACATTTTAAAATATGGATGCATGTAGTCGCATGTGCATTCATTTTGATATAGATACATGTATATATGTACATATGTATATGTACATGTGTACGAGTGTGTGCACATGTGTATGCCTGAGTGTGCATGCATGCATTTGTTATAATGCATGCATGTATTTTGAGATCATGCAAACAGTCGCAAATGCACACACTTACGTAATTTATTTTTAGGCATGCATGCACACACATTTTCATATTGAAACACTAAAATTGCAAATGTAAATAGCTAAAATTTAGAATTTTATTAATTCTTTAGGTTCACAAAAATGTTGCTATTGTGTAATATGTACTACTCTATGGTGATTTCCTGCTGGTTAAACTTTAAAATACCACAGTATTCAACCGGGGTAATTTGTTGACTGGAGTTTTTTTGAAAATGTACCTTCATACAGAACGCGTTCTTGATTTTGGAAAAAAATTACTCGTGTACAAGTTGTATTTTACGACAACATATTTAGTCACTATATTACAGTTATGGAAGTGCATCTCTTCACGTTTTCCTTTAGTCACACAACCCATTTGCAGCCGTTGTGAATATGTTTAAAAACATAATTGACAAATATCTCGGGAGGGCGGGTTAACACATGCATGAAGAATTGTTGGACTCTTGAACAGCCAATGGCTTCCTTGTCCGCGTGCCGTCTGGGTTGTTTGCCTTGGATGACAATCTTATTTGTCCGTCTGTCATTTACAGGGCAACATCCTGGAGGATGAAACGGCCATCGAGATTCTGTCGTCGAGTAAAGTCCTGTCAGAGGAGATTCAAGTGAAGCAGGAGATCACTAGCAAGACAGAGGCCGCTATTGATGAAGTCCGAAATGGGTACACCCCGGTATGTTGTCTTTCCTGAATGGGTACACCCTGGTATGGTGTCTTTCCTGAATAGGTACACCCAGAATATGTTGTCTTTCCTAAATGGGTACACCCCGGTACATTGTCTTTCCTGAAAGGGTACAACACGGTAGGTTGTCTTTCTAGAATGGATACTCCCCAGCATATTGTGTTTCCTGAATGGGTACACCCCGGCACGTTGTGTTTCCTTAATCAGTTCACCCGTGGCACGTTGTATACCCTGGTAGATTGTCTTTCCTGAATTGGCACAGTGGCCTCTCTCATCAATATTCCTTTATTTAAGTTTCTAATGCTAAACCACCTGAAGATTTTATTTGATTTATTTTTGTGTGCTGTTCTCGCAGGTGGCCAAACACAGCAGTCTTCTCTTCTTCACCATCTCTGACCTCGCAAACATTGATCCAATGTATCAGTACAGTCTCAGTTGGTTCATCAACCTCTACTTAAAGGTGAGTAGGAAACACCCCTAGGTGCTTACCCATTGCTAGGAATGGGTGAAAGACAGTTGTAGGTATCCATGGCAACTAGCTGGTAAAACTGGTGGTTTATATCTCCTTGCTTATTTATTTCTTTCCTTATTTATTTGGGTCGGTTTTCATCTACTTATACTTAACTCATATTAACAGTTTTATAATATATATTTAAATATTATTTTATATGATGTACAGTAGGAAGGGGAATTAGCGCTATATAAATGCAGTGTTATTATTGTCTAGTTAGCAGCTAGGCTAGAACTTGTTTAAATAATTTACATGAGTACATTTGTATTTATATGACTTTGTACCTTGCAGTTATTATTGTTATTAATTAATTAATGTAATCTGTTAATATCTAGTACATGTCACATTGGGGATACTATTAAAATTAGTTTTTATATTTAGTGACAAACCAATGTCATCAGTTACTTTGACATAGATTGCAAACTCTAGATTTGTTTTCCTCTATAATATTGTAATTAATAAGCTGCCAGGAATAACAAATTTGTTTAACTTGAAAGTGGAAATGTAAAATAATTGAATAAAGTGTAGTTGGGGTAATATAATTTCAAGTTATCAGGTTCATTTATTAGTTTCAGTTTGTGGGGTTTATCATATTAGCCATGTTATTGTTTTATCTTGTCTATAAGATAACCATGGTTTAGTATTAGAACGAGACATCTTCACTCAGTTGTATAAATGAGTACATGGCTGTAGACAGTGATGGGTATTGAACGAATAATCCTCTCGAAATAATTGCAGCATGGCTGAATGCTTCCCAGAGAAGTTAGTTTTGGAATGAACAGGTCTGCCATGGTGTGAAGTGTGAAGCGCTTTCAGTGGTCCTAAGGACCGCACTATGTAGGAACGTACCTTCACCATTCTGTGTTATAGTCAATCGAAGAGAGTGCACCATCTAGTGAGCTGACTGTGCGACTGGAGAACCTGAACGCACATTTCACCTACAGCATCTACCAAAACGTGTGTCGATCATTGTTTGAGAAAGACAAGCTTCTGTTCTCCTTTCTTCTATGCATCGGCCTGCTCGCTGCTGAGTGAGTCAATTCTTGTACACATCCTACTGTACAGCACCTAGAAAAACTACTTAATTTTTCTGTAATAATAATTGCTCAGTTTTATGTAAAGTAAAATCAGTATGAAAGTAGCCCTTTATGACTAGTAATTATTATATAAGTGATCTAAGATGAAGGGTTTCTTGAGTGGTTTTAGAAATTTGTGGTTTCCATTAACAAAAAGTTGCCTATATTAATGGTCTCTCACGTGTATGCATATTGCATACACACACATGCTTATGCACACAAGTGTCCTAATGATATTGAGTTGCTGCTCCATAACTAAACTGTTGAAACAAACCTATCTCATTGAAACAACCCCTTCCCATTCAAGCAATACCTTCCCATTCAAGCAACACCTTCCCATGTATACAAACCCCTCCCACTGAAACTACCCCTTCCATTGAAACAACCCCCTCCCATTCAAATAATCCCCTCCAATTCAAACAACCCCTTCCCATTGAAACCACCCCCTCCCATTCAAACAACCCCCTTCATTCAAACAACCTGCTCCCATTGAAATCACCTCCCATTCAAACAACCCCCTTCATTCCACCAACCTGCTCCCATTAAAACAACCCCCTCCCATTGACACACCCACCACCCATTCAAACAACCCCCTCCCATTCAATCAACCCCTTTCCATTCAAATCACCCCTCTCCCATGGGATGTGTGGACAGGGGGAAGATAGAAGACAGGGAGTGGCGATTCCTCCTCACAGGCGGGGTTACTCTGGGCAACCCTTTTCCCAATCCTGCCCATGAATGGCTGTCTGACAAGTCTTGGGCTGAGATCGTTCGCTGCTCCGAACTCCCGGCCTTCAAAGGACTCATGGAACATTTCCAAAAGAATGTAGGTTGTCATATTTATGTTGGAGACATGTTATTATCTTGTATTAATTGTCAGCAATATGTTATAGTCTTGTATTAATTTTAGGCAATATGTTGTAGTCTTGTATTAATTGTAGGCAATATTTTGTAGTCTTGTATTAATTGTAGGCAATATGTTGTAGTCTTGTATTAATTGTAGGCAATATGTTGTAGTCTTATATTAATTGTAGGCAATATGTTGTAGTCTTGTATTAATTGTAGGCAATATGTTGTAGTCTTGTATTAATTGTAGGCAATATGTTGTAGTCTTGTATTAATTGTAGGCAATATGTTGTAGTCTTATATTAATTGTAGGCAATATGTTGTAGTCTTGTATTAGTAGTACGCAATATATTATTGTCTTGTATTAATTGAGTGCATTGAATGTTATAGTTATTTTAGTGTATCAACTTCACTCTATAACTCCCACTAACACTAATTTCCCCGATTTGTCTTCTTACAAATCTGCCCATTCTCTTGTAGAATCTGATCAACTGTATCTTGCGCTCAATGGCTCATAAACGCTTCATTTTAAATTGCATTGCTCCCAGAATAGATCATTCAGAAGGAGAACATCAAAAAGATACAAATGTTGAGATGTTTACTTCTTACAGATCCCTGGGTGGAAAAGTTTTTGTGACTCTGCGCACCCAGAGAAAGACAGATCCCTGTTGCCATGGAAACATGACTTGACCCGGATACAACAACTCGTTCTTCTCCGATGCCTGCGGCCAGATAAGGTAACCCACTAAATTTCCACAACAGCTACTTTAATATTATTTTAGTTTTCTAAGACAATCACAGAATAACAATACAAGTGTAGCAGGTAAACAGTATGGGTGGTAATGGAGAAAGTAGAAGTGTAATACTGTATTATTTCCAATAGACGCGCATTACACGAGTGCGAAGGCTTGGGTGTGCATTTTAGTTCTCAAACTTGGTCTAAATCATGATCTGCCACTATGGGTGAAATCAGCCTCTAAATCAGGCTTAGCTAATCCTCAGTGCGACACCACTGAACTATGCGAAGAATGCGGGGTGCTTCTAGGGAATGACTCGGGAACCATGTCATTGATCACCGATCTATTTCATAACTAGCGCTTGTTGTGCATGATGTATTTTGTCCAATCTACATTTGCTTCGAATTGTTTTGATGGTGCTAAATAAACTTAATCAAGCCTACAATGAGGTGTTGCATTGTTTGTTTTGCACTTAGCAAACATGCAATTTCAGTGCATCTACCAATCCAAACGAAACTCGATCAACACACTACAAAAAGCATGAGACAGACACTGAAAAAGCACGTTCATTCAAAGTTTTTGTAATTCCAAACGAACAGTGTCAGCCGGCCACCACTCAATTCTTTGAGCATCATTAAATAGACAATTCAAACTCGCATGCTTTGCTGACGGCAAGTGAGCGATAAAAATAAAAGCTAGTCCTAGTACTTCCACAGACATCTGGCGAAAGCCACCAATAGTCGATAATGATGTGGTGCCATGTTGCGGCTAAAAACACACTATGAATAAAGTGTCTGCAAGGTGACGCCAGTCGCAGCAGTACTGCTGTCATTTGCATTTAGCATGCTTTCACTCCTGAAAATCTGTTTTTGCACATGATTTCACTTCTCAAAAAGGGGGTGTGCGTCTATTAGGTAGTGCACTACTATTGGAAATTATACGGTATTTATTACCTGCATTATATATCACATTGTTTTGAATGATTTCTTTGCTATGTTTCTTGAATACCACAACAGTTACACTATTACCATTGTCTTTATATTATACAAGTTATCTGTGATTTCAGATGATCCCTGCAGTTCAGACTTTCATTGTTGAGTATATGGGCCAGAAATTTATTGAACCCCCGACCTTTGACCTGGCATGCAGCTACAAAGACTCAAGTTATTTCACTCCGTTGATCTTCGTGTTGTCCCCTGGGGCGGATCCGATGGCGGTTCTCTTTAAGTTTGCTGAAGAGCGAGGTAAGATCGTTGCTTTAAGTTTGATAACAAGATTTCTAATCCTGGGTTAAGTTTGCATGCTGTAACATTTTCCCCAAAACAACTGATTATGACCATTTTAAGCAGAAATTCAACATTTATCTGCCATATTTCCCATGGTAATGTTTTTTATTTCAACCTGTACAGATGTAACTGGTGTAACATGTGTAACTGGTGTAACATGTGTAACTGGTGTAACTGGTGTAACATGTGTAACTGGTGTAACTGGTGTAACATGTGTAACTGGTGTAACTGGTGTAACAGGCTTTTGTTGTGTGAGCTGTGATGTCACTTATTTCACGTGCCATGTGTGATTTGCATTTGTCAACATTTTCACACAAAAAAGGAAAATGAGTGGTTGTGTTCAAATTAAATAATTTTACTTTTCTGTAGAATGATTACCGGTGTTTTAGTGGATCCAAAAGTAAATATCATTATTTTTCAGAATAAACTGTTTGTGGAAAAGGGTTAAATGTTGCTGCTTTCTTAGAATCTCAACCCATTGTGCCCCTTTTTATTGTTAGTCAAGTTCAATAAATATCCTGTTTTGTATGGTCAACTGTATAACAATTAGATGCCAAATTTTTCACCCACAAATCTACATTTTGCCTGTTAAAGCAATGACAAAACAGGCTTTTGTTTACGTGAAAATGTTTTCAACATAAAATGATGACACATGCAATGTGAACATATGTTGTAGTGATGCTCTGAATGTTGTGATAACATGAAATAATGGAAACTAACTGTAAAATGTTGATGTTGCTTTATCAGGCTAACAGAATGGTTCACGTGTGTTTCACGTGTCTGTGGTTGATGCTTTCGCAACTTGTGGCACGTGTGATTTAGCACGTGTGATTGCAGGGATTATGCAAGAGTCCTCAATTTATGTATCAGTGATACATGTCTTCGTGTACTCTCTTTTTATACATAGTTGGAAATGTAGAAAATGATAGTCATTAAGTAATTAAAAATATTAAAAATAAAACACACAAACAGAATTACCAAATTGACTGTCAATTATATAATTAGACTATATGAATTAATAAAAATGCTAAAACTGTGTAAAGATACTGAAGATGCCTACAAATATGAACTCTCTATGCACAATCCCTATTGATTTAACTGTGGTCTAACTGTGTTGTGCACTTGGTGTTGTGTTAACCCTTTGATTACTGAATCTGTACACTAGGTCTTATTCCACGGTTGACCGATTCAGCATCGCAGGGTTCACTGACAAGAACTCTACATTCCTTGCACTTTGTTGGCACACGTGAAGAAGAACTAGCTAGTATGTGGGACGCGGATAATCATTTTCATTTCGTATCTTCCACTATTGTTGTATATCTTCCACTTTCATTTTGTATTTTCAAATGTTATCTGTGTACTTGCCTTATTTAAACAAATCCAGCTCTGTTTCTGGTCCTTTTGAAAAATGGGTTAACTTTGATCAAACCAGGGGAAATATTTCAAAAGCAGCACTGAGCATTTTGTTTCTTTTTTAAAATATATCCATTTATGTACATGTTTCTTACTGTTATCAGTATAAATATATATATATATATATATATATATATATATATATCATCTTTGTTTTCAGATTGTTTCACTACAATATTACTGTTTGATATTTAAAGGTTATTGTGAAGTCAGTTTAATAGTAAAAAATTTCCTTTAAGAAATCTATAGAAATTTTCATGTAATAAAGTGTGTAGGTGTATTTGTAACTTTATTTATGTTTAAACCTAACCAGTTTCATTTGAAGTGCTGCATAATTTCTATCATTTGTTCCTTGGCACAATATGTTTTACATAACATTTATTTAACTGTTTTCCGACCAGTTTGTTCAATCTTTGCTGAGTCATCTTGACATGAAAGTCAAAGTTATCTGTTGACACTTAGCATTATGAATGATTTAAGAAGTTCACGAATACCTGCTGTCTTGTCTATTAGCCCTTTAGAACTTAACATACAGGGCTTGTATTCTAGAAAAGTTACACAGTTTGTAAGTCTTCTTGTAAATCTTTGTAAATTTTCAAGAATATCAGCCCTGGCATTGTACTGAACTGTTTCTATTTCAATATGCTTTGTAAACACACAAGAGACGAATACATTTGAAAACATCAGAAAAGCACATTCTTCATAGTTGGTCATATACACTTCCGATGATCAATGCTAATTAATAAAAAAAATTAAATACATTTGCAAAAATTATGTAAGACTTTCAAATGCTTTTGATAATAAAAAGAAACATTTCTTCCAAAAAAAGGCTAACCACACTCATGTCTGTTTCATGATAATACTCAAACCCAAGTCTTAATGCCATGTAATATGTAATTGAAATTGCATTAAAATAAAAACATTTGACAAAATATTGGTTTCTATGTCTAAAATAGTTTAAAATTCAATTTGGAATACATTTGTTTAGGTCAAATTCTAAAATACTTGAACATTATTTACACAATACGTACATACATTTATACAATCAAATACAAACACAGATGTGTTTGTTCCCATTTCTTTCACTTTATGCTCTCATCCAGTGGCATATTTAGGCGAGTCGTTAGATCTTGGTCTGCCCCCAGATAAACTGATGTAGAATATGATTAGATGAATTTGTTTACTGTAAATCTACTAATCCATCTCCCCCCGACCCCTTGCATGACCCTAAATATGCCACTGGTCTGACCTGTAAACACTGCTTACAACCTTTGCTCGCTTTCCTTATGCATCTATTGCTATACAGGTTTCGCTTATAATAACCAAGACTGTGCTTCTGAAGTAAGTTGACTGAGAAAGGAAGCCTTGAGGCCCTGAAGCCTTGAGGCCTTGAAGGTATAGAATCTTCTAGTACAACCACTGAAGGTTTTGTAGAGGTTATTGCATGATTTTCCAACAAATGCTTATAATAATTAACTTAAGTTTGAACCAGGAATGCTACATACATCTTAAAATATGACACTTCAACATAATTAATATGCACAACTGTGGACTCTGCTTAATAGAATCATTTTGGGCAATGAAGTCCAAGTAAATTTCAGTAGGTAGAGCATCTTAATTATGTGGAAAACTTTTATATATTTTAAGATGGCATGTAGATCCCTGATTAGGGTTAAGTGAGAAAGTTCACCAAATAGGTTTATTTATCGTGGCTTCGTTTCAAGTGTAAATGGGACCGCATGTAATTAATTACTTATGTTGATGACCATATTGTTGTCAGAGACAAACATTCATTCTGTTGTTGTTAAATTAAGGCGGTACTTAGAATATGAAGACTAATCTGTTCATTGGGAAATTAACTCCCTCAGAAAATGAGGTATTTAGTGCTTTGCTATAAGAAAACATTAAATTAAATACATTTTGTGAGAATTCTAGATTTGGTGAACATGTCTTACTTGCATAAATATGTCTTTGTTTATTAACGAATGTTAATGGCACATGTAGGAGTGATACTAGTTGATGACTTAGAATGATTATTATGTATTACAGCAGCATGGATTTATAGTAATTGTATGTATCATAGCTGCAAACATTAGCATGTGTGATGTTTTATCCATCTTAACTGTACAAAACAACATTAATACTTTACCCATAATGTTTAACTTCTCAACGTTCTTGTACATTGTTTGCTTTAAAAGAATAGTAGTCACGCTTAAAACTGATACTACTGATGTCGAATGAGTTCGGATGAAATGTTGAGCAGGTTTTAAAAGTGATGTTGTTTGTGCATGTAGAACGCGGAGGGAAGAAACTACAGACCATCTCTCTTGGACAAGGCCAAGGACCAATTGCAGAACAGATGATAGAAGAAGTAAGTGGGCAGGTGTACCTTATTGCCTGACGAGTCTAGTCCCATTTCATCTACTTTGGTGTTATGGCTAATTCTGAGACAGATTCCCATTTTGCCACAGTTAAGGCCTGCACCAATTCGCCTACTCAGATCACTTGGTGGGTTGGCTTCAACATGATCAAAAGTTAATTAGCAATTCCTTACAGTGTCTTTCCAGAAATTAGAGTTTTTCTTGAGTTAAATTATTTACATTTAAATTAAATACATTTAAATTGTGATTTTCGTGGGTCTGAACCATTTTTGTAATGGATTGACTTATAACTAAAATGGCAGACATGAAAGCTGTCTTGTTTGTTAGCATCCGTAGCTTCTCGTGAATCCATGGAACTTGTAAGTGTTAAGGTTTTCTTAAATGTTCAAGTTATCAACCTTAGCAACAAAATCTATAGAAGTCAATAAAAATTCTATACAAATCTATACAAATTCAAAAGAAATCTTAGAATTCTACATAGTGTAGTAGAATTTTGTATGGAAAATGAAAGAATACTAGATTCTATAGAAATAATTTTTATAGAATTTTATAGAATTCTACAATGCATAGCAGTATATTGTATAGGAAATGGTAGAATACTACAATTGTCATAGCTTTATCTGCAAGATTCCTGTAGAATATTCTATGACAAATTCAATAGAATTTTCTATAAAAATTCTACTGGATATTTTCAAATTTCTACAGTTGTGTCCACAAATATCCTATAGAATATTCTGCAATTTTTTTATAGATTTGTTTGCTAACACAAGTTATGTACTAACCTGCATTGCAGGCACTCAAAAGTGGCACATGGGTGTTACTACAGAACTGTCACGTGGCGTCTTCCTGGTTGTCAAGACTCGAAAACATCTGTCAGGAGGTGGGTCATTAATGACAGTTCAGGGGATTGTCAAGTATTCTTTATTTGGTGACAATAATATATGCACACACGCACCCACACATGCACCCATACATGCAAGCACGCATCACACACTTATACATGTGCACAGATATCAGATTATGATTGCCCTGAGACTTGACTTTCTGACAAGTCTGGTGGCTCAAAACATGCAAAACGAAACCATGTTGTGGTAAGTCACACCGAATACATATGTAAATTTCCTGCTAAAAATTACCGCAAAGAAACCACAACAATCAGGATAATTGGTGAACCCTGGTGACTTGTGACATGATTTTGAATTCACGAAGAGGCAACTCGAGACTTGATTTCGAGGTCATTGACTTGAGACTTGACTTGACTTGCAGGTCAATGACTTGAGACTTGACTTGACTTGCCGGTTTGTGAAATGCTTATTTAGAGTTGGGAGATTTATGTTGATTGGTTTGGACAGAAACACTACTAATATTATGATATGTAAAACAAATGTCATTTCAGGTGATCACTGATGCAAATCGAACAAAGCCAACATTTCGGCTGTGGCTTACAAGTTATCCCTCTTCGGCTTTCCCTGTCTCCATCCTACAAAATGGCGTCAAAATGACAAATGAGCCCCCAAAGGGGTTACGGGCGAATCTGCTCCGTTCCTACCTGAACGATCCTATCTCCGATCCAGATTTCTTCAACGGATCAAATAAACCGGAGGTTAGTGTTTCAATCTTTGGTGTTGTGCCACTGGTTCTGTGTGGTTTGTGTGAAATGAATATTATACAGTACGTCAAAGAAGACTTACATATGGACATCCTTTTTTCATAAGCAGTTGTTGTCAAAAGTTATATCGTAAAAATTTGTATACACTTATTGAATTATACACTTATTGATACTGGGTTATGTGCACTCGTTGCTTCAGAATGTTGTATTGAGCCAGTTTCTGAGTCCAGTACAACATTCTAAAGCAATGGGTGGTTGAGTGAGTGGGTGAATGTGTGGGTGGATGAGTGGGTAGATGTGTGGGTGGATGAGTGTGGGTGGGTAGATGAGTAGGTAGGTGTGTGGATGGATGAATGGGTAGGTGTGTGGGTAGATGAGTGGGTAGGTTTGTGGGTGGATGAGTGTGTGGGCGAGTAGATATGAGTGGGTGTGTGGGTAAGTTGTGGGTAGATGAGTGGGTAGGTGTGTGGGTGGATGAGTGGGTAGGTGTGTGGGTGGATGAGTGGATAGGTGTGTGGGTAGATGAGTAGGTAGGTGTGTGGGTAGATGAGTAGGTAGATGAGTGGGTCGGTGTGTGGGTACATGAGTGGATGAATGGGTAGGTGTGTGGGTAGATGAGTGGGTAGGTGTGTGGGTAAGTGTGTGGGTAGATGAGTGCATAGGTGTGTTGGTGGATGAGCGTGTGGGTAGATGAGTGGATGAATGGGTAGGTGTGTGGGTGGATGAGTTTTAGATTTGAGATTTCCTGTATTTCGTGTTGCAGGTCTTCCACAAGCTGCTGTTTTCGCTGTGTTTCTTCCATGCTTTGATACAAGAGCGAATCAAGTTTGCCGCCCTCGGCTGGAACATTCCTTATGAATTCAATGAATCCGACCTGAGGATCAGCGTCAGACAGTTGGAGGTAGGAATACAATAAAAAGTGGTAAGCGGGCTAGAGTTTCACCGGATCAAGAAAGCACATGGGAATTTGTGAATAAATGGTAGCACTAGCTACTATATGAAATACCTGTTTCACTGATAACGACCAAATTCAGATTTTAATCTAAACTACGGTTGGACCTCATGAATGCCACCATTCAGGAAGGCAAGCAAAATGTTGCTAAATTGGATGCAAAACCGTGCACCAGTTGGACTGTTTTCATGTCATTGCAACATTGCCATTACCCCCCTGTATATTGTAGATGTTCATAGACACGTACAACGACCCCCTGTATATTGTAGATGTTCATAGACACATACAATGACCCCCTGTATATGGTAGATGTTCATAGACACATACAACGACCCCCTGTATATTATAGATGTTCATAGACACATACAACGACCCCCTGTATATTGTAGATTTTCATAGACACGTACGACAACCCCTTTATATTGTAGATGTTCACAGACACATACAATGACCCCCTGTATATTGTAGATGTTCATAGACACACAACGACCCCCTGTATATTGTAGATGTTCATAGACACATACAATGACCCCCTGTATATTGTAGATGTCCATAGACACATACAACAACTCCACTGCATGTATGTAGGAAATGTTCATAGTTGCATATGATGACCACCTCTTATAACCTTCACCATATACTGTATGTTCATTGACACATACAATGACCCCCCCCCGTTTATTGTAGATGTTCATAGATGTGTATGATGACCCCTCTATATATTGTAGATGTTCATAGACACATATGACAACCCCACTGCATGTATGTTGTAAATGTTCATAGATGCATATGATGATGACCCCCCATGATGACCCCTCACCGTATACTGTATGTTCATTGACACTTACAATTACCCCCACTGTATATTGTAGATGTTCATTGACGCATACGACAAGCCCCCTCTCGTCGCCCTCACCTACCTGACAGGTGAATGTAACTACGGGGGACGTGTGACAGATGACCGTGACAGACGTCTCATCGTTAGTCTCCTTAGCATCTTCTACTGTCCTGATGTCATCTTTGATGACGACTACAAGTTGTCGTCGAGTGGCCTCTACCGCGTGCCATCCTCCGGCAGCTATGAGACGTTCCTCAAGTACATCCGCAGTCTCCCGCACACTCCACACCCGGAGGTAACTATGGAAACAGTTTCTGTGTTTTTTTAACTCCGAATTGCCTTACTTACTGATGCCTGTCAGTGGCTGGGTTACAGCATTTATATAAAAACTTGTATTTGTAAAAAAAATAATAATCTTTTCTCGACTGAGCTTTTAAAACCCTCTCGGTCTCTTCGTCAGTGTCAGTCTGAACTGTTCACCAGTGTCATGTGACACTGACGCACGAACCGAGAAGGTCTTGAAAGTTTTTGTGGCTCTAAAAGGTAGCTAATCGTCTTTAATATGAATTTGAGTCCAGTAACAACTTAAATACTGATGTTTTTATAATTGTTTTGAGCAACTTATCTCCACTTAGTTGAGGTCTTAGTCTGGTCAGGTGAATGAACACATAATAACTAGCTTTGGACATTTATCACAACCTCGGTAGTGTGGTTTTATCAGGAAAACTATCACTAGAATTGTTCTAACTTGGCCGAAAAAAGGCAACAAGCAACAACTTCGCTCAATGTACATCTATTTTATTAGGCAAATCATGTTACCTACAGGAGTTCTGCACTCTCTGCTTCACTTTCGACCAGGCGTGCAGTTTAGCTGCAGTCAAACAAGAAATTGAACCTATGTTGATTTCTTGACTCCTAAGTTCAGCCACTGTCATCAAAATGAAGCCATTACATGTTCCAGGTGTTTGGACTACACGAAAACGCAGACATCACGAAGGACCAGAAGGAGACACAGCAACTGTTTGATGGAATTCTGTTGACACTGCCAAGACAGGTAGATGGGTTATTTATGTTGGATGACAGGTAGATGGGTTATGTATGTTGGACGACAGGTAGATGGGTTATGTATGTTGGATGACAAGTAGATGCGTTACGTATGTTGGACAACAGATAGATGTGTTATGAATGTTGGACGACAGGTAGATGGGTTATGTATGTTGGATGACAGGTAGATGGGTTATGTATGTTGGATGACAGGTAGATGGGTTATGTATGTTGGACAACAAATAGATGTGTTATGAATGTTGGACAACAGGTAGATTGGTTATGTATGTTGGACGACAGGTAGATGGGATTTGTATGTTGTATGACTTTTTGAAAAACCCATATATTTAAATAATAAAATCCATGTGCGTTTTTGCAGATTTTTTTAATGTATTTATGGTGATAGTCTGTAGTATTTCTGTTTCCTTTTTTTGGTAATTTGTTTGTGCTAACTAAATAGATGGCTGGAAACAGTACGATTATATAGTATAGTAGCATAAATTTTTGCATTATTGGTGTGCATAGTTAGTCAGAATGAACATAAGTATTTATCATCACTGCCTTCCTGGAGACTGTCATGTAAAGACACAAACACACCTTCCTGTGAGTTTACGCACAGTGAATACAGAAATTCAAAAGTGGCATTAATTAATTGCAAGCTTTTCCTAAATAACAACTTTTCCATCCATATTTTTGCATTGAGTTAAAAAAGCAATGTGTATTTAATATTTTCACCATTTATACATTACTGTAGATTTTTTTACGTTATTGCATGTTTTCCACAGTGTTTCAAACATTTTGTAAGCTTAGATAAGATGTAAATTAAATCCGTGTGAGTATATAGACATGGAGCATGTTGGCTCAGTGGTTAAAGTGCTGGACTGTCTATTGAGAGGACCAGGGCTTGAGACCACCCGCTAACGCTTTGAAATTTGGGCAATTTTGTTCACCCCACTTTGCTTGTGTCTTTCGGAAGAGACACTAAAAGCTGTTGGTCCCTTCTACCTGGTGTCTATGCCAGGGGAAGTAAAAGATCCCACAAGGGGTAAATGGGTAACTTGTTCAGTGTCTGAAATGAGCAAAAAATTAACTAACCCATATTTAATTTTTAAACTGGCCCAGTTCCATTTTGAACCGGCCATGCTGAGTTTGATCTGGCCCCACAAAAATTGATAAATTATAAGTATATTATTATATCGTAGATAATAAAAATATTTTAAAACAAAACAACAACAAAGTTTTTATCCATAAAATAGAAACTGCTCTAGAATAAAGTAGTAATAAAACACAGCTAAAGCAAGTGACAATACTAGATACAAGATTATAATCATAAAAATGTTTATGTGTAATTATATGTCGGTGAATGCAGCCTTAAACAGAATAGTTTTAATATGGGATTTTAAAAGTTTGAATACATATGACATGGTGACAGTCAGGCAACTCGTTCAACAGGCGCGCTGCCATCACTGCCAGCCATACAGTTCTAGAATTGTGACTGGGATACTATTGGTCTCTATAAATAATTATTAGAAATCAGTGGGTATGGTCACAATACAGCTACTGGCCGAGAAAAGCTGGCGGCCTGACATGTATGGTGAAACAAGTTGCCAATACATGTGGGCATGACTTGCATGCATCGCTTAGAAACGAAATGTTTTTGCCAACCGAATTCAGGGCTGTTAGGCATATGTATCATAAGTCTTAAGGAGAAACAACTGTTTCAGACGGCAGTCAGCGGCAGTTCATCTCATGACATCATAGAGGCACTGGCAGCCAACATCCTCTCTAAATTACCTCTGGAATTCAACCTCGAAGACGTACAGGTAGGTTTATTAAGTAGTCACACAGATGAAACGCCCAAACAAAACATATAGGCAGAACACTCCCAGACAGAATACATCAACACAGAACGTGTCCAGACAGAACACGCCCAAGCAGAACACACACAGACAGAATACAACCACACAGAACACACCCAGACACAACACATCCAGACAGAACACGCCCAGTCAGGAAGACAACATATGACTGTGTGTCTGTTGTTTACCTTAAAAAAAATCTATAGAATTTTTATAGAATATTCTATAAGATTTTTGCAGACAGAACTGTAGAATTCCGAAAATATTTTATAGAATATTCTATAGAATTTTTTATAGAATATTCTGTAGGATTTTTTGCAGATATGGCTATATAATTTGAAGTATTATATAGTTTTCTATACAATATTCTGCTATGCTCTGTAGAATTTTTTTTAAATCGGTAGAAAATTTAAGTAGATGTAAACTATTTCTATAGAATCTGTAGTATTCTTTAGTTTTCAATTAAAAATTCTACTATGCTCATTAGAATTCTGTAGACCTCAATAGAATTTTTATAGAATTCTATAGATTTTTAGCTAAAGGTTAGAGCAGTTACTTGACCTGACTCTATGACAGGTGAGGTTCCCGATGAGGTACGAGGAGTCGATGAACACAGTCCTGGTGCAGGAGCTGATCCGCTTCAACAGCCTCATTGCCATTATCCGCACCAGTCTGAATCAGCTGCAGAAGGCCATTAAGGGCCAGGTCGTCATGTCTCCAGAACTGGAGAATGTCTTTGAGTGTATGATGGTTGGCAAGGTAACGATGATCTCCATTTCATGAACTACTCTATTAATTTTTTGCTTGGGAAAAGTGGGATCTCAGAGGTTGTGTAACCCTGATGTTTGTAGTGTTTTGTGTACTTTATGGAATGGAGACAAAATTTAATAAGATGGCCATCCAAAGCAAAGGCCCAGATGGCAAGCGGATAAGGAAGCCATTGATTTATCGAGATTCCAACATTTTTTCATATGTGTAACCCCCGCCCTCCTGG
This sequence comes from Lamellibrachia satsuma, assembly GCA_033239005.1. Lineage (NCBI taxonomy): Eukaryota > Metazoa > Annelida > Polychaeta > Sabellida > Siboglinidae > Lamellibrachia > Lamellibrachia satsuma. The sequence goes on from BSQZ01000004.1 coordinate 3,469,131, forward strand.
TATATGTGTCAACCTTGCTTTTAAACATATTCACGCTGCTAGCAGTTACACAATCTGTAGATAATTTGTTCCATTAATTTATTGTCCTCTGTGAGAACGAGTACTTCCAGATATCCAATCTACACTGATCCTTACGAATTTTGCTTCATGTCCTCTAGTTCTACTATCTTTCTTGAGTGAGAAAAAATATTTCTATCAATATTTTCAAACCCATTTAATATCCTAAAAACTTGATCTCCTCTTAAGCTCCTTGTCTCTAGGGTTGTGAAACCACATTCTTTTAGACGTTCTTCATAACTAAGACGATGCACATGTTGAACTTTAAGTCTGAACAGGAAATCTACTTATTGAAAAAAAGTAGCATTTGTGCAACTGCATTAGATCTTTCGTTTAATGGCAATGAACATATGCTGACCACTCGCATACGAGCACAGTGGCTATTCTGCAGAACACCAACATTTCAAAATCAGTTGCTGGGATTGGTCGAAATTGAGGGGCAGCTTTGGGTGTGACTTTCAGAAAAACGAGGTACCTTATTTGATTTTAGGCATACACTATACTTGAAATAAAATCTGAGACGTGGACAAATTTCAAGAAACCTGTTCTTGTAAGCATATACCAATAACGAGTCATTTGTTGTTTCTCTAGACGAGAAATTACAATAACAATTTCTTAGAGAATAAAAAAATTACAATAATAGTTATGGGTCCCACTGATAAAAAATGGAGGTGACGTTAATTAGTGCGTGTACGCTTAATAGGTCAAATATGTTGTCTTTTTTACAAATTACAGATGCAAGGTCAGTTAATTGAGGTCTAGTATACTGTGAAAGTTTCAAGAAAGTCATTGGACAATGTTCCTTGGAGCACAGGAACTACTCAAAGTGACTGGTCTCACCGTACAATGGTATTACTGTAGGTGCCTGGAATGTGGGCAAGCAAGTCCTACCCCTCTTTGAAGCCCCTGGGCAGCTACATCAGTGACTTGATAGCCAGGCTACAGTTTCTCCAGGTGAGATTTCTTCATCTATACCAATGCTGACATTGGGATCCTAAAGTTTCTCGTTGTTGTAAAGTTGTAAACACACTAGTCAAAATAATAAATAATATTATATTTGGAACGAAGATAAAGGAAGTTTCTTGAGAGGTAATCATGTCAAATAAATAATACATTTGTTTGTTCATCACTGATGGTAACAAGTAGATATATGTATGTGTTGTCTTGTAATACCATACAATTCACTGCCAACACAGTTATGTCTTGTTTATATGCACACTTTGGTTACCAAGGGTTGTGGCTGAATTATACAGAACGTGTGGATTGGTGAAATGTCCTATTATCACCCATGCTATAACTTGGTATTAAACATGTAATGTTTCATGATATTTATATGGCTTTATTATTTTATTAATCTCCAGTACCTGACACGACCTTGAACAAAGAACAAAAACAGTGTAGCTGTGATGTAAGCACAGTCAAGATGAGTCAACGAAACCGTTAATTGTCTGATTTTGTGCCTGACATTTGAAGTTTTGAGTGATTTAATACAAACTGGTTAAGTAAGTGAATCATGTTACGGTTTTATCCGACCAGTTTCCCAAAATGGAAACATAAAAATTTACAGTGTAACGAGATTGTTCCTGCAAAAAAGCATGCGGATTACTGAAAAAAGCATTATTCAAGAACGGAGCTAATATGTGGTTACCATGGTAATGGATCTGGGTGTTTCTAGGAGTGGATATATAGTGGGACTCCGGCCGTGTTCTGGATCTCGGGTTTCTACTTCACTCAGTCGTTCCTCACTGGCGTCCTCCAGAACTTCGCCCGCAAACACATGATGCCTATTGATCACCTCGGCTTCCAGTTCACGGTCACCGACAATGAACATAGTGTCAACAAGAAACCAGTAGGTGGCGCTTAAGTAGTACACACAGATTCATAAAGATTGCCAGTAAAAATTATACAAATCTTGCCGTTTTGCCTGTGTCTTAGTTACCTTAATTAAAGGTACCGATTAGTATTCAATTGCAACAAGTGTCTTGTAGCTGAGTAGAACTTTTGAGTGATGGAAACACATTATTTTAATGATTTTTAGCATGGATATTATTTTTAACCAGCCAATATGTTATCAACACTAATAAATACACTGTCACAATGCCAACGCCTTTCAAACTGAACAAATACATCGATCAACGAATAGGAAGGTCGATCAAGTCGGAGACTCAGCGGTGATACAGCATTCTCAAATTCCCGTTCCCATTCTGTGCTTCATTTAAAATAAGTGCCAGTCCCCAGGAAATTGTGTTACACTAATCCACCAGATGACCCTGTACAGATGTGAATGAGGATAACATAGCTGACTTCCAACGTAGATCTGTACAATACAATAAAAAACTGTTGATGCACTAAAATCTTCAGGAAACCAAAGCTCAGCAGTGCACCAAAACAAAACGTTCGACAGTTCAAATCGGTTTAACAATCCCAGTCGTAAACAGTTGGATTGGTTCGCTGAGGAGCTATGGACAGTAAGCAAGTTTAAACAGGTGGGTTTTTAGCTGATGGCGAAAGGTTTCTATATTTCCAGCCAACTTAACATTATTGGGAAGGTATTGGCACGTCGTTGTCTGGACGGTTCTTTAGACAAGCGCACATGAATTGCTGACTTTGACTTTTATAGGACCAAAGTTAATGACAATAAAAGTCAATGTGGTTTCTTCAGTCATCGGTTCTATGTCGTCATTGTCTAGTGGCATTAGCCAGCTGCGTGCCCAGGGCCGCATGGCATCTGAGCGAGTTGTCGACATCGTCTTCATCTACAAATTTATACTTATTAGAACACATTTAATAAATTGCTTTCGTGCAAAAAATGTTGGCCGTGCTGTACACTTATTGGGACGAATAAGGTAATTGCAGTTTGGTCATAAATATATTAATTTTTTAGTAAATTATAAATTCAAAGGGTATTTTATTAATAAAATAGGTACACTTTTATATGGGCATGTATGTTTGTTGGATACAGTGTAATAATCATTACCAAATTTAATATTTTTTAATCATTTTGTTTTTAAAGGCACAACGTCTGATAGATTTTTATTGTAAAATCATGTTATATGGTATAAACTATATACCGTTCTAACACATAGACCACCAAAATGAATTTTTAAATATATAATTTGACCATTATCTGTTCATGAATATCGACATGTTGCCGTTCAACATGCAAAATAAACATGACTTTCGAGTCGAAACATGCCAGTTAACCATTTCAGTACTACAGCCCTGATCTGCTGTGACCACTGAATACTACATTCCCAGTGAATATGCAAGAAAATCGACGGCATCATTTCAAGTCAAGATTTCAGCAACAAAAATGCATTTTATGAATAGGAATATTATATATATTTTGAAAGTACGATAATCAGCGAGTAAAATGAGCCATATCATTTTACATTTCGTCGTCATGGTAACCAGCAATCCAAGATGGCCGCCACAGTTTCAACGTTTTTTCAGTTGCTGAACGCAGTTGTATGCCAATGGCAATGACAATATACATATTTAACATATTTAATGTAAACTGCTCATGTTTAACAAGATTTAACAAGATTTAACAAGATTTGCCATCCAAGCCAAAGGCCCAGATGGCAAGTGGACAAGGAAGCCATTGGCTTATCGAGAGTCCAACAATGTTCACCTACTTATAACCCGCCCTTCTGATATATGTGTCAACCTTGTTTTTAAACATATTCACGCTGCTAGCAGTTACACAATCTGTAGACAGTTTGTTCCATTCATTTACTGTCCTCTGTGAGAACGAGTGCTTCCTGATGTCCAATCTACATTGATCCTTTACTAATTTTACCTCATGTCCTCTAGTTCTGCTATCCTTCTTGAGTGAGAAAAACATATTTCTATCAATATTTTTATACCCATTCAATATCTTAAAAACTTCAATCTGATCTCCTCTTAACCTCCTTGTCTCTAGAGTTGTTAAACCACATTCTTTCAGGCGTTCTTCATAACTAAGGTCTCTAAGTTCTGGAATCATTTTAGTTGCTCTCCTTTGTATGCGTTCAAGCGTATCTATATCCTTCTTACGATATGGTCTCCATGCTTGTATACAGTATTCTAAATGAGGTCTAACTATTGCTTTATAAAGAGGTATAATTAACTTTTTTCCCTTGTATGTTATGTTTCTTCTAATCAATCCAAGAATTTGATTACCCTTTGAAGCTGCAGTACCACACTGCTCTGAAACTTTCATATCAGCGCTTATTGTAACTCCTAAGTCCTTTTCTTTTACAGTAGTACCAAGAACAGTAGCTCCCATTTTATAGTTTACATTCAAGTTCCCATGTCCTGTATGTAGGCATTTACATTTCCCAAAATTGAACAGCATCTGCCATTTCTCAGACCATTTCACTAATCTGTCTAGATCGTTTTGTAAATGTTGTTTATCACCATCAGTATTAACCTTTCTAAACAGTTTTGTGTCGTCCGCAAATTTCAGTACGTTACTTGTTATACTGTCGTCCAAGTCATTGATATAAATTAAGAATAATATAGGTCCTAATACTGATCCTTGAGGTACCCCACTCAAAACCGATTTCCAATTTGAAACTTCGCCATCTACTACAACTCGTTGTCTTCTGTCAGTCAGCCATTGTTCTATCCAGTCAGTTATGCTATCCCCGATACCATGGGCTTTTAATTTAAGTAGCAATCTTTGATGTGGCACTTTGTCAAAAGCTTTCTGAAAATCTAAGTAGATAATATCTACTGGCGATCCCTCGTCTATCCACTTAGTGATTTCTTCCAAAAACATAACACATTTGTTAAGCATGACCTCGCTTTAAGGAATCCATGTTGAGATGAATTTAATAATTTATGCTTAACGAGGAAGTCCACCATATGGTCTTTAATTAACCTTTCTAATAATTTACAAATCACTGACGTTAAACTCACTGGTCTGTAATTCTCTGACTTATTTCTCGAACCCTTTTTAAATAATGGTATGATGTTTGCTTCTTTCCATTCAAACGGAACAACTCCCTCTTTTAATGACAAGTTGAATACTCTTGCAAGTGGTATACTGATTTGATCTACTGTTTCCATTAGTAATTTTGGAGGAATCCCATCCACTCCCGGTGATTTGTTATCCTTCATTGCCTTTATTTTCCTAGCTACCAATTCTGGAGTTACAACTAACGGTCCTAAATAGTCAGATTTAGTCCCCTGAAATTTAGCATCAGCAACTGGTAATGAACTAATATCTTCTTTTGTAAACACTGAACTGAAGTAACCATTTAGGTCTTCCGCCATTAAAAACCCCTGTGATATTATATTTCCAGCACTGTCTTCTAGAGGTCCAACCTTGTCTTGTACGTTTTGTTTACTCCTGACATATGCATAAAAACTCTTGCTGTCAGTTTTTATGTTACATGCCAGTTTTTGCTCATAGCTTCTTTTAGATTGTCTGATTTCAGTTGTAGCTGCATTAAGTGCCTCTTTGTATTTTGCATAGTCTTCTTCCTTTCTGGTACGCCTATAAACCCTCCACATAGTTTGTTTTAGCATTATTTTTCTAATTGCCTCTTTTGACACGTGTTTCTTTCTACACCGTTTTCCTTGTTTTCGGAAGGGAACAAATTTATCAATGATACTCTCAATTTCATATTTTAGAATATTCCAACATTCAATTGCAGTCTTATTCATCAGCATGTTATTCCAATCTAGCTGTGCTAAGTATTTTCTCATATCTTTGTAGTTACCTTTGTAGAAGTTTCTCTTGTACGTTTTCTTATTTTTACTTTCTGATTTTACATTGATGTCAAAATGTATTTGATTATGGTCACTATTACCCAATGGTTCAAATATTTTTACATTGTCCACTAATTCTTTTTGTGATGACAAAACTATATCTAATACATTTTCTCCCTGGTTGGTTCTAGTACGTGCTGAGTAAGAAAGCTATCCTGGATTAAACATAGAAATTGTTGATCCTCAATCCCTGTGCTCTCTAGAGAATTCCATTGTATGTGTCCATGGTTAAAATCTCCCATTATGATACATTCCCTTTACTAACTTCCTTTATAGCGTTTTTATTTTTGTGTTGTCCTCTTCGTTTATGTTTGGACTTCGTAAACTAATCCAACAGTTAATTTTGAATTTCCTGAAACAATTTTGCACCAAACAGCTTCATCGCAATCTGCTTCCCTTTCTAGTTTCATTTCATAAGCCTGAATAGATTCTTTAACATATAAAATAACTCCCCGCCCCTTCTTCCTATTCGATCTTTCCTAAACATTACGTATCCTGTCAGTCCTAATTCAGCATCTGTTATATCTATGTTGGCCCATGATTCAGTTATACCAATTATGTGAGGGTCAATATCTTCTACCATAATGTTTAATTCGTTTTTCTTATTTACTATGCTCCTTGCATTTAAACATACGCATCTATAACCTTTTTCAGAGATGTTTTTCGGATGATTTGATATTGGTTTATCTGTGCTAGTGGTCTCTTGTTCTGCTTGAGACACCTCTAGGTAACCCCCTGCACTTCTAGTTTAAAGAATGTTTACTTCCAAAATATTTGTCATTGTACCCAAGTCGCTATCTACTGCTGCTGAAAGTTTGTCCGCGAATACTGCCGCCCCTTTCCACTTAAATGAAGCCCATCCTTCATGTACATATCACCCCTCCCAACAAAACTTTCCCATAAATCCACAAATCCAACTTCCTCTTCCCTACACAGCCTCTGGACTAACATGTTAATTGCCATCCCCCGACAATTTCGATATTTATGACCCCTCCTGCCCATCACAGGTAAAATCCCTGACAGTATTACCTGCTCAACCCGCGTCTGTTTTAGTGTTCTGACCAACTGCCTATATTTCCTAACTATGGCAGTTGTACCCTCCCTCTCTACGTTATTTGTCCCTACATGTACTAAAACAGATCCACCCTTACCCGAGCCTACGATGTTTTTTACCCTCTCAGTTATCGCCTCTATTTTGGCTCCAGGCAAGCAGACCACCACATCATCTCCCTTGTTTAAGACTCTGTCGGTCTTCCTAACTATCGAATCCCCCACAAACACCCTCGCTCTCTTCCTCACCCCCTCTATCACTGCTGCAGAATAACTCTTCCTTTCGATCCCCTCCATCACATTCTGTCCTGACCCCTTCCCTTCCGTCTCCCCCACTCCCTTCTCCTTCCCTCCTGTCTCCCCTACTCCCCTCTCCTTCACTCCGGTTGTTGATCATGCTACAGGAGTGTACTATGATATAAAATACAATATAAAGTACATTTTGTGGAGTATGAGAAAGTGAAAAACAAGTTATATATCTGTATTTTAAACATATATGACAGAAGTGTTAATTTGTATATTTGTTAACACATTTATTGCTACTGGACCAATTCCAATCAAACTTTGCATTTTGACGGATTCTCAGACACCTTTTTCTTCTAACAAAAATGAAACTATACATCATCCAGCATTGATAGTTCAGTGCGCAGCTCATCCTCAGCGTTTACACCATCACATTCATCATCACTGACGTCCGAGTAGCCATCGAAAATATTCCTGCTGTCAGTATCCGTTTTGCCACCGGCTCGGTCGCTAAGTTTGCTAACGTTGTTTCGATCGTCAGCTTCTGACAAAGATTCGTTGCTAAAACTATCAAATAATCCATCCAAAACATATGGCGGTAAACCGCCAGTTGAAGAAAAGCCGTCCGCCATTGCGGCCATAGCAGATTTTGATAATCCATCATTAAAAAATGCGAAAATCTCCGTAAAATTATATTGAGCGATAATAAACAATTGCCGCTACCGAATAGCTAATTCATTCGCCATGATAACCGTGTATAACAAGTGGCTCCACTTAGTGGATAATTATGAGTAAAAGCAATTTAAATGGTGAACGTAGCCAATGCCGGTATACCGGCCTGTCGTACTGTAGCGTCACACACCGCGAGGCTGGTATACTGGCCTATCGTACTAAAATGGTTAAACAGATAACGGTCAAACGTTATTTAGAAATTGTGGTTCATTAAAAAGCATTTGCCGGTGAAGATATTAGAAGGTAGTTTGTATTATATAACACAAGTTTACGATAAAAAAGTTCCAGAGAGGTGTGTTTTCTGATTTCATAATTACATTACAATTAATTTTTTCTGTATGACATAAAATGCTTGACCAAGATGTGTTGTACGAGACCCCGGGAGAGGACGGGTTTATTTATCTTTATGTCGTTCTTTTTTGTTGAGGCCTCAGTAGACAATACTAGACAGTGATGGGGTAGTGTGATTAAATAGCTTATGTTAGTGATTGCACTTTGGCTGGAAACTTCCCAGGTAAGTCAGTTGTATGAATGGTCACCTTTGCCAGGAAGAAAATGTGCAGCACTGTGAGTAGTTATATGGAACTAATAACATTTTACAAAATAGCAGCACAAAATATACATTTATTTAATTCTTCTTTCTGTTATTGGCTAGCTTAATGTTGAAACTGTGTCATTTTGAAAACATCTTTCATGAAAAGTTTCATGCTAAGACATTTGGAGTACATTTGGTTTTGTTTTCATAGATAATATTCACAACACATACAACACCTATCGGCTAAGAATAAAACCACGGTTCAGGTTATGTTTGTGACGTTATTGCGATATGTTTATGGTGTCATAGCAATGTGATTGTGATGTCACTGCAATGCATGAAACTGATAGATTTCGAAATTGGTTATAAAAATATTTAATATTTTTTATTATAATTTCTGAAAGCGATTGTTTTACTTAGGTAAATGTGTATGAAGTCAGTTTTATTATCTGCTGTCATACAATAGACATTATTTATAACACGTACGACACCTGTTGGCTACGAATGAAACCACGGTTGTAGGACATAAAATTAGTGTTAATGTGCTTGTGTCACGAATATCGTCTATAGTGCACAAACGTAAGGTAGTCTGTTTCACCGAGGCAACAACTTAGCAAATGTAAGAACTATGTCTTTGTCTCAACATATAAAAGGTCTTGAAAATTCTGTCGAGCTAATAGTCAAAACTGTGAAAGGTAGCCATATTTCTTTAATACATTTTGGTCCTTGTACCAGATTTGCTTATCATTACTGGTTCTGTTTGTTTCTTCAGACATTCGGAGCCTACATAAACGGGCTGTTCATGGAAGGCGCAAGATGGGAGAGAGACAGAAGGGTCATCGCCGAGTCCTACGCAAAACTTCTCTATGATCCGTTGCCAATTGTACCCTTTTTTATTCAGTGATGTTTAACAAAATTGCCACCCAAAATGATAATAAATGTTTATTTTAGACAAAACAGTCCATATATACAAGTTTCAGATGACAAGTGGAGAAGGAAGCCATTGGCTCATCTAGAGTCCAACAGTTCATTATTAGTACCATGCCCTTATCAGATATTTGGCAATTTCGTTTTTAAACATATTCACACTGCTAGCATTAACACTATTATTTGATGATTTGTTCCATTCATTTATTGTTCATATCCAGTTTACACTGTTTATTAATGCTAATTTTGCCCTCTAGTTCTACTACTCACTTTGAAGAAAATACTTTTATTAATATCTTCATAATCACTCATTATTTTAAACACTTCTGTTTGGTCTCCTCTTAATCTCCTGGTCTCTACTGTTGTTAAACCACACTCAGTGAAGTGTTTTTCATAACCAGGGTCTCTCAGATGATCAACCTATCATACTTGTTGTTGTGTGACTTATATGTGATGAATTGGTTGTTGTTGTGAGATTCCAGCATCGGTTCTATGACATCTTCCTTAGCTTTACATCAGATTTGGCTACAACCTGGGGAAAAGGCAAAGTTTGTCCAAGAGCACGTCTACGAATGTCCTGGTGAGTGAACAAGATACTAATAGGACAAAGGAAATGTTGGTTTGAATGTCTATTATATACTCCTAGATACTGCACACAGAAAACCAGAAGTGGAATAATGTATGTAATTATATGCACAAATAAAATTATTGTGGGTGATTTTGAGCACATTGTTTTCAGAGCGTTGTACATCCTATCTCGCGTGATAGAGCAGTCTGCATATGAAGCATCTAGAAGTATATATATTCTATGATTGCAGTATACAAGACGAGTGAGAGGAGAGGAGTACTGTCCACTACCGGTCACTCAACCAACTATGTCCTCAACATTGACCTGCCAATAGACACTGCCGAGAACCACTGGATCAACCGGGGAGTAGCCCTGTTGTGTCAACTAGACGACTGAGTAGTAAAGTGGACATTCTCGCCACCAGGGGCTTCTGACTACATCAGATGTAAATCAGCCGTTGAAACGCTGTTTTCAGTTGCTGTGTTAGCCAGTAATGTTGCTCACTCGGATTTATGGGGCTCACATACAGGAACTTTAATCGGTAGTGGCCCGATCGTCGCTGGTCAGACAGGTAATAATGAGTATTTTGAGGGAATACTCTGAAGTTTGGGCGTGGGCGTGTGTAGTTCCCAGAAACCCATCGACCAAGACAGGAAGTGGGACAAAGTACAAATGATTCAGGATACATCCGCACTTAGATGAACTGATAAATCCACGTTTCAACAGGTCGATTTGCCCCAGGGGTAGTGCAGTACTGCTACCACCCCAAGGGTAGTGCAGTACTGCTACCACCCCAGGGGTAGTGCAGTACTGCTACCACCCCAAGGGTAGTGCAGTACTGCTACCACCCCAGGGGTAGTGCAGTACTGCTACCACCCCAAGGGTAGTGCAGTACTGCTACCACCCCAAGGGTAGTGCAGTACTGCTACCACCCCAAGGGTAGTGCAGTACTGCTACCACCCCAGGGGTAGTGCAGTACTGCTACCACCCCAGGGGTAGTGCAGTACTGCTAGCGAGGATGACCGAAGGATTGAAGATTGGTTTGTGAGAGAACACTGTATGGACAGCCACTACAAGTTACTCTATGTGCAAGTGACTACATTGTCTGCTAATGTCATGTACATGTATATTAAAGCGAAACACAAGTCATGGTTTTGGGGCTATACACCTAAGAGTTAATAAAACTAATCATTTGCAACTTACAATCAAGAGTATCACACTGGTGGCTGTCTCACAATTTGTTCTCAAAGTGGGAGATTCTGGTTTAACTCGGGCTGACATGTTAACCAGCAAATGATAAACGGCTGTGCCATTCTCAGAACTCGTTAACCTATAATACCAAAATGACGTATTAAACACCTTGTGTGTATATATAATTTTATATATGCAACTAAAAAAATTCTTAAATGAAATGTCATGCTATGTCAGAAATGGATATGTTTTAGTAACTCTTATAGGCCCAAGACCATGACTTGTGTTTCCCTTTTATATATTGTTGAGTATTAAACGCCCATGACCAACATTCCATGTTGGGTAAACTTGGGATGCATAATGAAATACTTTACAGTAGGATGTTCTACATTTCTGGCATAATGTTACATTAGGCTGTTTGTAGTAGCTGCAAAATATGAAGTTTGTAGAACAATGATTTTCCGTGCCAACGAATTCATTGGTTGTCCTGACTAGTGTGAAGTCTCTAGAGCAACTTAATGTATTAAGAATTACTATTTATTTATGTATGCCACGAAATATATTGTATAGAATGTGTATTTTGCTATGATATATATGTGTACTCTGTGATATCCTAAATGTGCTTAAATTAGATAGTGGTCTGGTCCACTGGCCTATATACAAGAAAAAAAAGTCATGTATACCTCGTGAAATGCTACAGCATAATTACCTGTAGATTACATTAGGACCATAAAATGTCTTGATACAAAATAACCATTGTGATGTCTTGATTTTTGCAAATGAAACTAAACACCATGAAAAGTAGAGAGCACTTGCATCGAATTTACATATGGTTCCAGTTACACGTTCTCTGTTCCTTGGAAAAGAATACTGCTGAATGTTGATAACATTAAATTTTCTTGCCTGGTTTTCTCGGTCCTAAATGTTTATTTGCATATTTCTGTATATTTAAACTACACCAGCCTAATTAGGGTCATTTCCAGATTTTAAGTGCCCTAATTATTATGGTTGCTTTTTTGAAAACTAGGACAGAATATCTTGGACACAAATGCAGTAAAGATCCCCTACAAACAAAATAAAATCTCAACTATAATTGTCTTCACAAAATTGATAAATGATTAAAAAGAAAACAAATACTGGCAAAAATGGGATACTTTTGGTAGTTCGTAAGTAACTCATAATAACAATATTAAGAACCGTTATTACAGAAATATCCATCTATGTCTTAGTACTCGGTGCTGCCAGTCAACATCTCTTGAAACTGGCAGTTATGGTAACGTCTAGCGATGCCTTGCCCTTGTATTATGTAACTTGGGACAACTGTAGAAAAGAATGCATGACATTGTGAACGATTGTACATAATTGTTGGAATAGTGTTGCGGACAATTATATATAATAATTACAATTCGACTGTTCATAGAAAGGGTAACAAGTGAATTTAGAGAAAAAATTATGATGATCCAACCATGGGGTCAGATGAACCCCTGTAAGTTTGGCGCCTGAGATGCAAAGCGTCTTGGAGTAACAACATTCAAACATACATACAAACACTTGCTGGATTATAGTAAGATTGTGCAGTCATCACAAATGCCAAGGAACATACAGAGATATCTACAATATTTATTGTTTGAATTCTGACCTGCAGTGAGCAATAGAATATGACAAATATAATATCGTGGAACGTTAACACAGAACTGCCGGGAGAAATGGCACAGAAAAGTAATGGCCACAGACAGAACTCCGCTGTCGTTTCAAACTAGGCACTACCACTGTACGTTCACAAGAGTTCAACAACGGCCATACTCCATGATATAGTCAAACCAACAAATGGATATGTTTATCCGTCCTTACCGTAGTGGTCATTCTCTACCATAGTGGTCATTCTATGCTTCACATCACAAGTCAACAGATCATCCTAACAAACATCATAACATGCTACAAGCGTACTCCAGACGACAAACAAAACGTAACCTGTATTTATGCATGATTCGGCCTAAGAACAACAACGTAACAGAATGCTGCTTGAGGAATAAAAAATATGTGCATTATCAGCAGTGTTGTAACTGCATTTCCTGAATTCGCAAACGATTCACACAGATTTCCCATGGGTAAATAGTGTGTAAATTCATCTGTGTGGGTCAGTTTTACGCCACTAATGCCATCTTTATGAAATGTTCATTTCAGGTATTTTACACTTGATAAAATGTGAAAAAAAAGTTTAAATAATGACACCAATGGGATATTGTAATGGGCCAAGCTTGAAGGAAAAAACTTATATATCATCACAAAATGGAGAAAACCAACATGAATTTGTCCCATATTACCAGTGGTTTCAGAAGAAAAGTGAATCAAGGTATTTAGTTCCACTATTATCCAGCAGGATTACAGATGTTTTTATGCGCACCGAATGACCTGCATGGACATCACAATAGTCGTATCCAAGCTTTTGCACATTGCAAATGTGCTGTAAATATTTTCCAACCATTCTGGCAAAACGGAAGTGTGAAATCATTTCGGGTAGCGAATATGTTATATCGTGGCTATGTATTGCACCTTAAACTGGTTGCGACCGGTTGTGTTCACACAGAGAAACAATTCTTGGGAGGGCACCAATATGGCATTTGGAGAACATATTAGGTCAAATCTGTCAACTTTTTGGCATGTTGGATTTTGTAGTCTGAGGTGCAGATATTCTAGATATTTCTAGGATGCTTTGTAACCTGCAAACAATGCTGACAACGACGTTATTCTGGAGGGTATATTGATATGGTATTTTTGGATGCAGGAAAGTACTTGTAGTTGGTATTTTGAGGTAGTCATTTGGGGTTGACATCAGAATGCCACAACCCCTACACTGAGGACTCTTAGTCACTCCAGGGGTACGAACTTGATCTTTGATAATCTGTAGGGTCAAATGGGGCGAGAGAACAGAGGGTTGAATTGTGAGAAGAGACTGGACTGGCGAAAACTGGAGGAAGTTAATATGGAACAGACTGGACATGTCTTGCCTTTGTCTACTGGCCAAAACTCCGAAGGGTTCAAACGGTCCGGGATGTGTGCGCATGGAGTGATTGCTGCTTAGTCGTGTGTGCTTGGGTTAGAGCAAGTGTAAATTGTTGTGGTCCAGTGATGCTGGTTATTGTGTGAGGTAGGGAGTTCCTATCTTTTATTGCCCTGGGAAAATAGGATAATTTAAAACAGTTCTTGCTGGTGTGGATGGGATTTAAGGTTTGCTATGATGCCATGATTGACGCAGTGTGGGCTGGAGGTTGCCGACAAGTCCAGAGAATCCGAGAGGGGAGATGGCACGGTGGTAGGAGAAGAAGATTAAGATGGGAAGACTGATCTAGAAAAGGCAGGTACGTATGGAACCCAACAGGAGGCAAATATGGTGAAAAATCACTGTGAAGGAACAGGAGCAATGGAAGGAACAGTAGCAATGGAAGGAACAGGAGCAATGGAAGGAACAGGAGCAATGGAAGGAACAGGAGCAATGGAAGGAACAGGAGCAATGGAAGGAACAGGAGCAATGGAAGGAACAGGAGCAATGGAAGGAACAGGAGCAATGGTAGGAACAGGAGCAATGGAAGGAACAGGAGCAATGGAAGGAACAGGAGCAATGGTAGGAACAGGAGCAATGGAAGGAACAGGAGCAATGGAAGGAACAGGAGCAATGGTAGGAACAGGAGCAATGGTAGGAACAGGAGCAATGGTAGGAACAGGAGCAATGGAAGGAACAGGAGCAATGGAAGGAACAGGAGCAATGGTAGGAACAGGAGCAATGGAAGGAACAGGAGCAATGGAAGGAACAGGAGCAATGGAAGGAACAGGAGCAATGGTAGGAACAGGAGCAATGGTAGGAACAGGAGCAATGGTAGGAACAGGAGCAATGGTAGGAACAGGAGCAATGGAAGGAACAGGAGCAATGGAAGGAACAGGAGCAATGGAAGGAACAGGAGCAATGGAAGGAACAGTAGCAATGGTAGGAACAGGAGAAATGGTAGGAACAGGAGCAATGGAAGGAACAGGAGCAATGGTAGGAACAGGAGCAATGGAAGGAACATGAGCAATGGAAGGAACAGGAGCAATGGAAGGAACAGGAGAAATGGAAGGAACAGGAGCAATGGTAGGAACAGGAGCAATGGAAGGAACAGGAGCAATGGAAGGAACAGGAGCAATGGAAGGAACAGGAGAAATGGTAGGAACAGGAGCAATGGAAGGAACAGGAGCAATGGAAGGAACAGGAGAAACTGAATGACCCTATCATACATTTGGAAAGGTGATATGCTTAAAATAATTAATTATCAATAATCAATTAGCTGCTTTAGGGTGGGCCAAAGTACAGTAAGTTGTCTAAATTTTGGGATTAGTGTATCTAATAGATTTGACTAACTTCCCAATGTGAATGCAGTCCAACATTCACTCAAGCTTCATGAATTATTATTTCCATTCATTTATAGTCTGACTGGATGACAATAACAACTACGCAAACAATTAACTAACACAGATCATGAGTCGATAATAAATAATCAGTTTCTTGCACTGTATGACAACGAGACATGAAATTGTGTTTTATAAAACACGCTGTAGTCTGAACATGGAACTGAATATGCGGTGTCATGGGTGTCATGCCAACACATATTTGACATGTGTCTGCATGACACAAAACGAGGCCGTGTTGTCAATAAAATGGTGACGAATCACATTTAACATTGTAAAAATAAGATCTGTCACTACACTTGATAATGTCAATGCTGCAGCCTGACGCATCACCACATAGTGACATCGACACAACAGTGTCACCACAGTGACATCAACAGTGAAGTACCATCAACTTCAACTGACCAACTGGGCCTGAGCAGAGATCCAGGGAGAAAGCCTGCACAAAACCTACAGTGGGATTTTGGAATAATGAAGTGAATATATCGCTTTGCGTCCTAAGAGTCCCGGAAACATCAGAATCAACAAAGTGCAGCAGGAAAGACGCTTAGATTTTGCAAGATATCGCCCGCCTCATCCCACAATTCTCTGCGCCTAAACAACCCACAACAAATGCTCACTCCCTCAACTTGGGAATGTGGAATTCTTGGCAAAGAAATCCCAGCTGCTAATCATTTTAATTGTTTCTGTTTGTCACGAAAAAGAGACAATAACAATTCGGAAGAACTCTAGTTACAGCCACAAGTGTTGCACAATGGCTGTAGCGTTCTTCCTCGAGTCTAAGACGACCTCGGCTGATAGTTTCAACCAGTGTCTGAAACGGCCGCCCAAATGAACTATAAGTTGGCATTTACTGCGGAGTGCGATTAAGACGAAACTCGTGTGGCAGGTGGCAGCACCATCGGGTAGGTGTCAACCACAATAAGTCTTATCACTGAGGGTGATGGTTGCTTGGCAACCATTTTCCACTGCGTCACCGTCTCTTGCGTCACCGGCTATCACGATCCTCATGACATGTGTCTTCATAATCCTCACGACATGCATCTTCATGATCCTCACAATACGTGGCTTCACGATTTTCATGACACGTCTTCACAATCCACGCAACTCGTGTCATCATGATCCTCATGACGTGTCTTCATGATCCTCAAGACATCTTCCTCGTGACACATCTTCATGATCCTCACAACATGTCTTCATGATCCTCATGACATGTGTCTTCATGATCCTCATGACGTGTCTTCATGATCCTCAAGACATCTTCCTCGTGACACATCTTCATGATCCTCACAACATGTCTTCATGATCCTCATGACATGTGTCTTCATGATCCTCATGACACGTGTCTTCACGATCCTCATGATACGTGTCTTCACAGTCCAAGTAGTGACAGTTTTTATCATGTGGCATTGTGACGTGACAGGAATGCCAAGTCATTCTCTGAAGGACATTGGTCACCTGTTGACCGGCTCTCCTAGAACAGCATGCTCTGTCTACGCTGCTTCCCTGTGACAAAACAAAAGAACATCAATTCATTGGTCAACATGAACAGTTTTCATTATTTACGGTTTATATCACAAGAATGGCAACAATCTGACTAATAAAATGCTTTATTTGACCAAATACTACATGTTGAGATTAAATTATAAACATACAAAATGTCTGTTTGTCATATTTATCATTAACGATTAATTATGCTTTATGTTTAAGTAGAGTTATCATCCCTGATACAAACGTGTAGCCTTTGTGATACACATGCAAACATCTATGATACATGCATGTAGCCACTTGTGATACACATAAACAAACATCCATGATACACGTGTAGCCACTTGTGATACCCATAAACATCCATGATACACACATGTAGCCACTTGCAATACACATGCATAAATATCTAAGATACATGCAAGTAGCCACTTGTGATACACATAAACAAACATCCACGATACACATGTGTAGCCACCTGTGATACACAATAAAAAATCCATGATACACATGTAGCCACTTGTGATACACAAACAAACATCTATAATACATGCACACAGACACTTATAACACACATAAACAAACATCCATGATACACATGTGTAGCCACCTGTGATACACAATAAAAAATCCATGATACACATGTAGCCATTTGTGATACACAAACAAACATCTATAATACATGCACACAGCCACTTGTAACACACATAAACAAACATCCATGATACACATGTGAATGGATTTATGCAACTTACAGCTGCATAACAGGTTTTATGAAATAACCAAGGCAAGTCTTGCCCTGGGTGTCCGAGACTACACCGGAACTATTTGGTCAAATAATTTGTATTACTCCACGCTAGTCAGCCAATCACGGCTTAACGGAAACCAGTTCAAACCAGAGCCAGCAGTCTGAATCTTTCACTCCTGTTCTAGTCTCTGCATTGCGAAGTTGTGTCTAGAAAATTTGTCTCTTGAAATCCGCCCTCCTCCCCACCTTCCTTCCTTATTTTCAACACTTAGTGTAAAATGCGATTGTACATCGTTGATGAAATAGGAAGTTGGAAGATGTCGAAACCGCTTTCCCCACTTTTTGCTTTATACTAGATGAACACGGGGGTTTATCCCCTAGTAGTTGGTGTTCATGGGGTTTTCTGCGCAGACAGGCTTCCTGTTTCTTCGTCGGTATTCTTGGCTTATGTTTATATAGGTTAGCGAAATGGCCCCACCTGTTTGTAATAAAATTTGTGTATTGGTGGTGGAATGTCTGTATTCTTTGCATTACATGTTCATGACGACTTCTTGATGTATATATGTTATCGTCATGCCTGTAGGAATGTGGGCTCTGAGAAACTTGCCGGACGGGGCTGTACATGTGTTCAGTTCCTGTCTGGTTTGCTTTGAGGAGCTCACATTCCTGTTAATGTTCTTCCCAAAGTGGCTGCGTGATAAGCAGTCCACTTTGTAATAAAACGTCATTTATTTGGCCCTTTTCAATCTCTACTACATCGGACTTGTGTTGGTTATTGCATAAACAAACATCCACGATACACATGTGTAGCCACTTATGATACACAAACAAACATCCATGATACACATATGTAGCCACTTGTGATACACATAAACAAACATCCATCATACATGCATGTAGCCACTGTCATGATATAGCCGTGATACAGCCCTGATACACATGTAGCAAATTTGGGATGTGTGCAGAGGAGGTATGCACAGACGAGGTACTCGTGCACATGTGCACGCTCAGAGGGTAATGTGAACACATGCATGCTTAGAAGGTAACGTGAACACGTGCCTGCATAGAGGGTAACGTGAACGTGTGCATGCTTAGAGGGTAACGTGCACACGTGCATGCTTAGAGGGTAACGTGCACGTTTAGAGGGTAACATGAACATGTGCATGCTTAGAGGGTAACATGAACATGTGCATGCTTAGAGGGTAACGTGAACATGTGCATGCTTAGAGAGTAACATGAACACGTGCATGCTTAGAGGGTAATGCGCACACATGCATGCTTAGAGGGTAACGTGCATGCTTAGAGGGTAACATGCATGCACACGTGCATGCTTAGAGGATAACGTGAACACGTGCATGCTTAGAGCGTAATGTGCACGTGTGCATGTTTAGAGGGCAACGTGCACGCTGCATGCTTAGAGGGTAAAGTCACCTGCCTTGTCTTCCCCTACCTGTGAGGGTGGCTGATGACCGTAGACCCGGGTTCTTGTGCAGAGTCAGCTCTGGCACCTCAAAGATCGATGTGACTGAGGAACAAACCAGAAATAAAACTCAGTACAAACCCAGAAAGTCGGCAACCATTGCTCACATCAATTCTATATTGTATCTTTTAAAGTATGCATGTTCTCACGCAAGTACATCAAGAGTAAACATGTTTAGTTAATTAGCAGTTACGATTAAAGGTACTGCATTTCAGTATCCTTTTAAAGTAATATAAATACTTGTTTACTGTCAAATTCTTTGTTACTACCTGGATTAATGCGTTTTAACTTTAAAAATGCGCAAGTCTAAGCTGGTAAAACATAGACCATGCAATGGTTATAATTAATAATAAAGTTACACACAAGTGTTACACCTAAAATTAGGGTGTGATTACATAAGGTTTGTCTAAATATGTCAAATATGTGTGATAATTCCTCCATTGTAAGAATATATAACTAGAAGTGATAAAGTTACAAATTATAATGGTGTGAATATTAGTGTTGCATGATATGATATTACTGGTATACTGGTATATCGTGGCATTTTTCTGCACTATACACCTTCATCATACCATGCTATATATTTTTATTTTTGCATTTCCAACTTGTCAAAAGTGAGCTTGATGAGCAATTACGAGTGTTGACTGAATCAGATCCAGTCACTAATCTTTATTATTATTACTTGTTCATGGTTCAGTAATTTATTACTTGTTCATGGTTCAGTAATTTATTACTTGTTCATGGTTCAGTAATTTATTTTCAAAGTTCAGGTTCACAGTTTTTGTGTGTTTAATTAATTTACTTAATGCAATGCATATAATTAAACAGTGTTTGTATTTTCCATATAATTACAACTCCAGTTAACTATGTTTAAAATAGCAAAAAACGTCTACAGTTATTACATAATATATCAATCAGGCATGTCAAAAATGCAATATAACACAACAGGTTAAGCCATCTTATATCATAACCAAAACAACCACAATATAATGTGATACGTATCGCAATAGGGTCCTATGTATCACGATTTATTGCGATACAAAAAGTTTGGCAATACCCAAGCCTAGTGAATATGGACTCACGATCTGATAGCTGCCGTACAACGGTTCCGAGCGAGTCGAAGTACGCGTGTCTCATCGCATCCTGTGCTGATACTCTGTATTTCACGTTGTACTGCAATAAAAAGCAAGTATTTTTAATGAAACAGATGAAATGAAGTTTATCAGTCAGATTTACACATTTCACACATATCCAAAAATATTTCTCATAATGTTCCAAAGTATTCAACAAAACAAATATACTGGTAATTATACTCCCATCAGTGATGTTTCTACTATACTAGTCTTAACACAATAGTTTTGTCTAATATCTTTGTCTAATAAAACACATTTTATATACGGTAATGCATACAAATAGGAAAAACTTTTATCTTCATTGTGGAATCTGAATAAAATACAGCACGCAGTTTTTCAACTGTGGTATTTGAACAGCAGTTGCAGAAAGAGATTAGGAAACAGAAATATGATAGTAGAGTTCCAACTACAGGAAAATAATACCTTTGGAAAACTTGCTGGCAAACCTAATAAATGAAAGCTTTACTCAGAAACCTATCTAACCTAAACTTATCTAACCATTAAACTTGTGGGGATATTTATGCCAAAGGCCGGAAAACGCAACACTAGATAAAATGTCCAGTTTGAGCAATCATAGTACAGCACATTTTCTACTAAACATTCAGTAGCATGTTGCTTCAGGAACTGTTATGTTGAGACGGTCCCTACCTGTAGGAACTCTGAGAGCAGACTCAGGCCATCAGCATCCAACCTACAAACAGGACAATTTGACATTAGTGAATGAGTGAATGAAACACAATAACATTGTAAGTTAAACCTTGCACAAACAGCTACGTTAAAACATTGCTGACTTAAGGACAATGTTCACATTAGCAAGGTTGTCGCTTTAACAAAATGTGCTTACTACACACCTGGCTTACTACACACCAGGCTTGCTACACACCAGGCTTACTACACACCAGGCTTGCTACACACTCAAATTGTGATATTAAATAAGGGTTTCTAGGCTTTCACTGAAGCTTTCACAAGGAAATCATTGGCTTATCAAGAGTCCAACAATTTGTCATCTATGTGTAACACGCCCATCTGAGATATTTGTCAATTTTAATTTTAAACATATTCACGCTGCTAGTATTTACACAATAATGTTGCGTTCCATTCATTTATTGTCCTCTGTGAGAATGAGTACTTTCTCTTATCCAATCCAGTATCTACACTGATCCTTTACTAACGTTACTTCGCATCCTTTAATTCTTCCACCTGTCTTAAGTGGAAAAAATACTTCTAGCAATATTTTCATAACCATTTAATATCGTAAATTTTTTTATCTGATCTCTTTTATCTGATCTCCACTGTCACTGCACACACTGACAGTCACGCATCACTGCACCCACTGACAGTCATGCATCACTGCACCCACTGGTAGTCAAGTGTCACTGCACACACTGACAGTCATGTGTCACTGCACACAATGACAGTCACGTGTCATTGCACACACTGACAGTCACGCGTCACTGGACACACTGATAGTCACACGTCACTGCACACACTGACAGTCACGCATCACTGCACACACTGACAGTCACATATCACTGCACACACCTAGGCGCGTGGTTGATGAGGTGATCAGGATGGTAGTGAGGGAACTTGTATCCCTGGAACTCCTCGCTATGGATAATTCCCGGCCACGTGTCGTCCATCGGCGTTCCGATCATTTTGAATATTAGATGCAGCTGATCCTCCGTGGTCGAGCCGGGGAACATCGGTCGTCCGCACGTCATCTCGTAGAATATGCACCCAACACCCCTACAGGAAAATATGTGCGTCAACGTGTTTGTCAGATTGTGGTGGTATAAGAACAAATTATAATTTAAATAAAAATGAACAATTAGACACTTAAAAAACTCTGTGCTAATTGCATTCAAATTTATTCAAATGTCAGATCGAATGATTGTTGCGTTCTGATGCTAGAGTTGTGATTTTTTGTTACGATGTATTTTTAGCTAATGCAATAATTTGTTAACTATCTATGGATTGGCACGAGTTGTCATGGATACACAATTGTTCTGCAAAACGAGTGGCGACATATGTAGTGTAATATTATCTTCCTGAGGTGCCAAGGGCTATTTCGGGTAATGTCTGTTGTACTTACCACATGTCGATTTGTGTTGAGTATTCGGTTGAGCCGAGCAGTACGTCAGGCGGCCGATACCTGCAGACACGGCAAAGAAAACTCAAACATTTGCAATGTCGACAGATGTTGAAGTTATGCTGCCACTACTTTGCATCATGAGTGAAATATTTGTGAAGACAATAACTCAATATGACGACATTTTGTTTGTATGGATTGTTTGATCAATTTACAAGACACATGTAACACTAACATGAACAAACTGGAGTTCATAACAAAACAAAAATTGCACTTTGATGCAACTTTCACCAATTAACCAGGAAATAATGGCCACTGAACTTTCGATCTCTCAATATGTCTGTCTGCCTTCAGAATCAGCCATGAGTCAAATCACATTTGACAGTGGACAGAAAAATGAATATTCACGTATAAACAAAAAAAGAACATTAAGTAGCAACACATTATCTCTAATAAACCTTCTGATTATGAAGGAAATTTGTAAATTACTGACTGTGTTCAATATGTCTAACACATGTCCAACACATGTCTAATATGTTTAACACCATGTCTAACACATGTCTAACACATATATCTAACACTCATATATTTCTAAAATGCATCTCAAAAATGTCTAAAACATTTGTACTGTAATTGTGAGAGTGTGATCAACTGTGCACAGAACTCATTCTGGTCTGCAGGAACAAGACAAAAACTAAGACTTACCATAATGTCACTACTTCATTTGAATATGTTTTTGTCGGTATAGATTTTGCACGAGCGAGCCCTGAAAGAAGAAGGTCATTGATGAGAGATACGCCTACACGCAGTGCGAACACGGGCAGATTGACAAGGGCCAATTAGTGGAACTACCTCGATGAATGCGACTAATTATAAAAAAATTGTTGAATCTGCATTTACATGATGACATTGGCTGCACTTTATATCGAGTGGAATCACTTAACAAGGTTCTCGTCCAATGCAACGAACTCCATGATAAAGCCACTGGCTTATTAACAGTCCAACAATTATTCATCTCTCTGACACCTGTCTATTCTGCTTTTAAGCACATTCACACTAACATTTACATGATCATTAGATAATTGGTTCGATTCCTATGTCATCCTGTGTGAGAATTAGTATTCCTTTACCCAACATACATTTACACTTTGTGTCTTTCAGTTCTTCTTCCTTACTTATGTCTGATGATAATATTTCTATCCATATCACAGGATGGAATACATTTTTTTTTTAATTCTTTGAGTTTCAGCATTTTAGAAAAGAAAACTGTGTTTCATGTAAGAAAAAGCCACTCTTTGGGTGAGTTTATGTGCTGTGTGAACCCAAAAGTACGAGCCACCATCTTGGACAAAGTTATCCAAACCACATGGTATGTTCCCTGGCTTGTGATTGGTCAAACCACATGGTTTTTTCCTGGACTGTGATTGGTCAAGCCACATGGGATGTTCCCTGACTTGTGATTGTTCAAGATGCAGTCACATCCAAAAAGTCAAACAGAAACAAACCACATTCTACTTCTGTTTGATTAGAAGGATTAACAAAAGTAGGAACAACTTTATTGTTTACATAAGATTTACTTTACATAATTGTTTACATAAGATTTATTCACACAAAACAACTTCCAACAACTATTTGTGCAAAATAATAATGATAATGCACAGTAAAAGGAAGAAGAAGACGAACTAATTAATCCCACGGACCAAGCTCCATTTTATAGAGAAGAAAACACTGGTTTGACTAACCTGTTAATGTTATGTATGAAATGGCACTTACCAAAGTCGGCGAGCTTGAGTTCGCCACGGTCATTTATGAGCAGATTCTGTGGCTTCAGGTCTCGATGGAGAACACGTCGCTTGTGGCAGTATTCCAGGCCTCGAAGGATTTGAAAGAGAAATAGCTGGAATGAAACACAGCCAAGTTACAGCAAGATAGTGTGGCATGGTAGTTCAGTGGGGCGTGGTAGTTCAGTGGGGCATGGTAGCACAGTGGGGCATGGTAGTTCAGTGGGACATGGTAGCGCAGTGGGGTATGGTAGTTAAGTGAGCATAGTAGTTCAGTGGGGCATGGTAGCGCAGTGGGGTATGGTAGTTCAGTGGGGCGTGGTAGTTCAGTGGGGCGTGGTAGCACAGTGGGGCATTGTAGTTCAGTAGGCATGGTAGTTCAGTGGGGCATGGTAGCGCAGTGGGGCATGGTAGTTCAGTGGGGCGTGGTAGTTCAGTGGGGCATGGTAGTTCAGTGGGGCGTGGTAGTTCAGTGGGGCGTGGTAGTGCAGTGGGGCATGGTAGTGCAGTGGGGCGTGGTAGTTCAGTGGGGCGTGGTGGCGCAGTGGGGCGTGGTAGTTCAGTGGGCAGGGCTCAAGAGGATGAGGTCGAATCTGCTCCCTATTGATTCTGAAGGCTGGGGCGACTTTGTTCATGGCACATAGTCTCTGTTTTCTGAGCTGTATAAATAAGTACCTGGGAGGTGTAATCTACAGGATACACAGTGACAGGTAGGTTACACAGTGACAGGTAAGTTACACAGTGATGGTAGGTTATACAGTGACAGGTAGGTAACACAATGATGGTAGGTTACACAGTGACAGGTAAGTTACACAGTGATGGTAGGTTATACAGTGACAGGTAGGTAACACAATGATGGTAGGTTATACAGTGACAGGTAGGTTACACAATGACAGGTAGGTTACACAGTGACAGGTAGGTTACACAATGACAGGTAGGTTACACAATGACAGGTAGGTTACACAGTGACAGGTAGGTTACACAGTGACACACTAATGCCACATCCAGGGAAATGTACTACGGCAATGTCAGAAGTTACAACTACATCCCCACTGAATCATTACTGACTTTTCACGGGGAGATTAGCTCTACTGACCAGCGAGAGAGATCGCTAAGAACCAGGTTTGTCACGCGTCCCTGTTCGAGCTACTGATGTAATCAACACAAGCTACACACCTTCACATTGGCCATGTGCATGATGTTGCCACAGTCCTCCATGTACTGTTTGAGATCCTTCTCCTACAACATCAGTAATGTTACTACTATTACTGCTACTAAAGGTACGTTCTTATATAGTGCAGTATCCAGTCCTCGGGACTGTTCACAGCAACTTACCCTTCATCCCCTGGCAGACCAGTTCATTCTACAGCCATCTGGACTTCTCTGGGATACTACTACAGTTACTACTACTAAAATTATAATAACAACAATTATTGAACACCATCAAGCAAGAAAAGCTGGTAATTTACAATTCAAAAACATTTATAAAACAAATCCAAAATCATGATATATACATCATAAACATCATTGCTGTTAAGGTAGTTGGGGTGGCTATTATATGCTTGTCTTGAATTGAGTAGTTTCAGTAGAAGTTTTTAAGATAAATTAACCATTTCTTCATAGATTGTAGTTGAAATACTATATAATATTCCAGATGAATAAAAAAATTGAGTTTTTCATTTATTTGGTTATGTTACAAGATTAAATTTTTTTGTAAATGTGAAAAAACAGCCACAAAATGCGAAATTATATCGTTTTGAGAAAATCCCCAAAGAAATAAATGACATACATATAAGTATGACGGTGTCACTGATAACTGGTTAACAACAACGAATTACGTCTGCTACAACACTGTGAATGAATTAAGCAAAAGTTGAATGACAGGCTAAAGTGGCAGTGTATTTTTGACACAAACCCTTCACCAATCGTCATTCCAAAACGTGTAAAGTTGCCTACATGTAAGACGCGTTCATATGCCAAATTGCAGAATCATAAGTTCTGTAGTTTTTTTATAAAAAATTTATTTACGTAACGTTTCCTGATTGTTAGTGATAACAGAAATGTCAGCAGGTATCCTGCTTGAAATGTGATGATTTTCACTGGCGTTTTACGTATTGTTGACAAAACATAATGGCCATTTGTAATATTGACATGTCCCCTTAATTTGCTGCCACAATGGCCTTGAATCTGTATTTGTAATGTGTTGTCGTCTACGATATCAGGTTACGCCAGCCATCTGACAAACATGTGACAGGGCGTGTTTACGATCATTTTGATTGGCCCATTATCTGGCAGGGTCACCAGATCAGGGTCACGTTCTGTTTCCGTTATTATAACTTATAGGTTCAAAGGCACAATAAACTATGTTAGCACTGATATTTGCTGGTTTAAGGACATGATTTAGGTAGATACAATACTGATGTGTACTGGAATCACAGTAACTAGACGATATGTTCCGCTTTCACAGCGAACGAATATAGCTGGTTCGAATATAGCAGAACGCATGGTCATTACTATGGAAACATCGTGTTTCTAAGAAATCAGATTTCCAAAATGACTGTTTTTTTATAGATGGATTGGTGGAATACGATGTTAGTGCTGGGTGATTATTTGTGGTGTCGTCGTTCAGTTCAATATTTCCTAGCATGTTATGAAGAATAGAATGAAAAAATCAACTGATACACTGGCCGCCCCCGCTACCTTAAGTTATTCAGCCAAATGTCCATGTTACATCATAAATGTTGCCTCAACAAGAAACAAACTCATTCATTGGGTAATGCTGCCCGTACTAAGACATATACTGTATACGTTTAATCAGTCATTTGTGGAATGCAGTGACGTGAACTTACCAGATATTCAAAGACTAGAGTTAATGACTTCTCTGTGTGTATTGTGTCGTGGAGTGTGATTATGTTTGCATGTTTCAGGTCACGCAGCAGAGAAACTGAAACCAAAAGTACATCAACATTTAGAGTAAAGAAAACCACATGATATATTAATTAACTGATTACATCACTTACGTATATCATCGGACATAATTATACATGTGTGTATAATTCAATGCTCTCAATAGTTGGTGTAGGGCAGTTCAATGCCCTCAACCTCAATAGTTGGTGTGGGGTAAGACAACGCCCTCAGTAGTTGGTGTGGGGTAAGAGAACACCCTCAATAGTTGGTGTCTGGTAAAACAACGTCCTCAATAGTTGGTGTGGGGCAATTCAACGCCCTCAGTAGTTGGTGGGGCTAAGACAACGCCCTCACTAGTTGGTGTGGAGTAAGACAACAAACCTTCCCGGATGGCAGTGCATGGAGCGCCCTCCTCGTGTTCAAGTCGGATCTCCTTCAGCGCCACCAGGTTGTCTGTGAGTCGACTCCGTCCCTTGAACACGGTCGCATATGTGCCCTGAAAGCACATCTCATCTCACAATTCGGCTACAAGCTTCATCACAATTCTGACATTTTAAATTAAATAAATACATTTGTTCAATTAATAATTTATTGCATACAATGGTGACTTTACATCCATTTTGTATATCATTCCTTAAACTTATTTATATTTTTAATGTATTAATATTTTTAACTTATTTATTTTTTACTTATTTATTTGTTGCATATTCGTACGTATGTTTTTTTACCAGAAATAACAGTACTCGTATTCGTAATAATATAATACCCAGATATTAAAGGTGCCCCAACAGGTTTATAAAACAGGAATCAGGAAAAGTTTATTTGTCACAATAACAAATGACAACAAGGTAATTTATACAGAATCCTTGATTATAGAAATAAATACACCTTTAACTGCATCATGAATATCTATTGTATAAATGAATGCAGAAGACAGGCATAAATACTGGACAATCAGATTTGGGCACTTGTTATTGAATAACTAGGCAATTCTGCGTTGCACTGTCCTGAAATTTCATTTATTATCCCTCTAATGGCCTTGGTCCATCAGTGTAACTTATGGCCTTGGTCCATCAGTGTAACGTATGGCCTTGGTCCATCAGTGTAACTTATGGCCTTGGTCCATCAGTGTAACTTATGGCCTTGGTCCATCAGTGTAACTTTGGCCTTGGTTCATCAGTGTAACTTAGGGAACAGAACGTTATCTAAGGCCACTTTGAAGCCTGACCAATCAATTGATTGAGCCTATGTAAAGTTAACAGTATCACACTCCTGTCTTCTCATATATATCTACCACAGGAAGTGGCCTGTTTTATAAAGTTAACAGTATCACACTCCTGTCTTCTCATACATATCTATGACAGGAGGTGGCCTGTTTTATTTCATTGTCTTAACAACAAAAATCTTAATAGTGAGCCCTACTTGGGGCCAGGGGCGTTTAATATTAAGAATGGACATTTTGGATAAATATGAAAGCAAATTTGTTTTAGAAAATAAAAATATTGGCTGCTGTGGTACACTGTTGTTGTGGTATGATTGCTGTCTTGGTACCACTGTTGTTGTGGTATGATTGCTGTCTTGGTACCACTGCTATCGTGGTACCACTGCTGTCATGGTACCACTGCTGTCGTGGTACCACTGCTGCCGAGGTACCACTGCTGTCGCAGTACCACTGCTGTCGCGGTACCACTGCTGTCGTGGTACCACTGCTGTCGTGGTACCACTACCATCATGGTACCGCCTGCAATAGCAGTTAAACGTGTTACTTACCTCACCCACTTTGTCTAACTTTGTGTATGATTCAATCTTTCCAAACCCAATCTCCGACTGCAAGGAAAACACGGAAATAAATTACACAAATTGTTTCACATAATGCAAAACAATTATACATAATATCTTTATTCATACAGTTTTGGGAGAATGCATTTTATACTATTCACATAAGTTGAGTAAACAGTACCAATTCAGCTAAAAAAACTTCCTTTGAATGATCTCAAAACACTGATATTCGATGCTACACAATATTGGTTCCACGGGGTCAGCAACTGTTTCATTTAGCATCTTACATTAATGTATTTGTCCCAACAAACATTGTTTGTTTATATTCCGTTCACAGTCCATAAGGTGCTGACGTTGAGCACGTACACTGTACAGGTAGTTTTGTACATCTCTTATCCACATTAATTGCACCATCCGGCTTCTGCCTATATAACAACACACTCATCATGTGGTGTAGTAGTAACGTATTGTGTTTTAATTTTTGGTTTTTACCCTAAGTGAAATGTAGACTGGACTGTCTTGCATGAATCTCCTTACCAGCGAGGCCCTACGGAGACGCCTGTTGATTGGGCCTGGTCCATTCAGCGTCGGACTGAGAGATTGCTTGACTAGAAAGCGTTCTGGTAGTCGCATGTCTGGTGGCAGTGACAACCGCTTGCTGATATCCTACAAGCACAGAGGACACATGACATTCAGAACTATATATAATATAGTAGACATGCACGCATGCAACTTTTGTGTGCACATACAAAAAGAAACAGAACGTAGAGGTGTAACAATACAAAAGAGGTGTAACAATACAATACAATAGTATCAATACAACAGTATCAATGCAACGCAACAGTCGATTTGATGATGCAATACTATCGACAGTACATTGAACAATCTATAGTCATCGTCCATAGTACACTAAACTATCAATAGTTGGGAAAACAATTCAGCAAGTCTACTTGCGTAACTGTAATAATTGAAATAAACATGTTTTTTCAACTATTGGATAGTTTTATTTAATTACTGACCTAAGAACGACAACCGTTGATTGGAGCAGCGTAATTCACAGATTTGGTATTTTTAATCAAATACCTCCAAGGCTATGTGATAGCATCACCATCAGTTATGGTTTGGGATAGTAGTCCTGGCTATTCTTTATTCCGTGATACTATCGCAATACTATCACAATAGCTATGCAACTATCACGATAGTACTGGAATAGTTATACAGCTATCTAAATACTGCGCATGACTATGACTATCCTCGATAGTCATAGTCACCCCTACCAGAAAGTCATAGTCACCCCTACCCGAAAGTCATGAACTGGATACAGCCATATTACAGATACACATGACAACGTACACATGATACACATGACAACGTACACATGATGTACATGACACCGTACACATGATATCTGTCCTATGCATGAAGCATGACATACCAATGTTTGTCACAGATATATTGACACCTGTCACTCACACACTGTCATTCATACACCTGCCATGTTCATGAATGGAACAAACTGATGTAAATGCCAGCACTATCAATCTCTCCAAAACAAGATTTTTCACCATTTCTTTTAATAGCACAATAAATTAACACTGCTGCTCATGCGGTTATAGACAAACATGATTACATAAAGGTTTGTAATTCATAAGTAGTAGGAAATAATACTTTTTCTGTATGCTGTGTACACTGAAGTGGAGGATGTGTACTGTTCAGTACATCAGGTGTACACTTCAGTACAGTAACCATACACATTTACTGCAGTATAATTAGCCGGATGACCCTAAACTGGACCCAATGATGGACTGTACTGGGGTTAGCCCCACTGAGAGCCACTGGCTCCCAGAATTAGCCCTGAACTGTCAATCATGTCCCAATGATCCAAGTTTAGCAGGTGAGGAGACCTGAGTATTTCACTTCCTGGTTCAAGGTATGCTAACGACATACATATGGCTTTGGCCTGAGTTCTTTCTACAGTTCCGCTTCAAGGCAGTGCTTCCTAAGATAACACACCATATAACACACCATACAAACACAGGCACTTTAAAAAAACACCACATCCAATGCAAATCACACATTTTCTGCATTGCACAATTTGGCCTATATTCATGGAAGCAAAATCAATGGTTGTTTCATATTGTTGGACAAGCAAAATCAATACTGTTTGGCTTCCTGGTAATAAAAGTCAAGTGTAACATCAAAAGGATCTTCCAAAGAGGTTATATTCTATAATAAAATATAAAAAAATAATATAATAAAACCAATCAAATACACGGACCATTGTAGTTTGTGGCAGCAAGATATGTCATATGTCATGTGTCATGTTGATTATCCTGTTTGTTTGTTTGTTTATTTTCTTTCATCTGTGTAATGGAAAGAGCGGGCAGCTGTGTCAATACCTCTCTCTATAACAAGTTATTTACTCACTGATGCTTGTCTTTGCCAACTGAAAATAAAGGTACATTTTTATCCAGTCCTTGAAACTGTTCAAAGCGCTTTACACTTCACCCCCTGGCAGACCTGTTCTTTTATACTTCACCCCCTGGCAGACCTGTTCTTTTATACTTCACTCCCGGCAGACCTGTTCTTTTATACTTCACCCCCTGGCAGACCTGTTCTTTTATACTTCACCCCCTGGCAGACCTGTTCTTTTATACTTCACCCCCTGGCAGACCTGTTCCTTTACACTTCACCCCCTGGCAGACCTGTTCCTTTACACTTCACACTCTGGCAGACCTGCTCTTTTATACTTCACCCCCTGGCAGACCTGTTCCTTTACACTTCACCCCCTGGCAGACCTGCTCCTTTACACTTCACCCCCCTGGCAGACATGTTCCTTTACACTTCACCCCCTGGCAGACCTGTTCCTTTACACTTCACTCCCTGGCAGACCTGTTCCTTTAAACTTCACCCCTGGCAGACCCATTCCTTTACACTCCACTTTAAACTTCACCCCCTGGCTGACCCATTCCTTTACACTCCACCCCCTGGCAGACCTGTTCCTTTACACTTCACCCCACTGGTCACTCTCATTCCACCGCCATCTCAACTTCTCTGGGAAGCATTCAGCCATGCTGCAATTACTGCACGAAGACTATTCATTAACATATTCACCTCTGTCTACAGTCAGGCACTCATTCAGCTGAGTGACTGAGGCAATGTGGCATGAACAAAATTGGTGGCATGACCAAAACTGCAAAAGATTAGAAAACAGCAGAAAGAGGATTCAAACCCGGGTTCTCTCCACATGAGAAATACTTAGTGGTCAAGTGCTTCAATAGTGAAAACAAAACAGTTATTTGGATTTACTACCAAATCCAAATAACTACCAATATTCCTATCCCTGTTTTCTTTTAACTACTGAAGCACTTGACCTGGTGTTATCGCCCATTTCACTGACTCTGTTTCATTCCGTTGGTGCACCTCGGCACAAGCACTGCTCCAACTCGGCACAAGCACTGCTCCAACTCGGCACAAGCACTGCTCCAACTCGGCACATGCACTGCTCCAACTCGGCACAAGCACTGCTCCAACTCGGCACAAGCACTGCTCCAACTCGGCACAAGCACTGCTCCAACTCGGCACAAGCACTGCTCCAACTCGGCACAAGCACTGCTCCAACTCGGCACAAGCACTGCTCCAACTCGGCACAAGCACTGCTCCAACTCGGCACAAGCACTGCTCCAACTCGGCACAAGCACTGCTCCAACTCGGCACAAGCACTGCTCCAACTCGGCACAAGCACTGCTCCAACTCGGCACAAGCACTGCTCCAACTCGGCACAAGCACTGCTCCAACTGGTCTGTGCTACTTAATGGGATGAGATTATGGCATTGAAGTTGAATCCCACAAAAGTCAACAAATGAAATGGTGCTTTGTGGAATGTCTGGCAAGCTAAAACATCTACGCTTACTGATCAAGGATGTGGGTAACATTCATGGTGGCATAGCTGGCAAACATTGAGTCTTGCTAAATTGAGAAACGATGGAATTCCCCTGGAAAACCTGGTATCTGTTAGTCGACTTAGTGCCCCATCACAAAGTACTGGGAACCTCCATCACATAAGAAGTCAGCTGACATTACTGAGCATATAGTCACCACTGGCAGTGATACTGAAACCTGGCTAACATCTGGTGATGCAGCTAAACGTGCTGATCTGAAGCGGATGGCAATGATCTCAGGGGTAATTGTAGACAATCTGGCAGGATTGGTGGCGGAATCTGCCACCAATCTGGCAGGATTGGTGGCGGAATCTGCCACCAATCTGGCAGGATTGGTGGCGGAATCTGCCTCACATTTAAGACTGGCATTAACTTGAGTAAGAGTAACAAATTGTCATCTGGTGAACATAGTTCCCTTGAATGTGATTGATAACTAGGAAAAAGAAAAAATTGGACATTCATTTCATATATTGTTCACAATAGTTGGAAAAACATTGAGTCACAACTGCTGCAATCTTTGATCAGTTTCAGCCCAACTTGTCTCTCTCCCTACAAAAAAGGCAAATCTGAAAATGGCATGACCCAAAATGGCACATACGAAAAAGGCACATACAAAAATGGCACATGCTATGATGATACAATTGAAGTAAGGACGAAAAAGGTGTGGTATATTTCAGATTTATCTAAGTTTTACTGATACCCTTATAACCAGTTGTGAGGTTTGTTTTGTTTTTTATTGTATGGCAGATGATTAACCTGAAATGTCCACAACAAATTAATGACCCATTACTTTAACATAGCTTACAACTAAGTTATCAATTCCAGTCAGTTTAATTAACTATTTTATTCTGTTTATTTAAATCTATCATAATCAATTTGTTTTTACTTTTGTACAGCACCATGGAATATCACTGTATAAATGTGGCACTATATAAATCAGTAAACATTAAACTTAGCACATGTTCATAAACTGCCTCACAAACGTTGAGATGATGACAGGCAATCTTTTGGAATAACCCCCAAGGAATCCTCCATGATACACTGAATGGTACACATGGTTATTTTAACAGTAGAATCAACTCTGACAATAGAAGCATTCCCTGCCACTGTCCTAGGTGCTAGTTATTCATGTCAAGATGCTGGCAGCTCTTCAGATAAGACCCAAATCAGCCTCCTGTTTGATTACAGGAAGTGTATAGGACTGGTGATTCAGAGACACCTTCCATCTGTGAGGTTAGTGTGTTTGATATGCTGGTGTGAGATCAAATTTTCACACCACCTGCAATTCCTCACATCGTGTGAACATTTCTTATGAAGTATACACCCCTGGGTGAGAATTTCATAATGGAAAATACACCCCCTCTATCAAGTATCCACTCCCCCTTCATATCGTAAGATTCTGTATTAATTGGTTAGACAATTTGTTTTTAGTTTAATTTATGCATACTGTTTGAATAAGAATTTAAAGGGGGTGTTCTCACTAAAATCAACATCACAAATATATACCTAAAGATCTGTGAATAATCAAAAGTTACTTTGCAAGTATTAATTAAAGCATTCCAATTTTGTAAAATTTTCAATGTATTTTCCTACAGGTTTTATTTGATATAACATGGTATGCACAAAACAGAACTATCTAGGTCAACTAAGAACACAACATTTTAATTCTGACAACAACAATACCCAACAATCAGGTGGAGAAATATATAGCCTTCAATGTCGATATTACTACAGTGACCCAGATAATTTGACCCAATGATTGACACCTGTCACGGAGTCATCAAAGGTACTTCAAGAACCCTAATATTGATATTGACTTATCAAGTGCAATCTATATGAAAACTGACAGCCACTTAAGAATATATCACTCTGTACCTGTGTCCTTAAAAACTGGGGATGTTGTCAAGATATACCTCTTTTGAAACTAGGGGGCCGTACCAATAAATCACAGGGAGCATCTTGAAAATACATTTCTGCTTAACCATTGAACAGATTATGGTTGTAAGTTGTGAAAACTGCATTTTCTGTCATTGAAATTATCGCCTGCTCGCAGTTGTGAGAACACTAGTACCTGTATAGGTACTGTGGACCCCACGAGAGAACTGTTAAAACACCCCTTGTTGTGATGTCGGAACTTTGGGGGTGTTTCGATGAGACTTGTGGTCAATTACACTGTAATAGGGAGACTTTCAAAGATGACAGATTAAGCAAGTAACTGACTGGTGCACCCTACTGGTCAACTGGTCAACTCAGCCAGCAGGCTGTTTACCCAGGAACAGTTGCATAACATCTGTATAAAGACACTTGAAACAGCTTATCTCCATGATATGCAGGAATTAAATGAAGCTGTTCTAACATAGATGTTATTTCTTGGCGTTGAGAATGTCTACAGTTGCTCTGTTCACGGAGCATTATTTCACACGGAATTCATAATTGGAATTGGTATTTTGGAATTGGCATTTTCGAGGTGGAATTGTAATTGGCATGTGTAATTGGTGAGTAATTGGAATTGGAATTGATATAATGTAGTTGACCCCAGAAGGGAAACAGAAAGTGGGTTATCCAAAACCCGAAGAGGATAGGTAAGGTAAGGTAAGGTAAGGTAAGGTAAGGTAAGGTAAGGTAAGGTAAGGTAAGGTAAGGTAAGGTAAGGTAAGGTAAGGTAAGGTAAGGTAAGGTAAGGTAAGGTAAGGTAAGGTAAGGTAAGGTAAGGTAAGGTAAGGTAAGGTAAGGTAAGGTAAGGTAAGGTAAGGTAAGGTAAGGTAAGGTAAGGTAAGGTAAGGTAAGGTAAGGTAAGGTAAGGTAAGGTAAGGTAAGGTAAGGTAAGGTAAGGTAAGGTAAGGTAAGGTAAGGTAAGGTAAGGTAAGGTAAGGTAAGGTAAGGTAAGGTAAGGTAAGGTAAGGTAAGGGGACTGGCCCAAAATCTGTTGATATCCAAGAAATAGATATTAAGTTCCCACAAACCTACATTCATCTCAGAAAGCACACACTAGTCTGTTATTGGGAGATAATGCTGCGTTTAGGAAGCAGCACATTTTGGAAGTTATTTATTACTATTATTTATTTTCCATAGGTGACCATGTTTAAGTCATACAAGACTAACAATTCGGATTTTACCACCCCAATTTTGTTGTTGAGAAAATCAACATAGGAGACGCTCCATGCCAGGTATTACCAAAAATAAAAAGATTTATCTACATACATAGGTATCCTTCCATATTTGACAGGACCACATTCTGCTAACCAGCAATTAGAAAATGTATCCTGTGTGCAACAGAAGTGTCGTAATCTACAAATGTGCCCTATTTTCTGAAGGTGCGAACAATCTATGAAAGGGGGACCGTCTCAACATCACTGCCACTTGATTCGAATGGCATGGACCAGGATGTGAAAGAGTGATCTACCCCTCAAAAATCAACCAGGAACCAGGCAGATCCTAGACCCTGGAACGACAGAGGTTGGGTCGCAGGCACAACTCCAATGTTCCCCAGGGACGACCTGGCACATCCAGATCTCAATCCCTGGATCCCTGTGAAATGAAATGATCCAGTTCCTCTCAGCTGCTCACCAGACATTGTGGAGATAAAACACTGCAGTTTTACTGGGGCATCTAAAGTCCCAAGCGTTAGGACATCACAGCTGCCCAGATCCACCAGCTGCTAGCTCCAACTCTCAAATTTCTTTCATGAAGGATTCTTCACATTTTCTTTCCGTGCCAGCCTCATGCTTGTGGCTGGTCCGGCATCATAAATTATGGATGAGGATGAATCTAAATACCAAAAGTGCATTTATGCTGAAACCATGGTCTCTGGTCTTGCAATGACAAATGTATTTTTCATGATATATGAATGAATGAATCTACCAAAACTCTGATGGTGCATTTAATGTGAAACCTGGTCTCTGGTCTTGCAGTGACAACTGGATTCTTCATGATAATTATATGAATGAATGAATTAATTAATTAATTAATCTACCAAAACTGCGATGGTGTATTTAATGTGAAACCTGGTCTCTGGTGAAGCAATGACAACTGCATTCTTAGTGATATATGAATGAATAAATCTACTGATGGTGTATTTATGGTGAAAACGGGTCTCTGGTGAAGCAATGACAACTGCATTCTTAGTGATATATGAATGAATAAATCTACTGATGGTGTATTTATGGTGAAACCTGGTCTCTGGTGAAGCAATGGTAACTGGATTTTTCTTGATATATGAATGAATAAATCTACTGATAGTGTATTTATTGTGAAAACTGGTCTCTGGTGAAGCAATGGCAACTGGATTTTTCATGATATATGAATGAATAAATCTACTGATGGTGTATTTATGGTGAAACCTGGTCTCTGGTGAAGCAATGGTAACTGGATTTTTCTTGATATATGAATGAATAAATCTACTGATGGTGTATTTATGGTGAAACCTGGTCTCTGGTAAAGCAATGGCAACTGGATTTTTCATGATATATGAATGAATTAATCTACTGATGGTGTATTTATGGTGAATTGAAACTGGGTCTCTGGTGAAGCAATGGTAACTGGATTTTTCATGATATATGATTGAATGAATCTACTGATGGTGTATTTATGGTGAAACCTGGTCTCTGGTGAAGCTATAGCAACTTGGTTCTTCATGATATAAATAATGAATGAATATAATGATGGTGTATTTAATTTTATGATGAACCCTGGTCTCTCGTGAAGCAATGCCAACCGTATTCTTCATGATATATGAAATGACGGTCAGGGATTTTGAGATTGTACATATTTTTTATATTGTTTGTAATTTTAAGAAGATACCCATTTTTTTCCACTGTTTTGCAATTAATGAATACAAACCTCAAAATCACAGTTGAGGATAAAGTTACTAATTAGACATTGTCTTCAACCAGTGGGAACTGGGAATCTCAGAATAATCTCCAACTGATGCCCATAAATACTACTGAATCATAAGAATATTTCAAGGGAGTGCTCAAACTGATTGTTTTGTAAATTAATATTTCTGTGAAAAAATTCCTTTCACACCAGTAACAAGATATCTAAACTTGTGCATATTCAAACAAAATCCCATTTCCATGTGAAATGTTGAAATTGTTTACCATTGGCAAATATTAAAAAGTCATATATATATATATAAATATATATATATATATATATATATATATATGAAATAGTCAAATAGATAATAGCCTGTTCCTTTCTATTTCAACAGACAAAACTGAAATCATGTTATTCCAAAGATGGATGGATATCTGTGACTGTAAATAATGTGATGGCGATATTACATCCCAATACGAGTAATTGAAAATGGCAATGATCCCGATCAGTAGGTCATCATATAGATGGCTTCCACATTCTCTAATTAAAACATGACAGAAAGTCATGTCAACACAAGCAGCACTACAATCTATTGTAGCTTAGGGGCCTTTACAATTGTCAACATTCACATTTAGAGTGCTAAGGGGGGGTCATGGTATGCATATTATTTTT
Organism: Lamellibrachia satsuma; assembly: GCA_033239005.1. Taxonomy (NCBI): domain Eukaryota; kingdom Metazoa; phylum Annelida; class Polychaeta; order Sabellida; family Siboglinidae; genus Lamellibrachia; species Lamellibrachia satsuma. Next base: position 3,507,470 of record BSQZ01000004.1, read on the forward strand.
TAATATTGGTCGCATGCAAAATATGACCAACGTTGCGTCATGCAGTGCCGTGCGGGAAATTATTATGGAACTACCATTGTTAGAAATGTTCATCGTGCACTGGTGTAATACGGTTTGACAACTTCGAAATTCACAGCTTCTTGGAAAACAATTATCAATACGACACCATGGAATGTGCACCGGTGTAATACAGTTCGACAACTTGGAAAATCACAGCATCTTGGAAAACAATTATCAATATGAAACCATGGAACCTGCACCGCTGCAATAGTTCGACAACTTGGAAATTCACAGCTTCTTAAAAAACAGTCATCAATATGACACCATGGAATTGTTAGTAAAACACAAAACTTCCAAATAATTATCAGATATAAATGTTTGTGAACATATTATGACGTTTACTGTTGTATGTTCTATATACATGCACCGTGTCATAACACTGTTACATTGATATATTTTTCAATTTGGGAAATCATCAACATTTTAAAGTACCAATTCAGGGAGGGGGTCTGAGAATTAATATGCTGTGTACAAATAGGTTTTGTGAACGGCCCCTTAGAACACTGAACATATGATAACATTGATTTATGTAGAGTTGTCAACTTTGAGAGTCAGTAGAGTCAACACAAAGTGTACTATGTCAACAATACTTTGTGTGCGTGAATCATCTAGTTTAACGCAATTAAACCGTTAGAGATAAGTTTCTGTTAGACATAAGATTCTGCATCATAATAATTTGTCTGAATGTTAACACATAAAAGTTGTAGGTTTTTATAATCGTACCTAAATGTTTCAGGTTTCTACATCATTGTCAACAATAAGCTTTTCTTAAACGTGCAATCTCAATAGCCAATCATAATGCTAAATAACTGAAGTTTAATGACATACAAGTCTGTCTTAGCATATCTGTGATGTTCATATGGGTGGTGACAGAGCTGTTTGAAATGGTTGTCATTCCCTGGGAAAAGTTTGGATATCCCTGAGGTATCCTTGGGATTGGTCATCAGGGGAGAAATAGGATTGGATCAGCCGCTCTACTTAAACAAGCAAAGCTAGAAACTCTTGCTTCTTCCTGGGGCCAATTTTGACACAGCACAGACGCCACAAAACTTTTCATAATCACCTGCACATAATCATTGAGAATCAGACCATAACTTATTTTCGTTTTTCCAACACGAATATCTCAACTTCCAAAGATGCAATGATACTCACTTCGATAAGTTGCGAGTGATACATGTGGTCTCTCTTACACACACTCAGAAGACACCCCATTGCCGCAGTGATACTCATCATCTTCCCACTGTCACCGCGACGACAATTCACACCAATTCTGTTGTTGGCGCCTTCATTGGGTCAATACTTCATAATGCACTGTAAAACTGTTGTTTCTTGGTATCTCCATGTAATTCCAATATCAAACTGTGAAACTGCATTCTGGGAAGCCATTGGAAATCCGTGAAGAGTAGCGACGTTATTTGTATCAGCGACAATGAATGAATGATCACCAACCGTGACAGAAAAACCAAATCTTTCTGTGATGAGAATATGAAGAAACGTCAACGAATCCCACACGAACATATCTCGCTGTAATCCAGGGGTTGACAACTCGGACAAATGTTAGTCAATCCTTCAAGTCAATTACACGATGCTCCCCATGTCACATGAGTTGTGTCTTCATTCATGAAGCAGCTGACTGCTCTGACCTGCACAACAAACCTGACAGTGTTTGCCACCTAAATGCAAGTCTGTGGCAGCCAGTGCCTAACAGACAATTCAATGAGAGACACAAGAATAACGACGATGTCACTCAAGTGTTCTCGTCAGGATGCGTAGTTCTTCCTGAATGTTCTTCCAGTGTTTCAACAGCTTGCTCTAGGCCGCAAATAGGCCAGCGCAGCTACCTTCCGCTTAACCAGGAAGGATGTTGAATGCAGCCTAGAAACGACAGTTATTATTCCAAGACAGCGTGTCAATGCGCACATGTCAGTGCGCATATGTGGATGACTTCAACTGCATCTAATCTGACATCTCCAGGCCTCTGTAATCCATCAACATAACTTCCACCAATCACATGACTAGTCATCACACATGCAACAGAAGCTATATTCTTTATGCCGGTTTATCCCACAACAGCTGGTCAACAAGTCACTTAAGTCAACAAATCCAAGTAGCACACTTCATCCGCAATGACGGCTTCACTTGTTTAAAATCCAAGAACGGCACAAATCGTGTGTATCCGTGAACGATCGCTGCATTAAGTGAGTGCAAACACTAAACTGTGCTGTACGATCAGACCAGGCGTTATCATAGGCAGCAGAACATGACATACTCTAGTGACAAGAGCCTAATTATCTTCCCTGTACAGCCGGAAGGTGGTGTCCCTTGCCTTCCGTGTCTAGACAACCAGGTCTTTCTGCCACTTCCGAAATATCACGGCAGTTCCAGCCTCCTCCCCAGTTCTGTGGAGGCTGTTATGTAATCTTTGTATGTTGGCCTGTCACTGTCTCTAGAGATGTCTTTCATCCGCCCTCTTGATTCCCAGTAAAGCCAGCATAAATGATGAATCAGACAGCCAAGTAGGGTCTGTTACATGCAGCCTGATACAAGACTGGATCCAACCCCTCCCCCCACCCCCACCCCCACCATCACACCACCCCCCCCACTCCCCACCACACCACCCCCACATAGCAGTCTCTGCCAATCGTTGACTCTCTGGGCAGACAACTCCGTTATGGGATGTGATAGGTCCATCACTGCATAGAAACCTGAGTTTGTACATTCATGTATTTTTTCTGCTATGCCTAGCCTCCATCCTGATGTCAGACTGACAGGCCCACGACCAGCTGCTGATTACCATTAATGGTTCAGGCTACTCACCACTGGGCATACAATTACAACATGGATCTTATCAAAATGACACAAATTTATCATTGCAGACTTTCTCCCAAATTCTACTGTTTTGTTTTCAAGAAAATGAGCATGAAAGAGGCTTGTTTAATTTATTGCCAAAACCAACTCAAATTCTATCTTTGTACACAGGGATCCTGCAGTCATTGGCAATGCTGCCTGCCATCCAGGGGATCCTACAGTCATTGTCAATGCTGCCTGCCATCCAGGGGATCCTACAGTCATTGACAATGCTGCCTGCCATCCAGGGGATCCTACAGTCATTGACAATGCTGCCTGCCATCCAGGGGATCCTACAGTCATTGACAATGCTGCCTGCCATCCAGGGGATCCTACAGTCATTGTCAATGCTGCCTGCCATCCAGGGGATCCTACAGTCATTGTCAATGCTGCCTGCCATCCAGGGGATCCTACAGTCATTGACAATGCTGCCTGCCATCCAGGGGATCCTACAGTTATTGACATGTGCTAAGTCACTAGAGACAGATACCAATGTCACTTCTAGGTCTCATTGTAGAAACATTTAAATGTCATAGCGCCTTGTTATAGACTCTTGTGTCAGTAGTTTATATTCATATCCAACAAAGTACTAATAACAATTTTAAAATAAAATCATACATTCATAAATAAATATGAATAATACACTGATACTAATTTTTATATATTGATTAAACAAATAGTAATTATTGTCTTACACAATTAGATATTTCTAGTCGCCAATGAGTCAAGTTCTAATTGATACTAATCACCAACCCAGACTGTGTATGTTATAATTACCTTAATAACACGTGTCTTGCGATTAGTCCAAGATAGGTGAAAGCGACTTTATCTTACCAGTACTCATGCACAGTATATGCATGACATATTCACGTTATCAGTATTCCTGCACGTACACACGCACGCATGCACGCACGCACGCACGCACGCACGCACGCACGCACGCACGCACGCACTCCCTCATACTGTATATTGCCGGAAATATGAATACAAGATAAACAAATTATGCATAAGAAATGGACTTTGGCCTGTCAAGTTTACCTTGCGAGAAAGAAACAAGACGAATAAATGACCGGAAATAGCACATTGCATAACACCTCAAAATGTCATGGCACTGCATGGTCTGGCAAAAATGCAAGAACAGAAAAATTAACAAAATATTCTTCATTAATGAAATGTATGTTTGCTACAATATCAAGAGGGAATTTAATGACACATTTGAGGCAATTGTTAATCCACCAAGATTTTACAATTGTAAAATCTTTAATGAGATTCAGAATAAATTCTTGTGAATCTTGTAAGATGGTACCCACCTTGTGCGTGGGCACTGTAACACTGGGGGGTGTTTTGTTGGTTATAGGGTCGAGTATATAAAAAATTAGAAATATCACATCAATTGGTTATTAAAACAATGTCAGAAAAATACAGCACACAGATTAACATAAGTTTTGTGAACTTTCTGAAGAAAAGTTGACAGACTTGATGTTCAAGTCACGCTCAATGACATGAGGCGTTGCCACCTTCGACCAGCAAAGAAATAACTGTCAATATCGCCAACAACAAAAATACTCTGACGTGTGGAAAGATTAAACCGTTAAACAAGGTAGACCTATGTTGGATGATTGTCTTCCAGCGTTTCATAGCATTATCAGCAGGAATGCCTCACCCTTGATGGCCAATTCTACAAACGTGACATTTTGTCCACTTTCATATTGTGCCATTTTTCACCCCACATAAATGTTCATGACGTTTTGTCCAATTTCAAATCACACCATTTTTTACTTTACATCAATGTCCATGATATTTTGTCCACTTTCATATTGTGCATTTTTTCAGTCTACCTCAATGTCTGTTACATTTTCTCCACTTTCATATTGCACCAGTTTTTCCTCTATACCTCACGGTCAATGACATTTTGCCCACCTTCACATTGCATAATTTTTCACTCTACCTCACTATCAGTAACATTTTGTCCACTTTCATAGTGTGCCATTTTCCACTCTACTTCAACGTCAGTAATATTTTGTCCACTCTCAAATTGTGCCATTTTTCGCTCTAACTCAATGTCATTGACATTTTGTTCTGTGTCATGATGCACTGTGGTATTTCTGGCTTTGATTCTGTGAGGCTTCTTACTGACAAGACAAAGCTGAAGTGTCGTCATAACAAAGGCCAAGCTGTCTCTTTCCTATACATCTAACCTTATACAAGCCACATCTGTACAGGATGAACACTGCAATTGCTAGTGTTGCGCAATATACCAGTACATCGGATATTTTCCCCACATGATACGCATAGCGATACGCCTTCGCCTTGCCAGAATTAACAATATATTTTTATTTGTGCATTTCCAACTCGTAAGTAAGGTTGTTGAGAAATGAGGTTTGACTGAACTAGATCCAGTCACTAATCTTTATTAATTATTATTATTTGTTCATGGTTCAGATTTGAGTAATTTATTCTCAGAGTTTCATGTACACAAGACAGGATGTCTCTGCGTGTTTAATGATTTACTTAATGCAATACTGTACATATAGGTAAACAGTCTTTGTATTTGCCATATTTACAACTCCGGCTATACTTAAAATCACCCAAAATACTTCTACAGTTATGATTTAATATAAATATTTGTCAGCCATGTCAAAATACAATATAACGCAACAGGTTATCTTAACCAAAACAAACAACGTATATCTACAAAGAAACCAAAGCACTCTCAATGCTCATTTGAGGTATCTAACAGTCTAAAACAAGTGCCAGAGGCAAACAGGACATTGGTATCTGCACTGGGGGACAGGTAACTTTTTTCCAATTGGCAACACTGTTACCGTTTTTTTAATGTTGTACACAGATTTTTATTTTGAACATTTTAAAAATTAACAATGTTAATATTCGTTCTTTCCTCCTCCTGGTGGACATAATTGGTCAACTTTTGTAATTTGTTCCTCCGGAAAATCAACTTACAAGATGCTCCTCATCAAATGGCGTCCAAAACAACTACATCATGTCTAGAGTCACTGCCACATGCACACTGTTGACAGCCATCCACCCCTGTTAAAACATTATTTTCCAAGCAATAAAAATTGCCAAAAAGGAGGTACCATCTCAAAATCACCAGCACTTCATTTGTATGACATGAACCTAGTACATTAGTGAACCGTCCCCACCCTTACAGTAAATAATTATCTGTCCCCACTCATTGAGTAAATTAGTGAATGATCCCCACCCTTAGAGTAAATTAGTGATCTGAACCCACCCGTAGCATAAATTCATGACCTGTCCCCAGTCCCCACCTTTAGAGTCAATTAGTGATCTGTCCCCACCCTTAGCATAAATTAATTATATGTCCCCACTCTTAGAGTAAATTGGTGATCTGTCCCCAACATTAGCATAAATTACTGATCTAACCCCACCTTTAGAATAAATTAATGATTAGTCCCCACCCTTAACGTAAATTACTGATCTGTCCACACAATTAGACTAAATTAGTGATTGATCCCCACCCTTGGAGTAAATTAGTGATTTGTCCCCACCCTTAGCATTAATTAATTATCTGTCCACACCCTTAGCATAAATTAATTATCTGTCCACACCCTAGGAGTAAATTAGTGATCTGTCTCCACCCTTAGGGTAAATTCATGATCTTCCCCCTCAGAGAAATTAGTGATCTGTCCCCACCCTTAAGAGTAAATTAGTGAACCATTCCGCACACTTACAGTAAATTAGTGATCTGTCCCCACCCTTAGAGTAAATTAGTGATCTGTCCACACCCTTAGAATAAATTAGTAATCTGTCCCCACAGCGGAAATAAAATAGTGATTTGTCTCCACCACACCCTGGCCGTTCCTTCGGCAAATATTCCAAACCTCATGAATAATGCAAATGTAATTTTTTCCTCAGCTTGATTCTCGTTCTAAAAGGTTCCTTCACATGGCCCTGAGACCTAACGCGCTCCAGCTGTGAGCCATAATCACAGTCATTTCCGGCTGTCCAACATGAAAAAACGACAGCCATCAGTTTACCAGAACCAAATAGAAATTTGGTTCTATGGTATTACGAATGACATGGCTTATGGAGAAAATAAAAAAAAAATCAAGAAAATAAATATGGGAATTTTGCAAAAGCTGAAGCAACACGTAGTGCAGGCTTTCTAAGGAAAATAAACCGGAGTATTCTTACAAGATATAAATTTTTTATTGCTCTTACCCTGTAGTCAATGATAGCATAACACAAGTGATATAACAAACCATGCCTCTTTGAAACAGATATTATTTTTAATCGCCTTAAATACGTTTGTCTTTTCCTACAACCACGACAGCTTGTGTAGGCATTCCAATATACTCGACAACAACTTTCATGTCCGCCAATAAAGGGCCACCTTGTGGATAAATACTCTGCTTGGCCATGTGCTGAGAATGCCACCAGAAAGACTACTTAAAGCAGCACTTAGATGGAACCCAATTGGGAAGAGAAAAAGGGGAAGGCCTAAATAAACTCTGATATGAATCTCCTTAAAGAGAAGGAAAGGTTGTAAACCATGCCCAAGAATAGCTTCCGCTCTGGACAGTGGAAGGCAGCATGCGATTGTTACCTCACTATCCAATGCCTTCGGTGCAAGAGGACAGAAGAAGATTATTGATAAATAATTAAAATAGCAGACAATCCAACAGGTGGCGCCACCAGTGAGCCAGTGCAGTTGTGCAATTCATGCCTACCCAATTTATCCAGTTTTTTTAAGATATGACTATCCATTGTTAGATATCTTTCAGAAAATGTATCTAATGTTGATCAGAGCTGACTCTCGATAAAAAAAATGGCTTTTTTGTCCACTGTAGCTATGGATGGCAACGTTGTTATATTTTGTCAAGTAATATCACCAGATTGTAATAACATGGCCTACTAAAACTATAGCATACATGTACACAATACTTGTTAATATACAAAATGCATGGACGATACACAAATGATGTGTATGCACAAATGGCACATCAAAGACACAGAAATATGTGAACGTAGCCACGACCAGCAAACCACTGACCACCTGATCAACCACCGCATCGCCTTCAGCAGAGGAATCTCTGGAGTCCAATCATCTGGCTGCTCTATCTATACGAAAGAAGAAGAATACTGAATACAACTCACCGCACTAAATCGTGGATGCTTTGCCCTAAGTTTCACCGGGGATATGACATCGTCTTTCTCGTCAGACGTCCCTGAGATCTCCTCGCTCTCCCCATCTGATCCCATCCGGGGATTCTCGTGGATTACACCTACAGCATGAATCAAAACTATTTGTCACGTTTATATTTTCAAGCTGACACAATTATACAACATTTTGCCATCACCTACAAACCCACCTTTTTAAACTTGCTTATCCTCCATAGCTCCTAAGCATACAGATCTAATTGATCACAATTGCATTTGCTAATTGATTAGAAACTCCCTAACCCTTTTGTTTTGGTTCACTGCAGAGTTTGGGTTTCCCAATATTGTATTGTTTTGTATTGCATAATATAGCATAGCAATATTTAAATATTTATTACAGAAAGTTGAGGTATCTTTCTGAGTCATTATGCTCAACATAACTTTTTTGACCCTCCTTATCACTTTCTTGACACAAGACTACACCATTCTTTGTCATAATAATACAAAGTTACCTCTAAGTATTTTAATGTTACAATGCTGTTTTATATTGACATAAATTCTGCTATATATGAATGCCACAGAGTCTGAGTTGGCACTGGAATGAACAGATCTGCCAGGGGTGAAATGTAAAGCACTTTGAGCAGTCCCAAGGACTGGATACTGCACTATACAAGTATGTATCTCTTTATACAGTGATATTAAAATACTTATTTAATTATAATGTTGTCTTTCAATAACACCATTCAACATATCGAGATTTAGTGCTTCGCCATTTTAAGTTTTTGAACTGGACAAAGATTTTAAAAAATTTGTAATATATTTCCTTTAATTTTAACCCTTTAACTCCTAAAAATAGCTTTTAACTGCACTATCTCATAATATACAGAAAACTTTGAGAGACACTCCCGCCAACAATTTGAGGACACATCTGCCAATACTTTGGGATCTAATTATAATCCATTGTTGGTAATTATGTGAATCATTCACATAATTACAACTGATCCATCTTCTATGAGAATCTGCCAGGTAAGATGACCCAGACGGAGACAAAAACAGACTCCAGAGACAAAAACAGACTCCGTGGGTGAGTAACTGTAAGCTCCACAGGCCCTGGCCACATTCCAAGAACCTCGAAGACAGACAGACTAAACGCACACTTAGCAGAACACGCAACCAACGACAGATGGGTGAACAAAAAAGACGTTACTACGGCAACGCATGAACACTGACGACAGCAAGACCTCCATCTTGGACAGCAGAAGAGCACTGGAGAGCATCTTACAATCAATGACATCAATTGGCCAAGTCGACGTAGACAAGTGCTAATTATGGGAAGCCAATCCTTCCTGCAATCCTTCTCGCAGTAGGCACCACCCAGAATTCCCACCTGAGGCTGTGATTTGCAGCAACCAGAAAATCTTGAATTCAATCATTCTGGGGCCTCACCAGACTCTCCGTAGATCCTAGATGCTAATTGGGTCAATGTCTGAGTACAGCTCTACGTACCCTAGAGCCCTATTATACCCCAGACCCCTTCTGTTCCCCAGAGCCCTACTGTACCCTAGAGCCATATTATACCCAAGACCCCTTCTGTACCCCAGAGCCCTACTGTACCCCAGATCCCACTGTAATTCCCCTCAAGACATCCATGATGTTTTTGTACTCTTTAGGATAACTTTTGCATTTAGCAGTTTCCTATAAATGTAGTCATGAGATGCAGAGGGACCACCCAGGAAGCCGGGCTGGGATTACACCCTGTCATGAACCCAGGGCCACATGACACAACTCCTAGTTCTTCCCTTCTGTCATAAAGTGGGCTAGAAACATGAGCTAGAACGGATGTCAAAAAGTGTATCAGCACTGCCAGGTGCACACAGTTCATTACGTTCTGGTTGGTGGCAGTATGGACAAGACAGTATTGCAGTGACTCCATGTCGATATGTAAATAATATATTTGCTGTTCCTGGTAACGTGTGATAGAGACATACAATCTGTAGCATTCAGTCATACAAGAATGGGTAGCTTTTAAGATAAGAACCTTTCCTAAATGTTAACCTGAATGATGTATCAGTATGCGTATTCTGCATATTAGGAAATAATTATATTAATTCATACTATTAAAAGTAAGAATTACCCACACTTGATATATGTTGGTTTATATCTCTTTGCCAATGAAGCCAGCAAATTATATTAAAATAAAGCTTGATTATCTAGAAAATCAAACACGTGAATTTGACAAAACTCATCCAACAGGACGAAGGCATGATAAATATTAAAACAAGTGATTTAAACAATCCCATGCATAATTATACGTTGTCCACTTTTAACATACCCTGAAGCAAAAGAAAATAGTGGTTTGACCCCTGTTAACTGCACCTTGGCCCAATTATTACACTTCTAGGGTCAGACTCTTACTGCACTCCTGACCAGCTGCACTCTGGGTACTTGAATGTTATCAGAGATGCACCTAATGCCCTGGTCCTTCTTTCCTGACAGTCTGGTTTATCTGGCACTGAACATACATCTACTTGTGCTCAGACAAGTTAATTCCCTGTCATTATCTTATCTAAACAGAAGAGTTTTTACTTGACTTTGTGTACAGAACAGAACTGGCTGTTGTCTGTGGAAGACCTCGGACTGGCTGCACTGCTGGTGGAGGGCTAAATATAGCATCACTAAATATAAAAACCATGGCAGAAAACAGAAAGGCTGCCCAGTTGTGCATTCAGCGTTCCTTTGGATAATTCATACCTGCTTATGCTTGTTACAACAATGTTCTTTTAAAGGAAGCAAAACAAGTAAAAACATCAACATAAACCCAATTAACAAGAGCAATACTACAACCCAAAAACATGCCCCATTCCTATGTCTATTTTCTATTATTCTACACTCTATTCTGATAGATCTGGGATAATACGAAAATATGAGTAATTTCAGATGATAGTTGGCCAGTTAATCCATTCAACCACAGGATAATCACTTGCCAGTAATCTAACATGAGATTACATAGACAGCTACTTTCATGTGTACACAAGGTAATTGCATGTGTACCTATTATTAAAGACTACATTACCAAATTCCATTGACTCCTAGTCAGTAAACATAGTTACATCGCCATAATATTATGAAATTATTCTGGCCATTATACACTCATTTTGTGGGTTCATTTGTACTCAATCGGTTATCATATCCGATGCGGAAGTTTTAAGTAATCAAAGTCAGGAGAACTAGGAAATGTCCTAACATACTTTGCAGAGAAAGGTTTGATTACAAAACACATTCATGATCATAACAACCCCGACAATTTCAAATCACAAATACAGTGCAAGGAAAATACAATTACGATGATTACTACATAAACTTAATTATGCTTACAACTGTACCTTGTAAACTACTCTAAGTTTTTTTTAATGAACTGGACTACAGTTTCATTGCTACACCAAGAACAAAAATCACTGATGTTTGGACACAGTTGGGTATGACGGTGGCTAAACATGACAGCCAAATGAAACAACAACGAAATTATAAAAAATATTCTTGTGAATGAAATCTATATTACCCAGGTTGAAAACAATGATGATTAAATATGATTATATCCTTGACATCGTTTTCAATTATGTTTACAGTTTATAGAGTCAATCATAATTGACCAATCACAGATTTCATTGAACTACAAATACTAAACGGCATACAGCTGTACTACTCTTCATTAAGAACGTACTCATGTAATGAATCAGGCGAACTATTTGTGAGCAGCAGTTGTGACAAAAGTTATGAAAATAAGAAATAAATGAGTAGCTGAAGCAAAATGGAATAGCTCAGCTAACTCATTAGCTACCAACCAGCAATAGTTTGCTTGTCTCCTATATCATTACAGAAATATGTGGCACAGTGTGCTACAGTAATTACCATCTAACAACATGCAAATATAACATTTAATTTTTAAACTTCTAATAGTTAGATACTAACGTCTTGTTCCCATAAACCAGTTTTCCATAAACCTTGCACTAGTCCAAGGTCAAGAATTAGTGTGCAGTGTAATCACCAGATGGCAGCACTGCACACATATGCAGCATTTGCCAATGCATTGGATATGTTATGCAGTACATTGGATAGATGACAGTACATTGGATAGATGTAAGTACATTGGATAGATGACAGTATATTGGATAGATGTCAGTACATTGGATAGATGTCAGTACATTGGATAGATGTCATTTTATTGGACATGTCGATGCATTGGATAGATGTCAGTACATTGGATATGCATCAGTAATTGTGGGACCTCTTGAAGGAGTAACATGGGAGAGTATGACATTGTGGTAGTACGTGTACAGTTCAGCTCATCCATGCTACGATGAGAAGCATTGATAAACTATCACCTCATAATTTTATGGATGGAAATTGCAAACAAGTCATACTTCTGGTGCCCCCACAGCCTACAGATAATGCACATTTCTTTATCATCGAGAAACGAGCACACAATTTCGAGCAATGTATAATTTTGTGTCAATTCCCAGAATGTCACGAGCACAAGGGCTGTGGTTGCATGTCCAACCAAGCAAATGGGGACAATGCTGTTCCCAAAATTATATTTTGAATATTCTGAAAATCAACTTTGTTAATATTTATCATTTCATCAGCCTGCTGGACAAAATTCATCAACTTCTGCCATTTTTACCTCCAGATGATCAACATACAATAACTTCCCGCCTTCATGCGCAAGGATCCTACAGTCACCGACATATGCATAAATTGACAGGCAGCCACTAGAAATTTTAATCTGGACACAGCATAAGTGTCGGAGTCCTGAAATATGGTCACATCCCTGTTCAAAAATAACATGCAAAAAAATTGCCAAAAGGGGGACCATGTCAAAATCACCGGCACTCTATTCGTATGGCATGAACCTGGAAATAAATCAGTGATCTTCCCTCAAATGACTGCCATGTCTAAGTCTGAGAGTGAAAGCAGTTTGTTCGGCAGAAAGGACATTAATCCACCTGCTGAATATATTAAACTCAGGAAACAGTCTTACTGAGCAAGGCTTGTGTGCAACAAGTCTTGTGAGCATGATTTATACAAACAATTCCAATAAAGACGGCAACAAGACAGAACAATTTACAGTCCTTATTATTAGATATCATATAGCCCATGCACTAATTTATTGCCTAACTACACAGACGCGACATATACTGACTAAAACGGACCCGAACCGGCATTACATCACCCACTCCCACGCAATAGTGATCACAGCTCGAAAATACTCTAGCCACATTTATATGTGGCTAACATAAAGTTGAGCTGAAATGGAAGAAGACAAGATGACATACATATATGCATCCATAGCATGCAGATACAAGAAATTAATACTTAAATACATTAATAAGAAATTAATGGAACCCTGCCTTCATAATCATATGTCTCCTATTGTCCTATTCCGGTCACATCACTCTGGCTATGACAGCCTTTCATGTGACATAGTCACAAGTCCCCCCCATTACCACTTGTGACAAGACTTCAACTGGTGCCAACCACTGTCACCAGAGGTTAATTTCTAATTAAAGAAACACCTGCCACTTTCTTGAGATTGACAAGGTTGGCAGCTTAGGAAATTAGGGCTTCCAGCGAGGGAGAGACTCATGACGTTTTATTCCCTTGTGTCACCACGAATATCTTGCTTCTCTCAAATCAGTGAACCTTCCAAAAGAACTCTCAAGTTGAACCTTCATTTTAGGATAAATATTTCTGATCTCAAATCACGATATAAAATTTTTTATTTAATGCCTTAAAGAGTTAAAGCTGGCTGAATACATGGAACGAATGGAAGGTGAATGGTTAATGAAGAGAGCGGATGAACTCAGAGAGGACAGCAGAAGAAGATGAAGACCACGACTGAGATGGGAGAATTTGGCGGGAGTGGGAGAGGAGAATGAGAGCGAGGGATGGGGGAGTGGAGACGCCAGTGACACAGCATTAGTGGTGGTAGAAGAGGGAAAATGAGAATGGGGGAGCAATATCGACGCCAACCTCACCCCGGACTTCAGTGATAAAGGAGATAGCCACAAATAAAGCATATCGTGTGGCAAACAAAACTTTCTCTAACACGGACTCCTCAAACCAGCCACAACTCTTGAAACTCAACAATCTAAACTGGTACTGCAGCTGACTAAAATGTAGTTTTACTTTGAATGAAATTAAATTTAGGTTTTCGTCATAACAAACAACTGCATTTGAGATATTTCTTCATATTAATTAGTCGCAGAACAGTTTTTTAGACCTTAAATGTGTTCAACAAGGTTGGGTAAAGTGGGTATTATAAAATATACCTCCCATGGACAAGCAATTTAATAATTTTGTAATTAATTAATTATCAAAGCGACGTAATAGCGCATGTGTGCGTGTCAATGCAACAGCCAACATTGTTTCAAGCGCAGATGTCAATCAACATGTTTCCCAACCTGATCGCAGAAATGCAATGTGAGCATCGATGTGAGTGCCGCATCTTTTGATCAGCGCCTATGTACAACTAACAGGCAGCGGCATGTGAATAGAACACTGCATGCTGGCATCCCGTGCCGTGCAATTTCCTGGAAACGCTGCGGCAGTCCACCACTCATGCCCCGGCTAATTGTTTCCAGGAGACACACAGGAAATAACAGTGTCTTTGGAGACAGCAATTGACAATCACAGCATTGGAAATGATGGACGGGTCAGGTGCAAGGAGGGTCATCTGCACTTACTAAGCACCAGGCACTAGAAGATCCAACGTGAACCTCTCTACAATGACCAGTTGCAGCTTAAAGGTGCCTCAATTCAATTTTGCTTGTCTCATTTCAAATGCATTAAAAAAAAATTCAAACCTACCTAGCATCCACTATGACATGCTAGCTAATTTGTGCAACTTTTGTATGTAGTTTTTGTGAAATCATCAGATAAAATATTACTTAATGCATGATCCAGCAATTATTGAAGTCAAAATGGAAATGCTGAAAACACACAAATTCCACTCTTGACGAAATTTTATAACTGTGTCATGTGATCGGTGAGAGGATGGAAGTCACGACCATGATCAGCCTTGACCCCCATAAAGTGTTTACCGTTTCGGATATCCACTTTTTGAGCCTAACGACTAAAGTCAAATCTTTTGATGATATGAACAAAAACACAAACTTTTTTTATTAAACCGACTACAGATATTACTTAAAAGCTGCTTCCTCAAATGGTTCAGCCCATCACAAATCTTCTTCAAATGGTTCAGCCCATCACAAATCCAGTTAATTTATGACCAGATGCGTAGCTTGTGAGTAGATTAAGTAATGTGCGCAGTCTGTTTAATAAAAAATGCCTATTTTTGTTAAACTCATCAAAAGAATTTACTTTAGTGGTTAACTTTGGTAAGGATCCTAGTAGTGGATATCCAAAATGGTAAACAAAGTACAAGTCATTGCTGATCATGGGAATGATTTCAATCCTCTTGCCAATCACATTACACTGTACAAAGTTACGAAATTTCACCAAGGGTGAAAATCGTGATTCTTCAGCATTTCGATTTTCACTTCACTTAATGCTTGAACAAACATTAAGTAATTTAATAGTTTGTCTGATGATTTCACAAAAACTACATAAAAAAGTTGCACAAACGAGCTAGCATGTTGCAGTGGATACTAGGTAATTTTAAACGAAACTAGCAAAAAATCAAATTGACGAGGAACCATTAAACTATTCACACACACTACATATTCGGCATCAACAAACTGGATTCGCAATAGGCTAAATCAGTTGAGGATGGAGTGTTAAGAATGGAAACACTCATTATCTCATCATCGCCCAAGTTCCAACAGAAGAGAATGTCCTACTAGTCTAACTAGAATAATAATTGTCAAAAATAATTTATAAGCGTCATCATAAGTATCAAATTATTGTTTAATCCTTCCTTTCAGTAGCACAGCAAATTCACAGTTGATGAATCGAACTGATACATTTCATGTCTGATCTGCATTTCTGCCTCTCCCTCCCTCTCCCTCGGCACCCTCTCCCCCAGCACCCTCTCCCCCAGCACCCTCTCCCTCAGCACCCTCTCCCTCAGCACCCTCTCCCTCAGCACCCTCTCCCTCAGCACCCTCTCCCTCAGCACCCTATCCCTCAGCACCCTCTCCCCCAGCACCCTCTCCCCCGCTCTAGTATATGATAGTGATACACAGCATGATTAAAAGATCTGTCAGGACTTCAGACTGCTACAATATGAAGCAAAACAAAATAGCTCAGTACATCTTAGCCCAGAACTATTCTACCTGTCTCACCTAAGAGGCAATCTCAGACTGCTCTATTCTACATGTCTGTCTCACCTAAGATACAATCTCGCACTGCTCTATTCTACATGTCTGTCTCACCTAAGATACAATCTCACACTGCTCTATTCTACATGTCTGTCTCACCTAAGAGACAATCTCAGACTGCTCTATTCTACATGTCTGTCTTACCTAAGAGACAATCTCCGACTGCTCTATTCTACATGTCTGTCTTATCTAAGATACAATCTCAGACTGCTCTATTCTACATGTCTGTCTCACCTAAGAGACAATCTCAGACTGTTCTATTCTACATGTCTGTCTTACCTAAGATACAATCTCAGACTGCTCTATTCTACATGTCTGTCTCACCTAAGAGACAATCTCAGACTGCTCTATTCTACATGTCTGTCTTACCTAAGAGACAATCTCAGACTGCTCTATTCTACCTGTCTGTCTAACCTAAAGGACAATCTCAGACTGCTCTATTCTACATGTCTGTCTTACCTAAGAGACAATCTCAGACTGCTCTATTCTACCTGTCTGTCTAACCTAAAGGACAATCTCAGACTGCTCTATTCAATTAATCATAATTACCTCTCAAGAAACTTGCAGTTTGTTTTGAATATTTCGACTGCATCTCACAGTCTTCTTCAGCAGACTGAAGTTACGGATGTGTCACATGACCAATGTCATGTGACACAAGCTGGAGTAGGACTGGTGGGAGCTCCTGGCTGACGTCTCGGTTCAGCATAGGTTTGTTTCTGTGGATGTTAATCGCCTCCTTTATTTTCCTCCTGTGCCAGTTCTCCTCGTGGTCTAGAATATTGACGTCCTTCATAGAGCACTGATGACCTGTGTTCAGTTTGTGTTCACTTATAGCTGATAGGGGTTGGCGACAAGATAGATGTTCTTTGATTCTTGTGCCAAGTGTTCTGGCTGTTTCTCCTATATAGTGTTGGTCACATTCTGGGCATTGTATGTCATATACTACCCCACACTTTGCTGCCTTTGCTGTTCTGTCTTTTGGGTGTACCAACAGTGACCTCAGGGTGTTGATAGGTTTGTGGTAAACCGGGATGTTATAGGACTTGAAAATCCTTGCTACTTGTTCTGATAGTTTACTAATGTAGGGCAGACCTATGGCATGTGGTCTTCTGCTGGTTTCTGTGGTAGTGTTCTCCTTCCTTCTCGTTGGTTGTGTGGTGTTAAACATCCAAGTTTTGTAACCGTTTGCTTTCAGCACTTTCTTGATGTGGTCAACCTCTGTGTTCTTGTCTTCTCCTTCCGTTATCAGGTTTTCTGCCCTTTGGAGGAGTGTCCTGACTACTGAGCGTTTGTGTTCTAGGTGGTGATTAGAATCCCAGTTCAAATATTGGTCCGTGTGGGTTGCTTTCCGATATATCTTGACTTTGGTTGATCCATCATCATTTAGGCATACACACGTGTCTAGAAAGGCTAACGTATTGTCCTGTTCTGGTTCTACCGTGAACTTAATGTTCTCATCCATTGAATTCAGATGGTGTGTGAAATGTTCTACTTCGCTCTCTTGTAATACTGTGAATGTGTCATCTACATACCTCAACCAGATGTCTGGAGGGTGAGGTGCTTCTCTGATGGCTCTTTCCTCAAAATGTTCCATGTATAGGTTTGCCACTATCGGCGAGACCGGTGAACCCATGGCTGCTCCCTTCTGTTTGTAGAATATGCTCTATTCTACCTGTCTGTCTCACCTAAGGGACAATTTCAGACTCCTGTATTTCACCCAAGGGACAATCTCAGACTGCTCTTTTCTAACTGCATGTCTCACCTAAGAGACAATATCAGACTGCTCTTTTCTAACTGCCTGTCTCACCTAAGAGACAATCTCAGACTGCTCTTTTCTAACTGCCTGTCTCACCTAAGAGACAATCTCAGACTGCTCTTTTCTAACTGCCTGTCTCACCTAAGAGACAATCTCAGACTGCTGTATTCTACATGTCTGTCTCACCTAAGAGATAATCTCAGACTGCTCTATTCAACATGTGTGTTTCACCTAAGAGGCAATCTCAGACTGCTCTTTTCTAACTACCTGTCTCACCTAAGAGACAATCTCAGACTGCTCTTTTCTAACTGCATGTCTCACCTAAGAGACAATATCAGACTGCTCTTTTCTAACTGCCTGTCTCACCTAAGAGACAATCTCAGACTGCTGTATTCTACATGTCTGTCTCACCTAAGAGATAATCTCAGACTGCTCTATTCAACATGTGTGTTTCACCTAAGAGATAATCTCAGACTGCTCTATTCAACATGTGTGTTTCACCCAAGAGGCAATCTCAGACTGCTCTTTTCTAACTGCCTGTCTCACCTAAGAGACAATCTCAGACTGCTCTTTTCTAACTGCATGTCTCACCTAAGAGACAATATCAGACTGCTCTTTTCTAACTGCCTGTCTCACCTAAGAGACAATCTCAGACTGCTCTTTTCTAACTGCCTGTCTCACCTAAGAGACAATCTCAGACTGCTGTATTCTACATGTCTGTCTCACCTAAGAGATAATCTCAGACTGCTCTATTCAACATGTGTGTTTCACCTAAGAGGCAATCTCAGACTGCTCTTTTCTAACTGCCTGTCTCACCTAAGAGACAATCTCAGACTGCTCTTTTCTAACTGCATGTCTCACCTAAGAGACAATATCAGACTGCTCTTTTCTAACTGCCTGTCTCACCTAAGAGACAATCTCAGACTGCTCTTTTCTAACTGCCTGTCTCACCTAAGAGACAATCTCAGACTGCTGTATTCTACATGTCTGTCTCACCTAAGAGATAATCTCAGACTGCTCTATTCAACATGTGTGTTTCACCTAAGAGGCAATCTCAGACTGCTATTTTCTAACTGCCTGTCTCACCTAAGAGACAATCTCAGACTGCTGTATTCTAC
Source organism: Lamellibrachia satsuma (assembly GCA_033239005.1). Classification (NCBI taxonomy): domain Eukaryota; kingdom Metazoa; phylum Annelida; class Polychaeta; order Sabellida; family Siboglinidae; genus Lamellibrachia; species Lamellibrachia satsuma. The sequence goes on from BSQZ01000004.1 coordinate 3,526,732, forward strand.
ATGTCTGTCTCACCTAAGAGATAATCTCAGACTGCTCTATTCAACATGTGTGTTTCACCTAAGAGGCAATCTCAGACTGCTCTAATCTACATGTCTGTATCACCTAAGGGACAATCTGTAACTGCTCTATTTCTAGCCCTGCCACATATAATGCCAATATAATATCAGTGACATGTTGCCACACTTGTGGGTGATAGAGTGTTGAATCACAACTACACTGGTCTTTCTCTTCAAGTCCACAGTGTTGACAAAATCACATGTCAATTCATATCCTGTATCTGTCATTCCCTCATCCCAGTTCACCTGTCGACAAGCCTTTCCCTTCCCTCTATTTTTGCATATACCAACTTCCGTCAATCCCTCCTTATTCCTGCCACTCCCACCATAACTCCCCTTGCATTCATCCCCACTAACAGGAATATCCCTTATATCTTAGGTACTTTATGGTATTTATAACACACAAGAAATTAATTGGCTGAAGTCTGCACCTATAAAACAACCACCAAAATAGAGCCAGTACCATATCTTATATCAATCATTCTGACTTACATTTATAACGAATTAGACAACTGGTGTTACATTTATGACCAATTAGATAACTTGCCTAATATTCATAACTAGTTAGATAACTGGTCTAACATTTATAATTAATTAGATAACTGGTCTAACATTTATAACTAATTAGATAACTGGTCTAACATTTACAACCAATTAGATAACTGGTGTTACATTTATGACCAATTAGATAACATGCCTAATATTTATAACTAATTAGATAACTGGTCTAACATTTATAATTAATTAGATAACTGGCCTAACATTTATAACTAATTAGATAACTGGTATAATATTTATAATCAAGCAGATAACTGGTCTAACATTTAGAACCAATTAGATAACTGGCCTAACATGTATAATAAATTAGATAACTGACCTAACATTCAGAACCAATTAGGTAACTAACCTAACATTTATGACTGTAACTGGCCATTGAGGAGGGTTTGGCCTGTAGGAATGGGGTGAAATTAACCACCCTCCACTATTACATACAGGTAACCATAACATATTGATAGTTGAAGACCCCCGCAGCTCAAGTCAAACACAAGACACAACAGTAGATGATGCCTGAAGCTTTGACATAATTGGAATGTCTATGGCTAGTTCGAATCAATAAGATCGGCTCAGATGTCCAACTAGTGCCTGTCAGCTGCACTGAGGATGCAGTAATGGATGCCAATCTAAAGTGTAATTCTATCGCAACTCCGGAATCCTAACACGGACTCTGTAACCCCAATCCCGATGTACAGGTTAAGTGCTATTCGGGCAGTCACAAGACATAACAGAGACCTGACCACAAGATCATGCAAGACATGCACTTGTTCAATGTCATTCCTCAAATAAACGTTTTGCTTGTCTCATTGCAGAATCATTTCACAAAAAATCAAACCTATCTAGTATGTGTAACGACATGCTAGCGTGTTTGTGCAAATATGTTATTTAATTTTGGTGAATTCATTGGACAAACTATTCAATTATCTTAGACCAGATATGGTCAAAATTCAGCAAGAAAGTAACAAAAAGGGCCCAGCTCTATATACAATCATATTTAGGTTATTCACAAGTGACCCAATCTAACGATCAAGGTCAACTCTTTCGACGATTTTAACAAAAGTATGCACTCTTTTATTAAACTGACTGTGTCTATTACTTAAACTATTCACACCCTACATATTACTTAAACTATTCATGCACTACATATTACTTAAACTATTCATACCCTAAATGTTACTTAAACTATTCACACCCTACATATTACTTAAACTATTCACACCCTATATATTACTTAAACTATTCACACCCTATATATTACTTAAACTATTCATGCATTAGATATTACTTAAACTATTCACACACTACATGTTACTTAAACTATTCACACACTAAACATTACTTAAATTATTCACACCCTACATATCTGTACATCAATTAACCTGATTTATGATGTGCTAAATAATTTGAGTATGAAGTTTTGATGTATCTTGCAATGTCTACTTGGCCTTCTGTGCAACTAAATGATTTGAGGATGAAATTTTGATGTATCTTGCAATGTCTACTTGGCCTTCTATGAAACTCAATGATTTGAGGATGAAATTTTGATGTATCTTGCAATGTCTACTTGGCCTTCTGTGAAACTCAATGATTTGAGGACGAAGTTTTGATGTATCTTGCAATGTCTACTTGGCCTTCTATGAAACTCAATGATTTGAGGACGAAGTTTTGATGTATCTTGCAATGTCTACTTGGCCTTCTATGAAACTCAATGATTTGAGGATGAAGGTTTGATGCATCTTGCAATGTCTACTTGGCCTTCTGTGCAACTAAATGATTTGAGGATGAAGTTTTGATGTATCTTGCAATGTATACTTGGCCTTCTGTGCAACTAAATGATTTGAGGATGAAGTTTTGATGTATCTTGCAATGTCTACTTGGCCTTCTGTGCAACTAAATGATTTGAGGATGAAGTTTTGATGTATCTTGCAATGTCTACTTGGCCTTCTATGAAACTCAATGATTTGAGGACGAAGTTTTGATGTATCTTGCAATGTCTACTTGGCCTTCTGTGAAACTAAATGATTTGAGGATGAAGTTTTGCTGTATCTTGCAATGTCTACTTGGCCTTCTATGAAACTCAATGATTTGAGGATGAAGTTTTGATGTATCTTGCAATGTCTACTTGGCCTTCTATGAAACTCAATGATTTGAGGATGAAGGTTTGATGTATCTTGCAATGTCTTCTTGGCCTTCTGTGCAACTAAATGATTTGAGGTTGAAGTTTTGATGTATCTTGCAATGTCTACTTGGCCTTCTGTGCAACTAAATGATTTGAGGATGTATCTTGCAATGTCTACTTGGCCTTCTGTGAAACTCAATGATTTGAGGATGACGTTTTGATGTATCTTGCAATGTCTACTTGGCCTTCTGTGAAACTCAATGATTTGAGGATGAAGTTTTGATGTATCTTGCAATGTCTACTTGGCCTTCTGTGCAACTAAATGCCATTGCATAGACTAATGAACATCTTCAAAATATTGCACATATTTTTTCTCTCCAATATTCTGCTGTAAGAATAATGATACTGTTTTACATAACTGAGGTATTTTTCTCAATGCATTAATTTCACATATAAATTTTAAAAGTTTAGACCTTACTAAATGTACGTGTCAACATGGAAATCTTAATTCACTCTTACTGTGAACATTATAATGCGGTGTGATATTTATGTGGCCATATCTCTGTACAATCATGAGCCCAAAATAGGTGGGTTATATAAGTGGTTCCCCTATGCAGTCTGCGCTCGCAATCTCTAGGTGCATGTTACACTACAAAACAGATCTACTGCAACAGCCCAACGCCCAATAAATATGGCTGTTGTGATATATTATCTGTTCTTATATGCGTACACCAAATTTCTCTCTTAAATTTCTCTCTCACAACTGAAAAGTGGTGCCAACTGTTTAACACCAGATGGCGACACTTTTCTTTAGTCACATTACAATAATTATGGATCCTGCCGATTAAAAAAGGGGTGTACACTAATTAGGGCATGTACACTTTATTGGTCAAATACAGCATCTGGGGAAAATGTCTTTTTACAAATAACAGCCAATGACAGTTGCTGCTGGTCAGCCTCAACAGAGAAAGACAGGCTCTGATGGGAAAGTACAAAGACCTTCATCTGGAATATTCTGACATAGGATTGAGGAAAAGAGACAAAGTACAAAGACCTTCATCTGGAACATTCTGACATAGGATTGAGGAAAAGAGACAAAGTACAAAGACCTTCATCTGGAATATTTTGACATAGGATTGAGGAAAAGAGACGAAGTAAAACTTTCAAAATTAATGTTTGATTTTCATCCTAAACCATAATCAGCCAAGACGCATTTTAGCAAAACACCTAAAGTTCCATTTCTAAATATTACACTAATGCAACGTCTTTTAAAAAGTCTTAATCAATGCTGTTTTCACTATATTATACAACTGTTCAGAATTATACATTCATTCAGTGGTGTTATATTAACTATTGCAGCACAACACCTGCCAATACAATCCCTTTAACGGCAATGCTCACACTAACCCTAACATAGTTAATTGGCATTGCAATATTTACAGTAGGAGACATATTACCATTTATCATCAACTTTGGACCACATGACCTCTATCCACATTGGGATGGGACACATTGCTCCTATACATCCTTATTTGTAATAAATGATTCATCACGAGCAGGCGTAATTTCCTTTCAGCTCAAAAAGTGCCACCCGCCCGTGCTGAAAGGGAATAGTTTTATATGCATTCTACCTCCAGCAAATGTCTATTATATCAACGGCTAGTCTGCATGTATATTGTGATTGATTTAAATAGTACATCATATCAGCGACATGTGCTTAAATGTCTCTGTGTAAAAAATCACTTGTGGATATCTTCATTTCCAGGAAGCCTTTCTGTGCACAAACAAGTCTGTTGAAGCAAGAATTTCCTAAATATCTAATAACTGAAATTGGGATTCTAATTTTTTTACTTTCCTGACCTTCATTATTTTAACCGGATCACGTTATTACAAAATGCTTTTAGTAGGATCAGTGACGTGGCCCTTTGTGAGATGCGTGCGTTATTGTGACTTGCCTCCTTGTGACATGCCTACTTGTGACTATTTGTGAATTACCTACTGTACTGTGACATGCCTCCTTTGAGTCCTTGTGACATGCCTCCTTGTAACATGTCTACTTGTGAAATACCACCTGTACTGTGACATACCACCTTGTGACATGTCTACTTGTTAAATACCTCCTGTACTGTGAAATGCCTCCTTTACTATGGGTAACTGTGACATGCCTCTTAGCAGCATGCCTCCTTCTCTGAAGTATTATTTCTACAAGTTTTCAAGCACTTTGCTAGAAGGAATGCCAGTTCATATTTTTAAGAATGCCACAGCTAAGTTTCTTTCTCAAGAATAAGGGATTTCAACTACTATAACTGAATTAATGGGAGGTCAAGAATACTCCATTTGTAGCCACACATATAAACCTTACCTGGCAGGTGTGATGGTCATCGAGAGACTACAGATGTTTTCATGACTGGCAGTCACAAGATTGTTCGATGTATACATGTAAGAAATATTGGCTTTCAGCTACGTTTCATCAGGGAACATTAATAAGATGGAGGAGGTCTAAGATGGACTGAGATGCAGGTCAATGTCTTTAGCACCTTCTGGGCAGTTTCAGGACTGGCCTACACTCTATCAGGCGGTGAAGATGTCAACCAAACATCACACAAAATGTAAATTTTAACATAAAAATACTGACTTGAATACACGCATCATAACGCTGTTGATAACATGTACATATAGACAGTTCTTAAATGGTGTGATGACATAATGAATAATGCAGCAGGACTTTGAGCAACAGAAGCCAAAAGACAGACAAAGGTGGACATGTCTAGTGGATGGCTACATCCTGCAGTGGATGGACAAGGTTTATCTTAAAATTGAAGTAACAGTTTGTCAACAGTGACATGACACTAGACCTAGTGTTAACTTGTGACAGCTTCTTGTGATCACCTGTCAATCAGTAAATCATCTGTCAATCAGTCCACTAACAATTCATCTTGTCATCAAGATAGACCACTGAATTAACACATTTCAATAAACGATTCCTATAATTAGTCGACCGATCAACTATACAATAAACAAATGACTAAACATATGATCCACGAAAAAGATCCCCAAACCTACCGAGACTCTGGGATCCTCTGTGGGTCCATCGATCTGGCGGAGGATCCTTCGCCGGTACCACCACTACGGCTTTACGTTCCAATGAACTTTGGCCTTGTGTTTTATTCCGTTTTGTCTTTGTGATGCTGAGTTTGCGCAGCGAACATCCACTGAGAATGAGACGTAGATCCATGATGGAGGCTAGGTAGTTGTGCCCCTGTGAAGTAGGGTGGGGAACCTTTGTTACCCCTGCTCCTAGACCCACATGGAAACACTTGGGCTAATTATAAACAGATCTAATTTCTGAAGAGGCACATCAACGACCTGCCTCCACTTCCATGAGAACTGATTCTGATTCAGTGGCAACGCAATTCAGAATCCGGAGATGGCGCCACCCAGTAACTAGGTCCGGAAACTATAGGTCCAGCTTGATGTCATCAAAGTCCAACTGCTATGGTCACCTCTGGTCACATCTGTCACTGAGCGGGATGGTCACTGCCTGATTCCTGGAGCTGGCCCCTTTGTCCACCATGCCTCAATCAGGGGCCGGTCCATGCAGGCACAGGGGCCAAAGGTAGCACTGAAAGCTGTAATGGGCTAGTCCACTTCCTGCAGGGTTGGTGGATAGCACTGAACTGGACTAGGCAAAACAATGGAAGCAGTCCATAAGGGTTTGCACACACATATTGTGGGGGGGGTACATGATGTCAGAATTCTACTCTTGCTGCCAAATCAATCTAAGTATGCTACCATCCATTTTACTGCTAACAGATGTTTTGTGGATACAATACGAACACTTTCAGCCAAATGGATAATCATTATTATTGCACAGATGTGAGAAGGCTGTAGTTTAGGGGTAATAGAATCCAGGGACAGCCTGCATTAGGTCTGTATTATCTTTGATCCAAATAGGCATGTCAATGTATCTTTTACTAATGGTATGCACTTACACATTTAGTAATTCTATCATTGGTGCATATCATATATTATGCAATGGAAATTCACGGCTTATAAATATTTGTGTTCTTTTGTATATCTTATATCACGTCATGCTAAATTTATCATCATTCATTTGAAAGTATAATATACAAGAGCAACAATAAAGTGCAAGCAATTATTTAGGCAATCAGTAACAACTTTTGGGGTCATATTACTTTCATGGCTGTCATTCTTCTCTTAGAAGTTTAAATCTTTCTGAGTCATAAAACCAGTGTTTAAATCTGGACTCATTGGTGAAGGCTGATGGAAATTTACTGATGTAAATGTGTACGTGATTGGTAATATATGTGACATCGTATTTACCATTGTGAAACAAAGCCTTTATTTACTTACTTTACATATATATTTTAGGATAAACATAATAAATTCAGCAAGTAGGGGATAGGTCAATATTTACCTCAAGTTGGGGTCAGGTCAATATTTACCTCATACAATATACTGTGTGTCAAGTGTCAGAGATTTTGAAATGGTACCCACAACTGAGATAGACCACTGAATTAACATTCTTATTTGTAAAACATTTGTATATCTGAGGATCTTAGTTAGGATGGATGAATACTTAGATTTATGACAGGTAGTTAGGAACAACAGATGAACTTCACATACGTGAGCAAAGTCTGGTTATTTTGAACAACAACATATATTGAACTTTTTGAAAATAAAATGGAATGTTTTTAAAAAAAATAACAAATTAACTTAACCTTAACCCCCCCAAGTAAGTGTAGAATTTTCTGCACATCACTGAACAACATTCACATATTTTCCAATCGCAAAATAAACTGTAACCTATCCCTAAAGACAAAATAAACACTGGCCTATCCCCAATGGTAAAATGAATAGAGGCATATCAGCAGCTTGTTTGAGGAGGCTACATGACTGGTATTTGATGACAGTCCATTGACAGGACAGACAGTGCTATGTAAATGAGTTTGCACTGATGTCAAGATGTGTCCTTCCTGTCAACCATTGGTCTCCAGGGTGTCACAGATAAGACTGCTTGCTCTCACTAACCTGGACATTGCTAAAAAAAAGTCTTAAAATACTGTGGCTTTTTATTCATATATTTTTGGTGATGTACAACCACCAAACAGATCTTACTTTTATGGACATTTTGTCTACCTTTTGTGGACATCATTAGACTGACCACTGCCAAAACATGCAGTGGTCATTTTGGTCAACAGACTGTTACATGAGGGAGGTATTGTCACAATCAATGCTTGCAATGGACGTCACTTTAAATTTCCTCAAAAAGTAAAGGAATTTAAAGGAATATTTTGGAAGTTATCTTTAAAGGCATAGGAATTTTAAGGGATGGGAAAAAAAGACTTTAGAGGAATTTCTGTTAAAATAAAGAACAGTATGACCACTGTTGTTTCTTTTTAACAATATTGAGGAACAATACCTATCGCATTTGTAAGAGACTATTGTACACTACACATTCTGGTGGTCAGTCTAAAGATGTCCACTACACACTCTGGTGGTCAATCTGAAGATGTCCACACACTGTGGATGAAATATCAATATGAGATAATTTTGATCATGCATCAAAACAAATACATGATTTCCCATAACCAACCACGCAAATCTCTTTAATGATGTTTTAGTTGTACTGTTGTTTGTGAGAGGCACTGACCCTTTATTTTTACAAATTTGACAAAGCAACAATAAAATTACTGATTCAAACTTCAGTTTCTGTTTAATAATTTAATTTGGTAATTAAATTTTTCTTACCAACCTATTGATGTTTTTCCTCAAAAATTATTTGTTACTAAAACGTTGTGAAAGGTGAACGTACACTGTAGTCATCAAGGTTACAAAATTTTTTAATGTTTTATACATTATGTCAATGAGGTAATACAAGTAAAAATTAAGCCGATGCATCAATGTTCTTCTTTATAATTTCCTACAACTACAGAAGCCATATTAAAGGTCATTTCTGACAAATAATTAGTGGTCTACACCATTCTGCCTCCCAAGAGAGACTAGTGACAGTCAGAACTTATAAACAGAATCCCAGAATCCCAAGAGGCAGTTCAAGAGGTCATGTGAGGTCAAAGTGCACACAGCATAGTGAAAGAAGTGATTAGTAAATAGTCCACTTCCACTATCAGCAATCAGCTGAACCTTGGTGTGCATTCACTTTGTTATTGACGAGAACTGTAAAAATTGCTTTAATAGACAACATTCATAACACGTAAAACAACATGAATAAAACTACGGTTGCAGGTCGTGTTTGTGACGTCATTGCGATGTGTTTGTGATGTAATTGCGATATGTTTGTGACGTCAATGCGATATGTTTGTGGCATCATTCAAATGCCAACCAATGGGGTAAACACAGGAGACATCTTGAAGGAACAGTTCCTCATGTCTGTCATTAAAATTGAATTATTGTGTCATATTTCAAGAGAGATTAGCTCCGAGTAGCTTGATTAAAGCATGGAAAATTCACATCTTGAAAATGTCTCCTTTTCTGAGAAGTCTGCTAATTTTTTCTGTCTGTGAGACATCCCCTCCAGCGATTGTGGTTCCACGAACCAACCACAAGGGCCACTTACACTGCATTTTATGCGCCAGAGTGATAAAATATTATTGCCAGACAAAGGATTATTAAAAGCAACCGAATGATTCCTGTAGCCAAATCGCCCATCCCAAATGTGATGGATTCAGTCGCACTGGCGCACTATGATTCAGTCGCACTATGATAATTCTGTCAAGTGTCATTATCAGCACGGTGCGCACTGGCTGAAGTCGCAAGTACTGCTGTTAAATATCATCTTTGCTATGTTCTGTTGTGAAATCTCCTCTAGGCCAAGCAACTAAATAACTGAGGTTCTGGGAACTAAACTTCTATTTAAATATGTACGTGGGTTGATTCATTTCGGCCTGTTTTTGTTGTTGTTGTTCTCGTCTTTATCCCTGGATTCCGGGGTGTGGTTGGCACCGATACTGGTTGTCGATTTTTGTTTTCCTTCTTCATCACTGATCCCATTTCACTGCCGTCTCTACCACCCGTCTCCACTAGCCCCCGCTCTCCCCTCCCCTCCCCCCAAATCTCTATTCATGCAATCCTCCCATCTCAGTCTCAGTTTTCCTCTTCTCCTTCTATACTCCACTCTGAGTGCATCCGCTCTCTTCGTCAACTGTTTTATTATATACATCCCTAATGGGTTTCTCTAATGTAACTATTATTATTACCATCATGATAGTTATTACTAATTAATTATTAATGAAGGTCAACACATTGTACTTTGTCACAACAATATCAGTGATCAAATGTATTTTATCTCTGGCAAAATGTTTATTTGTAGCAATGGGGCTTTATGCAGGTTTCTAGGATCCCACATATTTCCTGACCTTGCTTCAGTAAAGCATTGTACAGTGATATACATGTGATGTTACTGCTATGCTTACTTAAATGCACAACCTCTCTATTGTGAACACGCATCCACAAGACATGTCTGTCCATTGTCTGTTATATGCGGGTTGAAGCAGAAGATCCAGTGGAAGAAACGGCAGATTATGACAACACCTGTGTGTGTACGAGACTACAAACATGGGGCTCTCGAGAAAGAGACAGGTGGTCTAGGACAGTAGTGGTCTCTCTAGAGAAGTGGTCTACGACAGCAATGGTTTCTCAACATGGGTGGTCTATGAGTAGCATGACAGTAGTGGCTTATCTAGAGAGGTGGTCTATGGCAGTTATGGTCTCTAAAGGCTGGTGGTATGTGACAGTAGTGGTCCTTTAGAGACATAGTCTATTAGTCTTACAGTACTGGTCTCTTAACACAGGTGGTCTATGACAGTAGAGGTCTCTCTAGACAGGTGGTCTAAGAAAGCAGAGGTCTCTCTATAAAAGTGGTCTAAGACAGCAATGGTCTCACAACACAGGTAGTCTATTACAGTACTGGTCTCTCTAGAGAGGTGGTCTATGTAAAGAAGTCTTTGTAAAATGGTGGTCTATGATAGACTGATAGTAGTGGCCTCTCAATACAGATGATCTATGAAAGTGGTGGTCTCTCTAGACAGGTGGTCTACAACAGTATTGGTATCTCTAGACAGGTGGTCTACAACAGTAGTGGTCTCTCTACATAGGTGATCTCCCAAGATGTGGTCTCTTAAGATGGGTTGTTTTTCAACTTTCAAGACGTGTTTTCTGCCAAGTGCCATCCCTATGACTAAGATGTTCCACTCGCTGTCAAATGTGACAAACTTACTGTCCCATCCCTAAAATCTATGGTCCTGGATTGGGAGTATAGATTGCCTTTTAAAAAATCGCTGCTTATGACTAATATATTCCACCCACCGTTCCCTCTCACTTCGCCGTTCTGTTCATCGAGGCTCAGATGTTCTGCCAGCGATGACATACTTTCGTCCAGCCCGTGGCGCCCCCTGAGGGTGAGTGAGAGCCGTCGCTTCAGACTCTTTAATGACAGCATCGGCCTGGAAGACAACACCAACGTCAGCGACTCGTCATTCTCACATTTCATAAAAATACAGATGCAAAAGTGATTATAAAATTATTGCAGCATTGAAATGGTATACGCATATTGAAATCCTGTTTCTTATTATGTTATTGAAACAATTCATCTCATTCTGTATGTCTCTTAGTCCGGCTCTGGCCATCATATTTGATTCAGCTCAATGGTCAATTCATTGAAGTTTGCTTATTATTTTGTCAATTATTTCAGGATATGATAACTATTGCATATGCCACTAGAATAATTATAAGATAACTATTATATAGACCATTACAATAATTATATATGATATTTATTATACAGACCATTGGAATAATCATAACAAGATCAAAATTAGCAGTTGTCTTACATTTTTACCCCCTAAAATCCTGATAATGTTAAAAACCATAGTTAAAAAATTAGTGAACATTTTAACACAATTCTTGACCCTCGTCCGTATCCAACATTCACAGTGGCTTAGCAACTACTTGCTATGCATCAGACCAGTTAGCTACAAAGTGGCCGTTGCATGCAATAAGTAATGTCTGGAGACAGTTATGAGACCAGAGCCACAAAATTGCTCCAGAACTAGCCAGAGACGGTTAGTGTACATTTCAGCTGGAAGGAAATATCCTACATGCTAGATAAACCAGTTTTAGTGTTTTATAGACAAGCAGCACTATCAGGAATGTTCTCTGTAGCCTTGAGCGGCTGCCACAAGTTCAATGTGTACAGAGACTCCAGGACAGGTTCTTTGTCACCCAGTGACATATCAACAATATCAACACTTTTCCATTTTCTGCTTGGTATCTATGCCTTTGCATTATAAAATTTAATGCACTGTACACCTAAATCTAGTCCCTTGCCAGGCAGTTAGATTCCACAGTAAAGTTCCACCACTGTCCCTAGCCAGGCAGTTAGATTCCATCACTGTACCTAGGCAGGTAGTTAGATTCCACCAGGGTCAGATGTTTTATGACCTCTTGAAACAGTAGGCAGTTCTTTGGTGATGGGATTCATTGGACAACATATAAATTCTCAACTGTTGTATCATTAATTTTATTTATTTATTACTACTTTTTTTGGATTATACTTTAATGATAGCTAGAAAGAAATGTATAAAAAAATTATTTATTTTAAAATGGTTTAAAATCATTAGCTATTTTAATATTATATATTTACTATGAAGTGCAATGAAACTATATACCCTATAGATGTGGCTTATTGTTCTATTCATCCCATGTCTTTTACTTGATTATAAACATGTACTGATCAGCTAGAATGGTTCCCCTGAGCTCCAGTGGAATCACTGTCAGTCTGGGGCATGTTGACAGTTGTTAGTAGACCCAACTCAGGCAAAGGTATTTGCACTGACAAAAATCACAAATCATGACAATGCATCCTACCTGTACACATATAGACAACCTGCATTTAGGGTCAGGCCACTATTTATTTTCCCATCTGCAACAATGCTAATGTTCTTAATATTGTTCGCAAATTTACACTTTGAATACTCTTAAAATCAACTGTGTTCATATTTATTATTTCGTCAACCTGCTGGACAAAATTTATTCTGGTCACGTCATGTGTTGTAGTCTTGAAATGACTCCAGACCCATCAAATTTATTTTACAAGCAGCAAAAAATTGCCAAAAGAGGTTCTGTCTCAGAATTACTGGCACTGTATTCGTATGGCATCTTAATGTTGTTAATGCCCACAGAACTAGTAATATTTTGAATGCTTGTAAGTAGACCATAGTTGGTTATATACTGTCAGATTGTTTTCCATAAGGGGATTATTGATTACAATGAGTTTCTTCCCAGCAAACATCTCTAGCAGTTCATAAGAATTTTTGCTACAAATGGTTTGACATGCTCTGCACTGACACAGTGAGATATGTGTACCCATCTACTAGTGTCTCTGCCACTAAGTTAAGTGTCAGACAAGCTTGAAATTGAAAAATGTATGGTAAATCTGTACAATAATCAATAACTATTAGGTAATACCAATATGACTGTTTACATTGATATTAAAAACAAGCAAAGAATGCTAACGGACCTTTAGTGACCCAATTAGCAGGGCCTAATTTTTTTATGTTTTACATGCAAATCTAAATTGTAGGTGCACTTAAAACAACTGTTAAAAAATTACACATAAGTTATTTCTGCAACACTCTGTATCATGAAATTTGCATGCATCAGACATATTGATTTTTTTTATCAAATTAACCAAACTGTTAGTACTTCGGAGTACTTCCATATATTGTGTAACATGTTTTACAACTACTGTAATAATATTGTGACCCACCATCAAATGCTTTCTTTATTGTCATTACACATAATTGTATTTGGGTAAATAAATCAAGTGTGCCCATTTTACCTTGTATTACAAAGTGCCAGTATTACCTGTCCAATAAACTAACACTGCTTCTCTATTTTGCCACTGGCTTATTTCAGCCAGACAAAGACACGCAACTGTTGCAAGAGAAGACACTAGAAATAAATCAGTTTCAATACAATATATACAGCATGTAACATTACATGATACATACTGTATGTGACAGGGCCATATAATACCCCCTCAGTGGCAGTGACAAATGGAATGGTTTAACAACCTGTCATCAAGGGGGTGTCAAAGTCTATTTATCTCCCCTGTGTCACCCTATAGTTACAGGGTAGACATCGGCTTACACCATAATTCTGGTTACCCTGTATGTGGTTTGGATTACCTCAGCAATAAAACAACCTCTGGGCCTATTTAGGGTCTGACAATGTGGTTTCATGTTGGGTCATTGATGGCATGTGGATGACATTCCATCAATGGGTTATAAATCAAACAAATCCTGCAGGGTTTTCGATGACATAAATCTAAAATGTCACCGTTATATAAACAACTTTGTGGAAATAAATTTGTCTGTCTGTCTGGTCCACGGAACAAGAGAAAGCAACGGGGTTTGGCTGTTTTTGATTTCTGACCCAGAAGCTGCTGGTGTACGGATCTCCCTTTATCCTCCACTGATCCCTATTGATCCCTATCTAAAATATCGACTGACCAACGGATGTCTGAGCTTTTCTTCTGCACAGACAATGATGTCAATGGACATATCTGATTCCCTCAGATCACAGATAGTTTAAGCTCTCCCACTGTGCTAGAATGAAGCCCCTGATGCTGCCCCTATGTTCTAGTTATTTCTTTGATTAGGATTCAGGCTCATCTTGACCCGAGCATATAAGTGTGCACAGGAACAGTTTAATTATTTAAAGGTTTTCTTCTAGCCTCATAAAATACACGAAACCATAATTTGCTACATATAAAAACCTACATTAGATGTTGTATGTGGTGGATTTGCTACACGTACCAAAGGTGGATGTTATAATAATAATTATGAATATGAATAATAATGAACCCTAGTTGAATGTTATATGAACCCAAGTTGGATGTTATATGAACCCAAGTTGGGTGTTACGTGAACCCCAGTTGGATGTTACATGAACCCCAGTTGGATGTTACATGAACCCCAGTTGTGTGTAACATGAACCCAAATTGGGTGTTATACGAACCATAGTTGGGTGTTGTATGAACCTTAGTTGGATGTTATATAAACTCCAGTTGGATTTTAGAAGAACCCAAGATGGGTGTTATATGAACCCAAGTTGGATGCTATGTTATATAAACCCTAGTTGGCTGTTATATGAACCCCAGTTGGCTGTTATATGAACCCTAGTTGAGTGTTATATGAACCACAGCTGGGTGTTATATAAACCCTAGTTGAGTGTTATATGAACCACAGCTGGGTGTTATATAAACCCTAGTTGGGTATTATATGAACCCCAGTTGGATGTTATATTCTACCATCTTAACTCTAACTTAGAGTTCTCTGGTGTTTCTGTTGGAACAAGTAAGCAAGAATTAACACTTGTGCTAGAGTGCTTTCTGTGAGTCAGTGTCGAGCCCCTGGAGTTTGTCATTAAATCTCCACCTGTCATTAATCCATTGCATGGCCAGCAGATTAGGGTCATATGTGGTATTTCCTGTTTGTTTTGTAATATCATGAATAAGCCTGTAAGCCTAGGGCAGTAACACTGCCAACTTATCAACACGAGCAGCACAGAAAGTGATATCTTTCACACCAATTACTTGGAACAGTTAACAACATCGATTATCACTCGTGTAAGCTAGTTAGCAAGTATGACATGATTATCTTCCACCTATTGGACAGCTGCACATGTATTCTCAAAAATGGTTTTACAATTACATTTTTTCGTAAATCCACTGAAAATATACTACAAAAAATATGCCCTCTCTCATTAAACGGACTGCGTATATTGCTTAAACTATTCACACGCTACAGAATAAATATGATTTGAACAACAATGATTCGCGATGTGCTAAATGAAGTGAAGAGGCAACTTCAATTAATCCAACTGAATTAAAGAAAGAGAATTGAAGAAACAAAAATGTGGGTATTCAACATACACTAATAGTCATACACAACTTATACATTGTAACTAACACAGTTTTTCAGTCTAATGTATAAATACTTAATTAATTTTTTTTCCATTTTTCAGTTTCCTCTTCATTCCACGCAACAACAACGTCTTACTGAGAGACACTAAAGAAATACATGCAAAAAATCAATATTTCTATGCGCAGGCATTCCAAACGAATTACAACCTAAATTACAAAAAATATACAAACGCACTAAAGCACAGAAAAGCATGAATAAGCTATGCGCAGCGACACAAACGAAGAATGACGTACAAAATTGATTTCTGAAGACTATCATAATAACCATCTCAAGTATTACTAATAACATTCTTTAGGCCACGTCAAAAAGAGTAAGATACCTTTAGCAGAAAAATACCCGTGTAATTTGGAGTCTGTTCCAACTTCCATTTCGAGACAATCATGCCTGTCAAATACCTTTACTACGCATCAGTGCTTTGAAGACAGTCTGACACTATGTCATAGTGTTAGGGTCACCTTGCTTTTTATATTCACTTAAGTCTCACAAAATGTTTGTAGAAACTGCACCTATGAAATACCAATAAGATTTCTCATTCAAAGTATATTTATGTTCAAATCTGTAACTGCAAATTTAACTCAACAATGCCATAAAATAAATTTCTCACATTCTTCTAAGATAAATAAATAACAACCCTGTTCCAAGCCTGCCATTTTGTGGCATGACCAATGCTACCGCCTGGTGACCACCCTGCTTACTTGCCACAACAGCTACATCTCAAGTAGTTGTCTAGTACACAACCTACTTGACTGTCATCACATATCATTCCACGGGGGGGGGAAATGAAATAAAAACAACTTTCATGCTAAGACGCAAAAACTGAAACCTTACTATTGCTCTTAAAAGAAATGCCAGGGTTCGAATTTAGCGTGGGTCAGTGGGCCCCTAGATTCACTGCCTGAACCCCAATAATTCTGAATCTCAGGGGGGTCTGGCTGACCCTTGAAATTTTACAAAAAAAACAGGATATCAAAGGCACAACACTTGTGTGTTACTTGATTTTACACATTCCACTACGAGGCATTACTTTGTAAGTTAAACAAACCCAATTGTGAGCCCCCATTGAAACTGATACGAGAGCTGAAAAAGTTTAAGCTTGTTTGGTCAACAGTTAATTCAGTCATCCAATGCCGCTTGACAATAAGAAACAGGTAAATGATGCAAAACACATTTTTATTGGCTGACTGACGACCAAGCAATCAACCAGTGGGCAAGACATATTTTGAGCGGCTAGCTGAGCACATGGTGATTTTCTGAATGCGTTATTGATTTTATTGGGGGAAAACAGATAAGGTGATTGTCGCCTGATTATATCACGAAATTTTATATGCCAGGCAGCCAGGGAAAACGCTACGGAGATAACAATAACTGTATAGATGGTTGTTTAGCATTAGTTGAGCACGTTACAAATGGGATGATATTAAGATTATCGGGAAGAAATGCCCAAAGTTTGGCCAAGGACAAAAAATTGTGTTACGACGATCAAATTATACCTTGGCTTGGGATCGGTATTTAGAATAAATACAACTACCCAGTCCTCTGCCAGAGTAAAACAATGTTTGTGGACTGATATTCTTCCTAAACTTTTTTACGTTTTTAACTTATAGTAATGTGACTGATTGGTGAACAAAATATATAACTGGTTCTGAAGTTCTGTGAAATTCTGATAATGACTTATTGTAACTCAAAAGTATCGTTTTCTCACATTTTGTGGTTGATAATTATTCTAGGCTTTTGTTGTTATTAGTTACAGATTTCACTTACAATACTGTCGCAAAGATTTCAGAACTTCACGGCTAATGTACACGAGATTGGCTAAAATAACTTTTAAATTTATTAGTTATTCGATCAAGGATATAATTTAAAATGATTAATACTCTTGAACATGTTGACCCTCAACTTTGTGGTCAAACAAGTCACACTGACCAAGAAAGAATAGCAATCTGCTCCCGAGAACTCTAGTCAAAGGT
This sequence comes from Lamellibrachia satsuma, assembly GCA_033239005.1. Lineage (NCBI taxonomy): Eukaryota > Metazoa > Annelida > Polychaeta > Sabellida > Siboglinidae > Lamellibrachia > Lamellibrachia satsuma. The sequence continues at coordinate 3,544,458 of BSQZ01000004.1, forward strand.
AAAGGTACGTTCTTATATAGCGCGGTATCCGGTCCTTAGGACTGCTCAAAGCACTTTACACTTCACCCCCTGGCAGACCTGTTCATTCCAAGGCCATCTCAACTTCTTTGGGAAGTATTCAGCCATGCTGCAATTGCTGCACAAAGGCTATTCGTTCACATATCCACCACTGTCTGTATTGCCAGGTACTCATTTATACAGCTGAGAGAACTGTAGCAATGTGGGGTGGTCAAACTTGCTAAAGGTTCGAAGCGACCGCAGTGGGATTTGAAACCGGGTTATCTCGATTGAGAGTCTGGTCTTCTAACCGGTATGCTATGGGCATATGACACAATATTTCATATATGCCCTCACACATTACAGAGATGTAGACAAACATGCGTGCATGGTCCAACACCATGCACGCATGTTTTCCATTGAATGGCTATAATGACTATATGAGGGAACAAAATGTATATATGATATATAATGATAATGGTATCATAGTTGGTTTTTATTATTTATTCAGTAAAACATGTTGTTTATTTTCAAAGGCATCTGCATTTGTGGAATCTGTCTACACAATATATATAGTAGTAGTTTTATTTAACAATATAACAGTACATAAAATACAAAGAGATGTACATATGGCAGTAAATAGTTTTGGTACTTTCTATCCCAGCAAGCAATGCATTGCCAAAGTGTCTGAAATGTACATTCAACAGGAGGAAACTATGAATCTCCTTCAACCACTGTAAATGACAATAGGATGGAACAAAGTATTCATTGTGTCAATGATGTCACAGTTGGTTTCTATAATATCGGGCAGTAAAAAGTTGTGGTAGTTTCTATCTATGAATCTAAATAAACCGCGTCTGTAATGCTGTAGACCTAGTCACAGTAAATAGTGACAGACATATCATGAATTACCAAGGTTCGGAGAGAATGTGTGTAACATATTCGCAACATTTTGTGAATATGCACTGCATATTTTTGTTAGATGTTATTAAACAAATGTTATCACAAAAATACTTAAACATAATGTTTCAATGCCTTCGTTGGTGGGTAAACATGCATACTGGCAGATAGCATAATCCTGCCATACGAAAACAAGTCTGTCCAGGAAATTCTAGCCATAGAGTGACCAATTACTGTGAGTGTCTTCATGCACCAACATAATCATTATATATAATTGCAGATAATTGCTTGCAAAGCCAACATAATTAGTAATTAATATTATCATGGCAGCTCTTGATAGAGTTCACTGGGATATGCGTTTACTATACCAACCAGTGTGCTATTACTTTCATCCATTAGACAAAATTTATATTTTAATGAGCTAGTTCTTGTCAGTTAATGGGATCTATATAAATTGTAGTTGACTCATTCATCAACGAAATCATTGCAAACAAATTTGCAAAGCTACAAATAAAAAATAACAAAGCAAGATTTCAATCCCACGAAAATTCTTGTTGCAACCTTATTCTTAGTAGGTAAGTATATACAGCCAACTGCATCCAGTTGAAAGTTTCATAGCACCGGTTTAGGCCAGTTGTGGCTACTTAGTAGGCAAGTACATACGGCCAACTGCATCCAGTTGAAAGTTTCATAGCACCGGTTTAGGCCCGTTGTGGCTACTTAGTAGGCAAGTACATACGGCCAGCTGCATCCAGTTGAAAGTTTCATAGCACCGGTTTAGGCCAGTTGTGGCTACTTAGTAGGCAAGTACATACGGCCAGCTGCATCCAGTTGAAAGTTTCATAGCACCGGTTTAGGCCAGTTGTGGCTACTTAGTAGGCAAGTACATACGGCCAACTGCATCCAGTTGAAAGTTTCATAGCACCGGTTTAGGCCCGTTGTGGCTACTTAGTAGGCAAGTACACACGGCCAACTGCATCCAGTTGAAAGTTTCATAGCACCGGTTTAGGCCCGTTGTGGCTACTTAGTAGGCAAGTACACACGGCCAACTGCATCCAGTTGAAAGTTTCATAGCACCGGTTTAGGCCCTTTGTGGCTACTTAGTAGGCAAGTACACACGGCCAACTGCATCCAGTTGAAAGTTTCATAGCACCGGTTTAGGCCCTTTGTGGCTACTTAGTAGGCAAGTACACACGGCCAACTGCATCCAGTTGAAAGTTTCATAGCACCGGTTTAGGCCCTTTGTGGCTACTTAGTAGGCAAGTACACACGGCCAACAGCATCCAGTTGAAAGTTTCATAGCACCGGTTTAGGCCCTTTGTGGCTACTTAGTAGGCAAGTACACCGGCCAACAGCATCCAGTTGAAAGTTTCATAGCACCGGTTTAGCCCTTGTGGCTACTTAGTAGGCAAGTACACACGGCCAACAGCATCCAGTTGAAAGTTTCATAGCACCGGTTTAGGCCCTTTGTGGCTACTTAGTAGGCAAGTACACACGGCCAACAGCATCCAGTTGAAAGTTTCATAGCACCGGTTTATGCCTTTGTGGCTACTTGGTAGGCAAGTACATACGGCCAACAGCATCCAGTTGAAAGTTTCATAGCACCGGTTTATGCCCGTTGTGGCTACTTGGTAGGCAAGTACATACGGCCAACAGCATCCAGTTGAAAGTTTCATAGCACCGGTTTATGCCCGTTGTGGCTACTTGGTAGGCAAGTACATACGGCCAACAGCATCCAGTTGAAAGTTTCATAGCACCGGTTTAGGCCCGTTGTGGCTACTTAGTAGGCAAGTACACACGGCCAACAGCATCCAGTTGAAAGTTTCATAGCACCGGTTTAGGCCCTTTGTGGCTACTTAGTAGGCAAGTACACACGGCCAACAGCATCCAGTTGAAAGTTTCATAGCACCGGTTTAGGCCCTTTGTGGCTACTTAGTAGGCAAGTACACACGGCCAACTGCATCCAGTTGAAAGTTTCATAGCACCGGTTTAGGCCCGTTGTGGCTACTTGGTAGGCAAGTACATACGGCCAACTGCATCCAATTGAAAGTTTCATAGCACCGGTTTAGGCCCTTTGTGGCTACTTCCCGTTATAGCAAATTTTCCCCCCGTTATAGCTACAGGTGAGAGGAACTATTAATTAAATTTTATTAATTAAACACTAAAACTAGTTCCATTATAGCTACTTCCTAGATTCTATATTTGGACCAAGGGAGTATCAATTATCTTAAATGGAATATGTAACATAAAACACATGTATAAATTACATTAATTGTACATTAATTGTACTCAGCATAAAATACAATACAGATTCCGCAAATGCAGATGCCTTTGAAAATAAACAACATGTTTTACTGAATGGAAGCGAGGAGTGTTTGTCATAAAATCCGGACAACTGGATGTCAGTTTTGCAGCCTCGGCATTGTATATCTGCTGGACTGGGACGAGGGGCTCTTCATGAGCCTGTATTCTCATAATGGCGATGGCCGTTGTCACCTCACACTGGGCTACATCAGGAAGTGGCCATGCTCGCTACTCTACTTCATGAAATCACAAACCACGTTGGTAGTCTAAATGTCTCAATGCAACCTGAAATAGTTAATGCTCCCCCTCCTGCCTCTTCATGAACTGTAGAATCTAAAAGTAGCTATATTGGGAGTAGTCTGACTCTCAAACTTAATGAGTAGCTATAACAGGAAGTAGCTATAATGGAAAGACTCCATGGCACAGAGATACCATTGGGTGATCACTTTATCCAACAGCATAATTAAGTATCAACTGCCAAGAAAAAGCCATCATTCTTTTATCTCTGGCACAGCAGGTAACCGTGGCTCAAAGACTTAAGAGGTGTGGTTGATATCTCTCTCCGGTGAGGGGATACATCTGAGTAGCATTACAATTTGTCAAGAAAGTCTATTAAGTTGCCTCCCAGCAGACAGGAGATGTAAACACTCTCCACTGCAGTGTGCCAAACAAAACACTGTGTTATTCCTGCTGGCAGCTGTAGATAAACTTCACTTCTCCTGCACACGGGCTCAAGTCTATATTGAGAATGTGAGAAAGAAAGTAAGTCAGAAAAAACATGAGGAAATAAAGTAATGGACAAAAACTAACAGTTTATTTTGCTTATATGAATCACTTTCAAAACACACAATATTTTAACACAAAGGTACTTTGTGCGCGGAAATAAAGTCACAGGCAAACAGTCACAGTTTTGGCTAGGAAAATGTCACAAGGAAATGAAGTCAGAACATTGCTTTATCCAAAAACTATATATACTAAATATAAAGGTACATTCTCTTACATAGCAATACTGATAATCTAAACAAGTGGAACTGATATTCACTACCCCATTATAGTAATACAGACCAGTTTTGTTCAAATAATATTTCTATAACTTGACACAGGAAAATCACACAGTTATATTAAATTCTGACAAAATCCAATGTGGACTACTGGTGATGGGTGGGTGGGGAGTAATTCAATCTACTGGCATCACTGGCTATTAGGGACAAAGATCCTGCCTTTATCTTGATTATATCACAAACACAGAAGCTGACACATTCATCTTAATTAAATACTAATATGTCCTATGTCAACTGATACATGTTTGCTCTGTCCACAATCCACCACAAACAAAGTCTGTATAATTAGTCGCTGTCCAGTAATCTCTTCAATGACTTTGGTGCATGTTGTAACAGGACCTACAGATGACGTATTGCAGAGTTTAATAGTTCAGACCACCAATACAGCAACCACGTGTGTGGTTTTGGAAAGACATGATAATGACGATGAATAATTCAAAGTGACTAATTGAACATCAGCTAAGAACGTCCACCAATTGGTTAAAAGGACCAATGTTGCAAGGGTGGCTTGTGGGTAACTTTAGTGGAATTTTCTGTCTACAAACAGAGCAGCACTTCTCTTTATGGAAATTGAAATACAATACAATAAAATACAATGTGTTATTATGGCAATGTAACATTGCTGGTCTTATTTTAAGCATCACTTTCATCTACTGCTTCATCTCAATTAGCAGGACAAAGCAAACAATCCCACTGTGTCCACATTAATCATAGGTCCATTCGGATGGACTATCTGGTATCTGGACAAAATCCCTATGGACAAAATCCCATAATGGACACAGTATAGGTTACATAGTGGCTAGATGAAATGATATATCAAAGTAGCCTTTTAGTAAAATCTATTAAAAACACACTGGTCATTACAATCTCCACTGGCTGAGAATAGTTTCACACATAGCCATGGGTAAAAAGGGTTATTTGGCCTGAGAGTGGACCCTGGAGTTTTAAATTATAGTGTGCTTAACCACTGTGGTATGTTGACTATCTAAAGAACATTTGGGCCATCAAAGAATAGCCACAGGTATATGCATGACAAACGACCTTCCAAATAGTGACTTCTTAGCACCAAACATTGACACAATTGTGAAGTAAGCAGGGCCTTAAGCTGAAAGCTATTATGGCTATCAGCTCTGGCCGCGGCTGACTGCTCATTGGTCGCGGCTGACTGGCCGTCTGGCAGCCAGTCTTGTAATTGTGCTGAAAGAACAGTTCCTGTCCTTATCTGAGGTCAACATTTAGTTGGCAGCAGTAGAAGCCAGTCAATGCCCTTTTATAAATCTTCCACAAAACAGTCAGTGTTGGTTGCTCACATATATATGTGGAATACAGTTTGGGAATGTGTGGTCCATAAAATTAATCCATGCCATTTGCATTCCAGCATTGGCTTGAGTAAATAATACAAACTAGGAATTTATAATAACCTAACGGATGTGTTTCATTTGGGTGCATGGGACTGAACTAATCACATTTCAACAGCATTTTAATACCCAAAATATCTTACAAATACCGTATACAAGTGAGGTTGAGAGTTTATGGATGACTATTCAACTGCCATACATCTAAGTAGTAAGCACTAGAATTATAACTAGTGGTTAACACACCTGTGCATCGGGTACACCTGTGCATCGGGTACACCTGTGCATCGGGTACACCTGTGCATCGGGTACACCTGTGCATCGAGCACACCTGTGCATCGGGCACACCTGTGCATCGAGTACACCTGTGCATCGGGTACACCTGTGCATCGGGTACACCTGTGCATCGGGTACACCTGTGCATCGGGTACACCTGTGCATCGGGCACACCTGTGCATCGGGTACACCTGTGCATCGGGTACACCTGTGCATCGGGCACACCTGTGCATCGGGTACACCTGTGCATCGGGTACACCTGTGCATCAGGTACACCTGTGCATCGGGCACACCTGTGCATCGGGTACACCTGTGCATCGGGTACACCTGTGCATCGGGTACATCTGTGCATCAGGTACACCTCTACGGGAATAAAACAGGGTGGCCAAAAATGGACAGGTTAGACAAAGGGCCATGCCAATATTTATTTTACCTTTGCCTGGAGTAGGCAATGCTAATATGAAATGGCTATGTCTAATACTTTTCAGTGTTATGTTCAAATTATCTCACAGGTTCTTTCAGGTCTTTGGCTGGCTTTTTACGCATTTCTGCTTCATGTGCTCACTCTTGCATATAAAATTATATATTGTCAAGTCTGTTTGATATTATATATGGGAATCACACACAAATTGGACACATCCACATTTAGTGACCGGTAGTGAAGGTTTTGTGAAGTAAAAATAATTATAATATATATTTTTCTATAGCACCCTATACATAAAAGTTTGCAGCACTGTACATAAAACTAATATATGAATTGTGCAAATAAAAACAAATTTAAATATAAGAATAAAAAAATTAAGATAATACAGCTGCATCAACATCAGTAGATTGAAGCAAGTTAACTTAAAATTAATGTTATAATTAATAAATTAGTTAATTAAGATAAATATCACCATTAATCAGCTAAAACAAATTAATTAATGCACAATATAAATTAGAATAAATAAACAAGAAGTTAACATTGAATAATAACAAATATTTATAACAATAATATATATATACATATTATAGTTTGTTAATGGCGTAACATGTTGCATACTGTTAGTAAAGAGTGCCTGACAATCGACAGTGACACAATTAATGGAAGGAATACTTTTTGCGCAGTAACATCACCATAGCTGAATACTTTTCCCCAGAGATCTCACAGTGACATTCACACAATAGTGGCTGGTATTTAAAATAAAGGTGGTTGCGGTGACAATAAGTAGCAGTGCTTTATGTTGATTACTGTGGCTGGTTTGACATTTGGCGAAATAGTGGTCAGACTACATGCCATTGTCATGGTGATACACACCATGCTAGACCACGCCAACAGGGCTCAGAGGCAGGCTAATGAAGGCTACTGCTCTTTGCACATACTCACATACATGGTTCTTTGAAAATCACATAAATAGTGGCCCCCCGTATTCATGGCTAATCCCTGCTGTTTACAATATATGTTTATGTTATACATACAAGTAAAAATATATCTAAATATACACACATGTTGTGCATTAAAAAAGTTATGTATATGATCCAATGTTAAAACTGTCGACATATGGGTGAATTTGCTAGGACACTATGGAGGGTAAACACAGTCAAAAAGAGTAATGGTAAACGGTCATAAGTTTCCTGCTGCCTCAATACTAACAGGGAGCGAGTTCCACAGACTTAGTGCATCGACTGAGAAAGCTCAAGTTCCAGTGTTTGTTTAAATATGTGAGAAAAAATTTCAGAACTAGATGATTTGGTATCAAGTGCTTCAAATATTAGTTCCAGAATAACCTTACTTTGGTTTTTAATATTCTAAATGATATAAGTAGTTAAACATTAGCTACAGTTCAGTGAACTTGCAACTGGGATCAATATTTCAAGTATCAGGTCTAGAATCACTGTAGTTTGATTTATAATATTCTAAATGACGTAAGCATTGTATATTTAGCTATAGTTCAGTGTACTTGTAACTGGTATCGATACTTTAACTCTAAGTATATCAGTTCTAGAATAACTGTACTTTGGTTTTTAATACTCTACATGACGTAAGCATTGTATATGTAGCTATAGTTCAGTGAACTTGCAAAAGATCTGAGATACAAAGTAAAGAGTATTCAATCAACATCTTAAGAAAACATTTCACTTGGAACAACATTACTAAGCATATGAAAGAGTGAAATGTTTGCAACAAGTTGATACAAGATTGCTGGGTATGCAGCCAACTTGTCAGAGCTTATACAAGCCTCACTCTTCAGTGGGCGTTCAGCAGTTCGAAGAATCAACCGACCGCGAGCACTGGTGACTCCAACACAAGCCAGTCCAGTGTGAAAGGGACTGGCATAATCACTACAGGACTCCAACAAAGACCAGTGTACTGACAATGACCACTACTCTAACAGTGAGATCACAGATAGCTGTGACTAACTGGGCCAATTTGATGAACAAAGGTGAATGTCACAGTTGACTACACAGAGACCCAAACAGATATCTCTCTCAGAAGTGACCCAGTTAAAAGGCAAGATTTTGACAGATAGGCTGATGCTGATAGTGTGCACCGGGGCAGTCAGACCGAATGGACAATTCAATAATTACTGATAAACTGTATCCACCTACATGCCACATAAAAAATTTCCTAACATTCATAATGGAACTGCCACTTAAATAAGCAATTATTAGCTCTATGAATCAAACATGTCACAAACAATTATAATTAGACTTTATAATTAGATCTGTATTCACACTTTGCAAACAATGGTAAAATATTATATAAGTACTTATATATATCAAGTACACATTATGTGTAATATTCTGTGTATAATACATTATATGAGTTAAGTACAATAGTATGATTGATACCTCAAAGGAAGACAAACATTGACTAATGGAAGTTTTGTCAATTAAGTTAATCAGGACACATCCTTTTAAACGTCTCTGGTACCCATTGTTTCTCTTAAGTGTTATAATATTAACTAGTTACATTTAATAAACTAAATAATAATAATAAATAATGGGCATTCTATGTGAATCTTACTCTTAGCTTAGGAACTACATTAACTTTTATCAAACGTTGTGTAAACATAGCGCAATAATTAATAACATTAATCAATAATATCCATTGATCAGTAATTAATCTGAATCAGTGTGCAAACATATCACAATAACAGTGTGATCAATAACAGTGTGATACTCCTCAAAGCATGGGATAATAGCAAATATCCCAGTAAAACATATACACAATATCTGTTCGTAACTACAACACCGGCAAGGAGATGGAAATTCTCATGAGAATACAAGCTGGGGTTAATGTATGGAGGAAAGGGGAAGGGATGACGGGACATATCCTGGAGGCTCGAAAGGAAAGATGCTTAGCTCATGCATAACATGAGCCTAGATACCAGACCAGGCGATAACAAGAGGAAGCCCAAGTTTGCAAAAACAAAGGAGTGAAAAGAGTAGATAAACGAGGACTGGAGGAAGATGGTGATGAGTCGGTTAGTGGGGGCTGGACACGTGGAATGGTTGAGGAAGATGCCCTTCGAGTGGAGGGTAGAATAGGAAGATCATGACTGAGATGGGAGGACTGTGTGAAGACAGATTTGGCGAGGATGAGAGGGAGGGGAGAATGAGAGCGAGGGAATGGAAATGGTAGTGAAATGGGCTCAGTGATGGAAGAAAAAGGAAAATAAGTATAAGTGCAGGCTTTACTCCAGACTTCAGGGATAACGACGAGAGTAACAACAAATTCAACTATAATAGAGCCTTGCAAATCACTGGTCTCTATGTGACCCAATCCTTCAGAATGTGTGATCTCCACAGAAGGCTGAAGGGCCAACTTCAAAAGATGTCAAGTGGTAATGTTGTATACAATTCATTGTGCTTTACATTCCATCTAAAGGCACACTCTTATATAGCGCGGTATCCAGTCATCGTGTCTGCTCAAAGCACTTTACACTTCACCCCTGGCAGACCTGTTCATTTCAACACTAACTTGATGTCCTATCCACAATGCCACCACTAAATCAAATATGATTGGTCAACACCATGTTATTAGAATACAAATAAATTACACAAAATTATATCCTTTTTTTATGTTGTCCATATTTGTCAACATTAACTAGATATCATAAACAAACTGTCTAGCACTCTGGACCCATAAACACAATTGCCCAGCAATAGATTTTTATTCTCTCCACTTTGTATGCACAATAGATATGTGCACATAATGCCACATAAACCCAGGACCCATATAATGTGCACAAACACAACAGGCAGCTGATAAACAAACGAATATTGGTTATCTGATAAACTCAATATTGACAAAGTTATTCCAATATTTAAGAGACATGATCATTCATTATTTAAAAATTACATGCCCATTTCTCCTCTTCCAACGATCTCAAAAGTATAAAGAAATCTTTAGGCAGGCAGTTACCATCATACTTCAATGATTTCATACTTGACAATGATATGAGTATGGTCTTAGATCTGCAACAATTCAACTGAGTATGAACTCCTCAAATAGACAACAATCATGTATCAGTATCATTATCAATAAACATATTTCTCAACCTTTCCAAGACCAAGTCATATGTATGGCAGTTAGTGCCGATTCAGACATGGTCTGATAGCAATGGAACTTTAGTTGCTGCAATATTTTTCATTGTGCATATTCACCTAAAGTAGCCGTTTTGTATTACCCTGTACGAGCCTATAGCAACAGCCTATTATAATGGCAGCAGTCTATCACTGAATGACGTAACAGAGAAGACAGAATAGCAGTTTGTCTGTCATCTGTTGCACATTTCTTTAAATATTGGCTTTAATCGTCCTCACTTTGAATGGAGTGCACAGCCAAAACAACATTTCTCCGCAACACTCTGTTTTACATAAACAAATCTAATATGTTGTACTGGGAAATCTCTCGAATAAAACAAAGTCAGTCCAGGTGCACTCATATCATTAATAAATCAGTCCAGACCCAAACATTGAAACAAATCATATATAATGGCAATGGCTGGAAATTCGCAATGCCAATAGTATTGGCTGTGTCACTAGGCAATATTTCCATTAGTGCAGTGACGCTCATGGAAACAACACATTCAATCGCTCTTCAACCCCCGATCCAGATGAGGGTCAGCGCTTGCAAATATCACCGTGAATAATAATGAACCTACCTTCGTTTTACTTCTTCCATCTTTAAGCCGGCCGTCGCTTTCTTACAGTTCTTTCCCAAAAAAAATTATTGACACCAATAAACCGTGTTGGTAACGTATTACATCAACACCAGTTATCTGTACAACTCAGCAAACTGCTGTCCGAAGATAGCAGCTTAATTTCCAAGAAGATGTGTTCCTGAATATTACACTCAAACTGTCGTCCATCGCGAACATCTTATTATTGATGTAAGCGACTGTGCAAGTGCTTTTTAGCCAACAACATTGTGTGGTGGCATGCGAGCTTAACGGCCGCTCTGACGGACTATGTAGCATCAAGCATGAAGGGGTCAGACCACAGTTGACCTTCCTGTTTATTGTTTGACACGAATATAGGACGTATGAAATTGTGAAATGGGAAGTTTATAAATTCATATTATGTGACATGAGTGTCTTTGAGCAGGAATATTCACAGGTTTGTTTGTAGAAGCTATTGGCTGTGAAACAGTGCATTTAGAATTTTTAGAGTTTAACTGGCGGAGGGATTTATGGGAATTTTTCTGCTATGGGCCACGTGGGCGCATGAATACATGGCTATTTTTGTAAATATTGTCGGGCATCGCGCGTGGGGGCGTTTTAAAAGAGCTGTAGGTATGTGATTTTTATGAAAGCTGGTGAGCACGTCAGTAAGATGATGGCAGTTGCTGTGAAAAAGTTTCAGAATTTTTGATGGTCAGGTTTCCTTATAATCAGACAAAACGTTAACATGGCCACCAAGGCAATTCTCTACTGTGGTCTTTCCCCTGAAAGGGCGAACCAGAATCTACGTCACACCACTGCTTTACATAATTTACAGATTTCATAATATGGCTATCAAAAGCTAAAACTCCATATGGCAAATAGGCAAGGAAGCCATGGCATTGGCTTATTGATACTCAAACAATGTTTTATCTATGTGTAATCCGCCCCTCTGAGATATTATTTTTCAATTCTGCTTTTAAACACATTCTTGCTGCTTGTATTTACACCATCAGTTGATAATTTGTTCCATTAATTGATCGTCCTATGTGAGAATGAATACTTTCTTATATATCGTTTACTTTTCCTTCACTAACTTTACTTCATGTCATTTGGTTGTTCTATATTTCCTCAATGATAAAAATACTGCTAGGCCTATATAAGTATTCTAATTTTTAACCATTCAATATTTTTATAAACTTCTATTTGATCTACTCCTAATAGCATTATATCTAGGGTTGTATATATGGTTATATATGGTTATATGTGGTTATGTATACACACACGCACGCACGCACGCACGCACGCACGCACGCACGCACGCACGCACGCACGCACGCACGCACGCACACACACACACACACACACACACACACACACACACACACACACACACACACACACACACACACACACTACTACTACTACTACTACTACTACTACTACTACTACTACCGGAAAAACATATACGTGACCATCAAAAATTAAGAAAAAAAATTCTCAGCAACTGCATCATCGCACTGACATGCTGACCAAGTTTTGTCAAAATCACATTCCTCCAGCTCTTTTAAAACGCCCCGACGTGCGATGCCCGTCCATTTTGACAAAAATAGCCATGTATCAATGCGCCCACGTAGCCCATAGCATAAAAATTTCCATAAATCCCTCCGCCTGTTAAACTCTAAAAAAATCCACCATTTCACAGCCAATAGCTTCTACAAACAAACCTGTGAATATGCTTGCTCAATTGCGCTTATGCCACATCATATGAATTGTTTAAATTCACATATCGCAATTTAATACGCCCTACATCCGTGTCAAACAATAAACAGGAAGGTCAGCAGTGGTCTTACCCCTGTACATAGGTGCATAGCCAAGTTGTTTCACAGAACTGTCCGACAGATGGCGACGTTGGTTAGGATCTCTGTTGCCTTTGCGGTACTTGCCGTAATTAATGTTTCTGAGGACAATTTTAACGCAATGGCTGTCAGGGAAGGGATGCGTTGCGTGTCAATAATATTATGGTTATAACGTGTGTCACACTTTAAGCAATAAATAACCCTGTTAACGTACTATTTAAAAACTCTCAAAATGAATCCGTCTATCGCTATTGCAGCCGTATTTATTGGTTGCTGCAGCAATCTTGTTTTCTTGGAGCTTCTCATAACGTGAGTAATTTTTTTATTTATGTTAACAACGCTAATAACGCGTATTCTAAATAACAATCATTATAGTAACGGGTCGAGAACATTTTCAATGTTCTGGGAACAGATAATTTTTTTTGGAGTTCTTGGCATTTTTCTAGAATCCGGGCCCACCTAATTTTTACCACTATATAAAGCGGTCCCGGTCGGAATGCACCGGGTGTCGGATGTTTCGGCCTATAACGTTTTAGGCCAACCAACGTCATGACTGGTGAACCGTGAAGTGTTTTCGTTCGCATGGGCCGAACCATCTGTGTATGCAATCATTGCCTCCATGACCATGGGTTGAAACGACTAACGAATTCTAAGTAGGAAATGAGATCCGTGAACCTTATTACGTTCGTTATTTTCGCAAATTGGAATGACTTACGACTGTTTATTATTTAAAAAATAAACATGCATGCATACATACCTCAGACTGCCCGACAATTCGTGTGTATGTCTACCCCAGTGTCGCACAAACGATACTGCCATCGCCCGCTGGTTGTCACAGAGAAGTGTTCTGATGCGGCGTAACAGTTTCCTGACAACATATACAATTTTCCGTAGCAAAATTACAAGGATGGAACTGATCGTCTTATATGTGCTATAAACATGAGCACAGCTTTGATTCATCAGTATACAATTTACTTTCATGCCTGCTAAGATCAGTTTCTAAGACAGCTTATAAGACTACCATTAAACATTTGGACACGTAGCTCCAGAAACCATCAGTAACTTGAAAGTTGTGACAACGACACCTTCAATTTACAGCTCAGACCACGTTATCCTGTTTGTTTTTGTCTACCGCTATGATGCTCAAACAAGTTGTAATTTGGACATTTTCTTAAAAAGCTTCCTGAACTGATTTAGTCTATCACAAATCCGGTTTATTGATGTTCATGTATGTAGTGCGTGAATAGCATCCACAGTTGATTTTTGATAAAGAAATGCCTATTTTTGTCAAATCGTTGAAGAATTTATTTTAGTTGTTAGATCTGGTAAGGATCAAAATAGTGGATATCCATAATGGTAAACACTGTGTGGGCCAATGCTGATCACTTCCATCCTCTTGCTGATCACATGACAAAGTTACGAAATTTTACCAAGGAAGAAAATCATGATTTTTCAGCTCTTTTTGATTTTCACTTCAGTTAACTAATTTTATAGTTTTTCTGATGATTTCACAATAAAACTACATACAAAAGTTGCACAAACAAGCTAGCATGTTGCAGTGGATACTAGGTAGGTTTGATTTTTCGCAAAATTAATTTGAAATGAGACTAGTGAAAAAATCGAATTGGGTTAACAAAATGAGCAATTAAAATGTATTGAGTTATTGATATTACTACTGTGACAACATTAATTATTTTTTATAATAATACACTTTGTAGTTTACTTTATGATACTCACTGATGTGGGGAATGTAAGCCTTAAAGCTGCAGTTTCACTGCTGCATTTGAACAGAATAAAATGTACACTGTTATTTATGGTCTGCTGTTTTCATTATTACTAATATGTCATTATTTTTACCACTATTTAATGACATACCTCCATGTGGAAAGTATGTTTGTTTTAGTATGTTTAATATTTGTAATATTTAAATGCAAACAATGCTAGATATGATTTTTTTACATCAAATTGACCATGTTTATATAATTATATATGTTAGTACCACAAATATATGTACAGGTATATATGACTCACTTTGGTGGTATAAAATTGTAAGTATAAAATGAATGCAAAAACAAACAAATCTGCATTTACTTATGCGACTGTGTGTGGGAGAAGTTGCGTGCAATATTAAATTCCCAGTCGTATTAATTCCGCATAATTCCGCAACAGAATGATGCGGCGTGGTAGTTTTCTAATGCCTATGGGCGATATTGAAAGAAGCGTCAGTCACGCAGACGTTTAATAAAAAGAACCCTAAAATTATCACAGATAACCTCACTTTATATACCACCAAAGTGAGGCATTCCGACCAACAATGGGGCATTCTGACCAAGCCTTTGGAGCATTTCAACTGGGTGCATTCAGGCAGAGGTGGATTCCAGCCATGATTCCTATAAAGGTACAATACTACAGTGTGCGTGCAGGTGTGTGTGCAGGCATGCATGCAGACGTGCGTGCAGGTGTGTGTGCAGGCGTGGTGATGAAATACAGTCCTAGCACTATTTCGTCACCCGTTTCTGATGCTCGATTCTTCGAATGTGCAAACAACTGAGACTAACTAGTACCAACTTGAACACCAGTACTTCCTGAGTGATATTAGATCAACAGCACCATTATATCTGCACATCCGAGCATTGGAAAAGGTGATGAAATATGATTTTTATACTCAAAATGTTACACATTCAACTGTTTGCTATGCACTTGACCATTGTACATGATTGGTGTACAGTTTGTCTTGTTTGATTGCAGTGAGTCTCCAAGCAGTGGCACCCTCATCACCTTTATATAGTTTGTCTTGTTTGGTTACAGTGAGTCTCCAAGCAGTGGAAACCTCATCACCTTTATATAGTTTGCCTTGTTTGGTTACAGTGAGTCTCCAAGCAGTGGAAACCTCATCACCTTTATATAGTTTGTCTTGTTTGGTTACAATGAGTCTAAGCAGTGGAAACCTCATCACTTTTATATAGTTTGTCTTGTTTGGTTACAGTGAGTCTCCAAGCAGTGGAAACCTCATCACCTTTATATAGTTTGTCTTGTTTGGTTACAGTGAGTCTCCAAGCAGTGGAAACCTCATCACCTTTATATAGTTTGTCTTGTTTGGTTACAGTGAGTCTAAGCAGTGGAAACCTCATCACCTTTATATAGTTTGTCTTGTTTAGTTACAGTGAGTCTCCAAGCAGTGGAAACCTCATCACATTTGTATAGTTTGTCTTGTTTGGTTACAGTGAGTCTCCAATCAGTGGCAACTTCATCACCTTTGTATAGTTTGTCTTGTTTGGTTACTGTGAATCTCCAAGCAGTGGCAACTTCATCACCTTTGTATAGTTTGTCTTGTTTGGTTACAGTGAGTCTAAGCAGTGGAAACCTCACCACCTTTGTATAGTTTGTCTTGTTTGGTTACAGTGAGTCTCCAAACAGTGGAAACCTCATCACCTTTGTATTGTTTGTCTTGTTTGGTTACAGTGAGTCTCCAAGCAGTGGAAACCTCATCACATTTGTACAGTTTGTCTTCATCAGCTTTGAAGGCTTATTCTTCACTTCAAAGTTTTTCACAAGGAAACCAGCAATACCAATTTCGTAAGTGACAGAGACGATGTGTGTGGTTCTTTAGACTGTGATGGATTAGCAGGTGATAAAATACTTGCCAATTGGTTACAATGGCGGCCTTTGTCCCCAGGCTATTTTTAAAGTATGGTTTAGTAAGTTATGGCCATGCACCAACAAACTTGTCAATGTCATTGTTATTAGTGGCACAGTTATCACATTTATAAGCACCTCATATAGAAGTTAATTGAAGATCAACTTTTTAGACTAGATAACAGTATTCCTTGTATATACAATCTGACATCAATTAGTAAAATCAACATTTATATTTTCATACCAAAGAAATCTTTTTAATGCTTTTTACATTAATAATTTCAAAGAATAATGATTCTGTTTCGTCATGTTTCCTTCTACATATAGTAGTTAAGTTCTGGCAACTAGACGTGCACTGAAGCTCAATATTGCTATTAGACATATTTTGGTTATAATAATTATATGTGTTGGGGCGCATCTTCAGACTGATACATACAAAATTGAAGACAAAACCTTACAGTCGGTCAAAAGATTCACATTCCAGTCTTATACTCCTGTAGTTCACTCTTTTATTCGTATTTTTTATTTGTATAATATAATCATAGTGTTTTTGTAGGCATTAAGGTAGCTGGGGTGGTTACTATATGCTTGTCTTGAATCGAATAGTTTCAGTAGAAGTTTTTAAGATAAATTAACAATTTCTCCACAGATCGTAGTTGAAATACAACATAATATTCCAGATTGATAAAATTTGGAGTTCTTCATTTATTTATGTTACAGGATTTTAAAAACATTTTTGTAAATGTGAAAAAACAGCCACAAAATGCGAAATTATATCGTTTTGAGAAAATCCCCAAAGAAATAAATGACATACATATAAGTACGACGGTGTCACTGATAACTTTAAGGTTGATTTTGGTTAACAACAACGAATTACGTCTGCTACATCACTGTGAATGAATTAAGCAAAAGTTGTATGATAGCCTAAAGTGGCAGTGTATTTTTGACACAAACCCTTCACCAATTGTAACTCAAATGTGTAATGTTGCCTACATATAAGACGCGTTTATATGCCAAATTGCAGCATCATAAGTGGTGTGGTTAAAAAAAAAATTTATTAGGTAACGTTTCCTGATTGTTAGTGATAACATAAATGTCGATAGATACGGGTATCATGCTTGAAATGTGGGGATTTTCACTGGCGTTTTACATATTGTTGACAAAACATGACAGCCATTTCTAATATTGATGTCCCCTTAATTTGCCGCTACAGTGGCCCTTAAGTCTATATTTGTAATGTGTTGTTGTCTACGATATCAGGTTACGCCAGCCATCTGACAAACACAGGGGCTTGTTTACAATAATTTTGATTGGCCTGTTATCCGGCAGGGTCACCAGGTCACATTTCTTCAAAGGCACAATAAACTATGTTAGTGCTGATATTAGCTGGTTTAAGGACATGATTTAGTTAGGTAGGCATAATAATGATGTGTACTCCAATCACAGTAACCAGATGATACATTTGGCCTTCACTGTGAACGAATAAAGCTGGTTCAAAGATTGAAGCACATGCTGTCGTTACTATGGAAACATCGTCAGCGTTTTCTAAGAAGTCAAAGGGGGATTTCCAGAAGGAGTGGATGACGAAATACGACATTAGTGCCGGGTTATTATTTGTAGTTTCAACGTTCAGTTCAATATTTCATAGCATAAAAAAAGAAAAAATCAGCGGACACGCTAGCCGCCCCAGCTACCTTAAAGCGAGCCAGTTTGCTAAAGAAGATATCCCATTCTACTTGTAGATACAATGCTATTTTTGACATGTCCCCCCGTGTAGACAAGCTCCTTCTCACTTGTAGAATGTTTGCCATTATGGCGTCCATGCACACGGTGAACGTCGTGTTCCAAAACATCCTACATCTACTAAAAGTCACCATTCCAGTACAGCTCATGTTGCGATCGGTGAGTGGACAGTGCCATCATAGCTCGTGTGTATCCAGTATGTGCTTCCATCTCCTCACTGACCACTGTCCAGCCAGACTGACCAGACTCACTGGCCACGAGGCTGTTGGACAAAACGCCATAAAATGAAAGCTGGGGAAGTAACCACAGTTGTTCTGGTAGATTTTTAAACTTTAATTAGTCACAGCTGAAGGGTGACTTTTCCCATTTATTGAATCAATCTCGGAGGTATAATAACGGGCTTTTATGTAAATGTTCAACCTATTTGACACCATTAAGAGGTAGCTTTTTGTCTTTGAAAATTTACCCAAAACATGTTGGTCATTTTCCAGTTTTCATTTTGAGTTGTGCTTGCTGTTGACAGTTTTGATTGTGTGTCCAGTAAGTAGTTTGCATGATCACCTTGGCCCTCTCCTTGGGCTGTCACGCTGTTTCGTTTACTTCACAGTTTCGCTGTATTTTAGTGGTTTTCAAGTTTTACGCTGTTTGATGATAGTTGGACTAGTGTAGCTCTCCAGTAACCCTTTATTTGTCTGATGTCAGCATATAACTTGTACCATTTTTGCACCAACATCAATACCATAGTGGATGATAACAGTTTGTGGCATTAGTCAGAAATTGACTTGGAATAGAAAACATAACTGATTGAGAAAGACTTAAGAGGATCCGTTAGTGCAGTGCACCATTAGTTTTAATTTCTCCTTTAGAAATATCTTTGTTTTAGCAATTTTTTTCAACTTTTAGTTGTAGCTGTATGCTTTTAGTGTTGTGGCTTTCTTAGTTCTGTGGCTGTGGTCGCTGCAGCTTGGTCAAACCTAACACATATTCTTAAACTCAGATTTTTTTATTTTACTGTTATTGTGCACTGTCATTTAGCATTTGGTAGAGGCATGAAAGAAGTGGGTTTTCTTATCTGGCAGATGGATCGTGTGTGACATTGTGTCTCTTTGGCCATTGAACTATCAGTGACCTACAAAATTAACGCTGAATCGCTGATTATATCTGCCATCACTATAAGCACAGACTGGATGGACAAGTTATGTTGACACTGTGCACGTCGCAAACCTGTGTCGTAATCATTTACCTGTGTACTTGGGTACTTAAATAAACACTCAAAGTGCATAGATCAGGTAAATTTTTTATTCACAGTTCTCATTGGTATGATAGACTACTACTTCATATGTGCCACTACTTAAAATGTATACACTATAATTAAATTATTATATTTAGTTCAAATAAAACATTCAAGCACACAAGACATTGCTGCTGAACTTGAGGCCTCCTGTGGTGTGAACTACGTCACTAATCCTCTCTTCCTCTTTAAAAGTTGATTCAACAACTACTCGTTGATTTCCATAAAAATTTTTTATTAATATGCTTCCCGTTGATTTCAAGTATAAATGTTGAATATTCAACTGAAGTCTACATTGAATGTGTAACCCGAAGAAAAAAAAACATATTTCCTTATGATTAAAGATTCCTTTCATTCATTTAGCCCATCGCTAATCAGGTTCGTTGATATTCAGATGTCTAGCATGTGAATAGTTTTAAAAATATGTGTAGTCTTTTAATAAAAATATAACTTTTGTTGAAATTGTACAAAAATTTACTTTTATCGTTAGATCTGGTAACTTTTTTATAAAATGTTTATCTAACCCGGTAAAAAATTATTTAAAAGTTTGTCTGATCACAAAAACTAAACAAAATTATACAAACAAGCTAGCATGTCGTAGTACGTTTGATTTTTTGGATACTAGGTATGTTTGATTTTTTGCAAAATGATTCTAAGACAAGACGAGGCTATTTTAGAAAAATACACTGAACATTTTATATTTAAACAAATACAATTGATTATAGTGGTTCACACAAAAAACAAGTCAATTTAGATTGAAATTTAATACACCTGATTGAATTTTACTTAACACGCAATAATTAATCAAAAGAATACATTCTTTTAAATTATGCAGTGTCCAGTTATACTGAAATTTACATCAGCTAAACAAAAGTCCAGCTTACAGTGTTAGTCTACAATAGAATAACTTGTCTATTATTGCAAGAGTAGTGTTATTTTCTGCCTGACCTCGTTGATTTTGACACAACCCCTTCAGTTTGTTTTGCTGTGTGTGCTTTTCACGTGTTCTGTATTGCTGTCTCCCAGGACTTACGTCTTCATGGTGGCGCAATTCTTTATAGTCAATGTCGCCAACAACTATGCCTTGAACTTCAATATTCCAATGCCACTGCATTTGATATTCCGATCAGTAAGTATAGCCATAAGATCTTGGTTTTCTCTGCACATCTACTAGGTTTTAACCCCCCCGTTTGCTGCAAAAGGTGCATGTTTCAATATGAAGTATTTCATGCCATAAAAATCGTGAAATGTCACAGAACTATTCTGATTGTTAAAATATAAGCTGGTTTTTGTGTGGATATTATCATTGCTAGCATATTTTGTTTAGTTAAAAATGCTTTCGTTTGCTGTAATTTAAAGGACAATTTTACTGGAAAATGTACATTTACAACATGGGTAATTCAAAATGAAATCAACCAAAAAAGCCAAAACATTTCTCGACCCCCGCCAATGTTGAACCTGTTGTGAAATTTACCTATGCTAAATTTCAGACTTGTGAGTGAAACTGTTTTAGATTGAATTTCACAACAAGTCCTAAGTTTGTGCCAAATTTCATTAAAATCAGAGAGGGTAAAGAATATTGCTTGTTGATTTCGTATCATGGAATGCCCCAACTGCAATTTTGTGTATACGGTTTACTCGTTTTATAATATTAATTTATTTGCTCAGATGCTTTGAGGTTATGACAAGCAGTCTTTCTGTTTTAAGTGATCTTGATGAACTGCTTGTGAGTGTTACTGTATGTATGTGCTGTATATGTGCTGTATATATGTGATGTATGTATGTGCTGTATATATATATATATATATATATATATATATATATATATATATATATATATATATATATATATATATGTGCTGTATATATGTACTTTATGTATGTGCTGTATATATGTACTGTATATATGTGTTGTATATATGTACTTTATGTATGTGCTGTATATATGTGCTTTATGTATGTGCTGTATGTATGTACTGTATATATGTGCTTTATGTATGTGCTGTATATGTGTGCTGTATGTATTTGTTGTATATATGTGCTGTATGTATGTGCTGCATGTTTGTGGTGTATGTATGTGCTGTATATGTGCTTTGAGAACATGCAGAATAGTGAACTTATTGTAAAAACATGGCTTTTGTTTTAGGGCTCATTAATAGCAAACCTAGTACTGGGGGTCATCATATTAAAAAAGAGGTAAGTAACCTATGCAGCTTATCAGTAGAAACATTGCAACCCAGACGAATGGCAGTTCACAGTTAGAGGGCTATCCCCAGTTTATATGTACACCCAGAACATGGGAATAATTTTTAATATATTTCAGTGTGAGAAAGGGTGCTGAAACTATTTGACCTCTTCTTTGAGGGTGAAACATTTAAAGCATTTACTTAAGAAGAATGTCCTGGCTGCCCCAATGGCATAATTTATGAAGATATTGTATGTATGTCTAACTGTTTATAAATATTGTGGTATGTGGTATATAGTCTACACATTACACTTCTGTCTTCAGTTATACAGTGTCCAAGTACGTCTCTGTGGTGATGATCACGGTCGGCATCATCCTGGCAACCATTGTGTCTGCCCGAGAAGCCGTGAGTGTCACCCTTAAATAGTCTCCCTCAACAGATCTAGAGACACAAAGCACCGCGGCATGTTGGAGAAGCTAGAGCAAGTTATGATGCTCTTCAAAGCACTTAACATTTATTAAAGAGAAACTTGCTGCACATGCATAGATATTACTAAAAGTGTCTGTCGCAGTCGTGATAGCCAGCTTGTGTGAGCAGCTTGCCCTTGCACCATTTCCATTCAGTTGTTGTTCTGTGTAGTTTGCTCCAGTGGGTTTTATTTTTGTGATCTGACGCACCTGCTCCAGGTTGGCCGTTGTCTTTAGCCGCATGCCAATCTGCTACAGGTTTGTTTCAAGGTGCCAGTAGGCCGGTTCTGGGTCGACCGCGATATCTATTGAGTCCGTCCATTTGAAAATGTGCGGCCATTGCTTGGTTTGTGGGCACTTCCTTGTCCAAGAGTAGGGCGTGGCTGAAGAGGTGGCATTGTATGTCCGTCACATGTGCTTATTTGACGGCACCGACACTGTTCATACAACTACATGTTGCTTATCCTCTGTGGCCACTGAATCCTGATGAGTGAACAGAGCTGCTTCCGATGGAAGGCATAAATATGTAAACATTTATCCCTAAAAGGCAGGGACTACTGTGTAATATGTACATGTTCATAGACCGGAGTGTTGTTTTGATTGCAGAATGGATCAAACAAAGAGTCAACTGATGAAGAGAGATTATACAATACCCTACGACTGCTTGTTGGTATGTACATGTCATGTTGGTAGACATTCACATGTCATATTAGTAGTTAGTTAGTAGATAGTAGAAGTTAGTGGATATTTCCATGTGAATTTATTAGCTATTTCGATGTGAACTTAGTAGATATTCGCATTGATGTAATAGTTTGATATGCTGGTAGGAACACTTGTGTTCACTGAACTGGTATAGGTTGAATTAGGTTCCTCTGTAGAATGAGAGATTTGAAGTTAAAATTAACAAATCAAAGGTAACAGCAGATAAATAGTAGCAATGTGACCCATCTAGTTTGTTGTGTCACATGAACATTATATATTATACATTTACGACTATTATGCCATAGTGATGATTTCACCAGTCACGCCTGTGTTCTCTAGGTATAACGCTGCTGCTGTTTGCGCTGTACATGTCGGCTAGGATGGGCATCTACCAGGAGACAGTGTACGCCAAGTTTGGAAAGCACCCATCTGAGGCCCTCTTCTACAATGTAAGTCGGAGATGTGTGATACTGTGGTGAGATCCTTTCAGAGATTGGTTCAATAAAAACGCCTAAAGATATTGAATGGGTATGAAGATATTGATAGTATTTTTTTCTCACTTAAGGAAGATAAAAGGACCAGCATTTGGTATACAGTAACATATGTTTTCTCTTTAAAAACTGGTTGATCTGACTATTGGGCTGTTTTATATGACTTTATCACCTTAAGTCTTTACAGAGGGCATGATAGCATACCGGTTAGAACGCCGGACTCTCAATCGAGAGAACCCGGTTTCAAATCCCACTGCAGCACTTCGAACCTTTGGCAAGTTTGATCACCCCCATGCTGCCACAGTTCACTCAGCTGTATAAATGAGTACCTCGCAATACAGACAGTGGTGGGAATGTGAACGAATAGTCTTTGCGCAATTGCAGCGTGGCTGAGTGCTTCCCAGAGAAGTTGAGATGGCCTATGAATGAACAGGTCTGCCAGGGGGTGAAGTGTAAAGCACTTTGAGCGGTCCTACGGACTGGATACCGCACTATACAAGAAAGTACCTTTTATATCTTTTACAGAAGTTTATCACAGGTGACATTTATCACTGATGTTTTATTATTTGACCCTTGCAGCATTTCCTGCCACTTCCTGCATTCCTTTTCCTCTCCAAAGACATCTACAGTCACGTGATCATCTACAACCAATCAAGTAAGTGTCAACGTTATCTTGATGACAGATAAAGTAGCCTGGTTTCGGAAAACATGGTTAATATTGAGCAGAGTTGCCAAGCCAACAAGTTTGGCTAGTACACTAGTCCACTAGTCTTATATTTTCAAACAGATGTAACAATATTTATATAATACGTTATTAATACTGTAAAACTGTACTACAAAGTTAGGCGAGTGTTAGCAGTCATAGCCAATTATTTGTTACTCAATTTATATGCCACAGACATTATTTATATGCTACGGACATATTTATTTTCTACATACTTGATTTATATGCTACAGACTGGACCTCACTGATACGTTTTAATCTGCAGTTCTACTTAATGTTAATGTGTAATGAGGAGTAGTAAAAATGGCAAGTTGCAAAGCATGCCAGTAAGTTGCCCTAAAGTTTGGGCATCACTGTTCTACTGTGTTCTGTTTGCTTTCAGCACCCATTTTCCTGCCTCTTCTTGGTGTGGCGGTGCCCAAACTGTGGCTGTTTCTCATCGGAAACACACTCACACAGTATCCTTGCTTTACTTTCAAATAGCAAATCTCTTATGGTTATTAAGAATATGTAACAAAAGATCGTTTCTAGGATGTCGCAAAGGGGAACAACCACATGTGGAAATACACCACTACAACCACATGTGGAAATACACCACTACAACCACATGTGGAAATACACCACTACAGCCACATGTGGAAATACACCACTACAGCCACATGTGGAAATACACCAATACAACCACATGTGGAAATACACCACTACAACCACATGTGGAAATACACCACTACAACCACATGTGGAAATACACCACTACAGCCACATGTGGAAATACACCACTACAGCCACATGTGGAAATACACCACTACAACCACATGTGGAAATACACCACTACAACCACATGTGGAAATACACCACTACAACCACACGTGGAAATACACCACTACAGCCACATGTGGAAATACACCAATACAACCACATGTGGAAATACACCACTACAGCCACATGGAAATACACCACTACAACCACATGTGGAAATACACCACTACAACCACATGTGGAAATACACCACTACAGCCACATGTGGAAATACACCACTACAGCCACATGTGGAAATACACCAATACAACCACATGTGGAAATACACCACTACAACCACATGTGGAAATACACCACTACAACCACATGTGGAAATACACCACTACAGCCACATGTGGAAATACACCACTACAGCCACATGTGGAAATACACCACTACAACCACATGTGGAAATACACCACTACAACCACATGTGGAAATACGCCACTACAGCCACATATGGAAATACACCACTACAACCACATGTGGAAATACACCACTACAGCCACATGTGGAAATACACCACTACAGCCACATGTGGAAATACACCACTACAGCCACATGTGGAAATACACCACTACAGCCACATGTGGAAATACACCACTACAACCACATGTGGAAATACACCACTACAACCACATGTGGAAATACACCACTACAACCACATGTGGAAATACGCCACTACAGCCACATGTGGAAATACACCACTACAGCCACATGTGGAAATACACCACTACAGCGACATTTGGAAATACACCACTACAGCCACATGTGGAAATACACCACTACAACCACATGTGGAAATACACCACTACAACCACATGTGGAAATACACCACTACAACCACATGTGGAAATACACCACTACAACAACATGGAAATACACCACTACAGCCACATGTGGAAATACACCACTACAGCCACATGTGGAAATACACCACAACAGCCACATGTGGAAATACACCACTACAGCCACATGTGGAAATACACCACTACAACCACACGTGGAAATACACCACTACAACCACATGTGGAAATACACCACTACAACCACACGTGGAAATACACCACTACAACCACACGTGGAAATACACCACTACAACCACATGTGGAAATACACCACTACAACCACATGTGGAAATACACCACTACAACCACATGTGGAAATACACCACTACAACCACACGTGGAAATACACCACTACAGCCACATGTGGAAATACACCACTACAACCACATGTGGAAATACACCACTACAACCACATGTGGAAATACACCACTACAGCCACATGTGGAAATACACCACTACAACCACATGTGGAAATACACCACTACAACCACGTGGAAATACACTACTACAGCCACATGTGGAAATACACCACAACCACATGTGGAAATACACCACTACAACCACATGTGGATGTACACCGCTACAACCACATGTGGAAGTGTAGTATTCATCGACACCTTTTACAAAAATACACAATACAGTTTTCTGCATGTTATTCTGTTTTGAAATACCTTATTTAGGTCTGCTGTAAATAGTAAATAAATAATTTTCAGGAATGTTTTTATGAAATGTATTGATTGCTGTTAGTTCTGTGGATTTACTGTTATATCTATATATATAGATATATTAATTGTATTATATATATCATTAATAAATATATATATATCTATATTAATTACAACAACAGTAATAATATGCAGCAAATGCAATATCACTATTATATGTAAATCAAATGTGTGAATTAATTGTAGTTGTAGAAAATAGTTATTTGAGAAATCAGTGATTGTGACGACTCCTAGCCTGGATTCCTTGACTCGATAACAGATACGTGTGTATCCGTGCCGTCTTCATCTTGACGACAGAGTGCACATCATTAAGCGTAACGCTGGTCGTGACACTTCGCAAGTTCCTCTCTCTTCTCTTCTCTATTGTCTATTTCAGCAACCCGTTCACACTGTATCACTGGCTTGGCACCGCCTTTGTCTTCAGCGGAACACTTCTCTTCACCGATGCCTTCGCTTTGATCAGCCTTGCATTCACCCACCTGAGGGCGCTACTGTCAACGAAGAAGAAGACTGCCTAGATGGTCCAGTGCATAGATGGACCAGTGCATAGATCGACCAATGCTGTGGGTCCATTTCTTTGAGGCTGGTTCCTGGGATCACCACCAGGAGCGCAGTTGTGGCAGGCATTGTGATCACGTTAAATTATGCCGTTCATAACAAACGCATGATGCTCTTTCAATGTTCATTCTGCGTAAAATTACAGTACCGGTAAAAAGTCTGTCGTAGATATGGAATATTTTTTATATGTGTTATGTGATTAGTCAGCTGTTAATTATATAACAAATACTGAAAAATTAATAAAATATTAATTAACAATTAAGCTGGAGTGGCCAACACTGGATTAAATCAATGTACTATGAAACTAGGATCCTGTTTTAGTAGTATGCCTATTTAAGCCAGTTTTGGGCACTCCATTTTAATTTTTTTTATTATTTTATTAATTTTTCATTATTTGTTAATTAATTAACAACTGACAAATCACTTAACACATATTTAAAAAACACTATTCCATATCTATGGCACATATACAACATATGTTGACAATTTCAATCTTTTCTGATGCTCAATTAGAGAATATTCCTAAAATATTAGATGGTCCAGTGGCTTTTTACTGTTACTGCATATTCTCGTCATTAGTGTGACAAGAAATATTAAGTTGCAATATAAGTGATGTATGTGTGCTACGAAAATTTAGCCCTGGAGTTGGCATTGTTTTGTTATAGACACACAACTGTTTAGACATTTAAAGATCAACAGCTGAAACTCAGAATGCACAAATTAGTGGTCCAAAACGAGGACAATAAAACGAAAGTGAATAAAAACAGGAACTTGTCAACTTTAGAAGATGTGGCCACTATGCAAGGGTTGCAATTCCCTGGCTGGCACGACGACACACAGGAAGACTGGTAGTGATGGGTTGATGTGAAGTTGACGGAAGCACAACTTGTACTTTATATTAGAGAATTGGAAAGAAATACTGTTTCAGCAAAGAATACAGTAAACTATCATTGTAGACATGTAGCCCAATCTGGTGACATTCCCTATAACAAACCTTCCAGTCGTGTCCTCTTTATGTGCACAATGGCGGTGTGTGTTAAATAATGTAATTATTTTTAAAGTTTACATTTTGTCACCAGCTACTAATTTTACATTGTTGTTACAATGGTGGCACATTGGTGTTGCAATGGTATTACATTGGTGTAATTATCTTGGCTGTTTCCTGGCCCACTGTGTGGCGCCACTGTTGTGGTGAAACCTTTAAACTGTTTTGTTGTGACAAATCCTACAGAATGCATATACTCATTTCAGTGGTTTTGACGATATGCTGCCTACCTAAGTTTGTTTTAGAGTCTCTGCATGTTCTACAGCAGCTTCCATGAGCCACCCAGTCATAATTCACCGGCAAACTCTAAGTTCTCTAGTGATCATGGGAAGGCTGTATCCCCGTCTCTGTCAGTCGCTGAGTGCCTCTCGTACTTCTTTATTGCTTCACTGATTTGTCTTAAGTCAGAAATCGTTCTCTGGCCAACACTCACATCTCTATAGTACAACCTTCCTTTGATCTTCCCAGAACTGCTGTCATGTGATGACTACCAACATAGTCACGTGACACAAGAGAACTTAAGTTTCTTCAGCATAAATGTTGCAGGGTCTGATACTAACTAGATGCTAAAACTTAAGATGATTCTTGTTTGTGGAAAGTGTATCGTTATGGTTCTGATATTTTTACAAAGATTGATATTATGTAAGCTGATAACAATGTAGGCAGGCGCCTTTATAATGTTCAGAAGGTTCTAAAGCACATGTTTACCAAATACAAGCTTGTTATTTATCCAGCAACAATGAAACATTGCAGAAATGTTATCATTAAGATATATTCAACTTGAGATATCATTATGGGTATAGTTTCAAAATTGCCAATCGTGTGAAGCATGTTTAACACAAACAGGGTTTTGCTAACGCACTCACAATTACTGTAAATAAGTAGATGAATTGTAATACCACATACCGTATTCGACCTAATGAGCGCACGCTATGCTTGAAAAGAAAATTGCAAAAATGTCAAGGAATCTGTTCTTATAAGCGTACACCAACATTTTTTCTCTAGACAATAAGGTAACTGTTTAACACTAGTGGTGTCATTTATTGACTAGTGCAGAACAACTGAAAAGTGGTGCCAACTGTTTGTTATTACAATAATTACGGATTACGTTAATTTGGGCATGTACGCTTAATAGGTCGAATAAGGTACATGTTTCTATCAAGCTTGCACACATGTCCGACGATTCTGTGTTTGATCAAATATGACAGATATATAGGTTAACTTAATTATCTGTTGTAATGACAAGACGTAATTGTTAGTGATAATTGGGTTACATACAGCACAAACAAAATATGTTAGTTGTAACATGGGTGGATCTGATTCGAGAGCACATTTATGGTTGGTTCTTGAAATTTGGTGGAAAGTGTACAGTTTGGTTTCAATTCTGTGGATATATTGTATGTGTACGCAAAGTATTATTTGAAAATTATTATATTCTTGTTAGTCCACTGACTATATATGCAGTGTTGTGTCTACAACATTATCTTTATATGGTCTATCATTTCATGTGACACTAGCTTACTAAATGAAAACAAATCTTCATACTGTTCTGTAACATTCTTGTTCTGCTATGAGTAGTGTTGTTCATTCTTTGTAAAGAGACCAACACAACCCTATTCTGTGTGACAACCTGGGCAAGTAGGTCATGTCATAATTCAGCGTGAAGGAAATTGTGACTTTGTGTGAGGCACAGTTGATGTGGATCTCATATACATTTGTCTAAGTTGCACAGTTCTTAACAGGTTTCTAAGTTTAACAGCGGCTAAGACAACCTGGGTCTATAATGTAGGTAGATGTGTGTTATTGTGTACTGATTGTGGGGCAGTGGCATATTGGTTAGAACGTCAGACCCTCAATCAAGAGAACTGGGGTTCATGCCGTTTCGAAGCTTGGGCAAGTTTGTTCACCTCGCGTTCGCTTGCTGTATGATTGAGTACCAGGGATGGAATTATAAGAACAAACAGCTTTCACGCAGCAATTGCAGCATGGCTGGATGTTGAAATGGTGTTTGTGTGAACAGATCTGCTAGGAGCAAAGTGTAATATGCTTTTGGTAACAATTGTTAGAGGGGTGCAGTATAAACTGAATGCTTTGCTTTGAACAGTGTTCAAGACTTCTATGAACAGTTTGGGAAATGTATTTCACTCCTTGCTGTCAAGGTTGAGCAGCTGCTGGTTGTTGCCACAAGTACTCAGTATTTCACTCCTTGCTGTCAAGGTTGAGCAGCTGCAGGTTGTTGCCACAAGTACTCAGTATTTCAATCCTTGCTGTCAAGGTTGAGCAGCGGCTGGTTGTTGCAACGAGTACTCAGTATTTCAATCCTTGCTGTCAAGGTTGAGCAGCTGCTGGTTGTTGCCACGAGTGCTCAGTATTTCACTCCTTGCTGTCAAGGTTGAGCAGCTGCTGGATGTTGCCACGAGTGCTCAGTATTTCACTCCTTGCTGTCAAGGTTGAGCAGCTGCTGGTTGTTGCAACGAGTACTCAGTATTTCACTCCTTGCTGTCAAGGTTGAGCAGCTGCTGGTTGTTGCAACGAGTACTCAGTATTTCAATCCTTGCTGTCAAGGTTGAGCAGCTGCTGGTTGTTTCCACAAGTACTCAGTATTTCACTCCTTGCTGTCAAGGTTGAGCAGCTGCTGGTTGTTGACACGAGTACTCAGTATTTCACTCCTTGCTTTCAAGGTTGAGCAGTGGCTGGTTGTTGCCACGAGTACTCAGTATTTCACTCCTTGCTGTCAAGGTTGAGCAGCTGCTGGTTGTTGCCACAAGTACTCAGTATTTCACTCCTTGCTGTCAAGGTTGAGCAGCTGCAGGTTGTTGCCACGAGTACTCAGTATTTCACTCCTTGCTGTCAAGGTTGAGCAGCTGCAGGTTGTTGCCACAAGTACTCAGTATTTCACTCCTTGCTGTCAAGGTTGAGCAGCGGCTGGTTGTTGCCACGAGTACTCAGTATTTCACTCCTTGCTGTCAAGGTTGAGCAGCGGCTGGTTGTTGCCACGAGTACTCAGTATTTCACTCCTTGCTGTCAAGGTTGAGCAGCTGCTGGTTGTTGCAACGAGTACTCAGTATTTCAATCCTTGCTGTCAAGGTTGAGCAGCTGCTGGTTGTTGCCACGAGTACTCAGTATTTCACTCCTTGCTGTCAAGGTTGAGCAGCTGCAGGTTGTTGCCACAAGTACTCAGTATTTCACTCCTTGCTGTCAAGGTTGAGCAGCTGCTGGTTGTTGCCACAAGTACTCAGTACTTCACTCCTTGCTGTCAAGGTTGAGCAGCTGCAGGTTGTTGCCACGAGTACTCAGTATTTCACTCCTTGCTGTCAAGGTTGAGCAGCTGCAGGTTGTTGCCACGAGTACTCAGTATTTCACTCCTTGCTGTCAAGGTTGAGCAGCTGCTGGTTGTTGCCACGAGTACTCAGTATTTCACTCCTTGCTGTCAAGGTTGAGCAGCTGCTGGTTGTTGCAACGAGTACTCAGTATTTCACTCCTTGCTGTCAAGGTTGAGCAGCTGCTGGTTGTTGCCACGAGTACTCAGTATTTCACTCCTTGCTGTCGAGGTTGAGCAGCTGCAGGTTGTTGCCACGAGTACTCAGTATTTCACTCCTTGCTGTCAAGGTTGAGCAGCTGCAGGTTGTTGCCACGAGTACTCAGTATTTCACTCCTTGCTGTCAAGGTTGAGCAGCTGCTGGTTGTTGCCACGAGTACTCAGTATTTCACTCCTTGCTGTCAAGGTTGAGCAGCTGCAGGTTGTTGCCACGAGTACTCAGTATTTCACTCCTTGCTGTCAAGGTTGAGCAGCTGCTGGTTGTTGCCACGAGTACTCAGTATTTCACTCCTTGCTGTCAAGGTTGAGCAGCTGCAGGTTGTTGCCACGAGTACTCAGTATTTCACTCCTTGCTGTCAAGGTTGAGCAGCTGCTGGTTGTTGCCACGAGTACTCAGTATTTCACTCCTTGCTGTCAAGGTTGAGCAGCTGCTGGTTGTTGCCATGAATACTCAGTATTTCACTCCTTGCTGTCAAGGTTGAGCAGCTGCATGTTGTTGCCACAAGTACTCAGTATTTCACTCCTTGCTGTCAAGGTTGAGCAGCTGCTGGTTGTTGCCACGAATACTCAGTATTTCACTCCTTGCTGTCAAGGTTGAGCAGCTGCTGGTTGTTGCCACGAGTACTCAGTATTTCACTCCTTGCTGTCAAGGTTGAGCAGCTGCTGGTTGTTGCCACGAGTACTCAGTATTTCACTCCTTGCTGTCAAGGTTGAGCAGCTGCAGGTTGTTGCCACGAGTACTCAGTATATTCAGTACTTACCTTTAGTACAGTAAAAGCAAATTTGAGTATTCTGAAAGTATACGGTCTGCTGGAATTACCTTATTGCATTCCTGCAGTAATTTTAATGCAGCTGATTACCAAATTACCAGCAGTGGATTTTTGTTTTGTTTTTCTTATCCTGTAGTTACACTTCTAGTCATCAGTCTGGTTATTGAGCAAAATTATGGAATGATAATGATGATACAGGCTGTACTTGAAATGTTGCTACAACTCTTGCTACGTAATCTAATATGTGCAATATTATTGTCTACTTGTGTTCCCAAAAAATTATTAAAAATGGAAATACAGTCAGTGGAATGAATGTTTGGACCAAAGATTGTCTCTCGT
Organism: Lamellibrachia satsuma; assembly: GCA_033239005.1. Taxonomy (NCBI): domain Eukaryota; kingdom Metazoa; phylum Annelida; class Polychaeta; order Sabellida; family Siboglinidae; genus Lamellibrachia; species Lamellibrachia satsuma. The sequence continues at coordinate 3,577,218 of BSQZ01000004.1, forward strand.
TTTGGTGCAGTGTTTGATGTTGTTAATCATCAAGTACAAAATATTATTAATTTTTTTGGATAATTATATATTTGTTCAACTGTGCAGGATATGAATATGATGTTAATGTTCACTACATGCCCTAATTATGTTTACAAGTATCTTTCTGTCAGGATATCATGTCTCGAGTTTGTGTTATTAAGTATATTGTCACATGATATTTTTAGTGTCATCAAATGTTACCTTTAGTACATGTCATCACACTGTCAGACAGTGTCAGTACATTTATGATATCAGGTGTTACTTTTGGTACATTTATGATATCAATTTCAGTACATTTATGATATCATGTGTCACTTTCAGTACATTTATGATGTCATGTTCAGTACATTTATGATATCAAGGGTCACTTTCAGTACATTTATGATATCATGTGTCACTTTCAGTACTTTTGTGATATCAAGTGTCACTTTCAGTACATTTATGATACCAAGTGTCACATTTATGATATATCAAGTGCCAGTACATTTATGATATCAAGTGTTACTTTCAGTACATTCATGTTATCAAGTGTCACTTTCAGTACATTCATGTTATCAAGTATCACTTTCTGTTCATTATCAAATGTCACTTTTAGTACATTTATGCTGCCGAGTTTCAGTTTTAGTACCTATTACCGTGATATGTTTTACTGTGATGCATAATGCCAATGATGCTGTGTATGTATATGTATTTTATTGTAGTTGATATTGAAATACACATTTTAGCATGAAAAAAGTTTGACTTTCTGGACATTTTATCTATTCAATTGCAGATCCATTAGTTTTCGTTGCGACAAAAACTAACACCAAAGTTGTTTCAGCGAGAACACTGAGAAAGTGTGATCTGGCCGGTGTATGTCACACTAGTAGTGTAATATATTATATGTAAACATGGTTGCCAAGGCAAAGCTTGAAGGACGTCATACTAGTAGTGTAATATATTATATGTAAACATGGTTGCCAAGGCAAAGCTTGATGGACGTCACACTCATAATTAGGATTGTGACGTAAAACTCTGCATCTGACAATTTCTGTCAGTCAAACGTACATTTAAAGGGAATGAACAATTTTTATTGGTTAACTGAATATCTGTTACAGGACATTGCAACGCGGAATTTATTAATATCTATAAGACTATAACGTTGGATTGTTAAAAATAATATCCGTATAAACACGTTACTGTTGTGACCAACGAAATCAAATATGCCCATTTTGACATATTAGATTTAGGGGTTATAATATCAGAGCTTGTTGATGCCACACTAGTTTACTGATCAGCAGCAAAAATAATGGAATGACAAAGGCGTGAGAAACAGTGTCGACAGAAACCCTGTGATGTGTACTTTATTCCGTTCTGCACATTACACACATTACTCTCAAACATGACTAGAAATTCAGCCAACATCATCAACCCCAGCCACTTCAACCACATTATCATCAACCCCAGCCACTTCAACCACAACCCCAGCCACTTCAACCACAATATCATCAACCCCAGCCACTTCAACCACATCATCAACCCCAGCCACTTCAACCACAACATCATCAACCCCAGCCACTTCAACCACAATATCATCAACCCCAGCCACTTCAACCACATCATCAACCCCAGCCACTTCAACCACAACATTGTAATCCTGCTTCCTACGGCTTCAGATTACCGTATTCAACCTATTAAGCGTACACGCCCCAATTAGCGTAAACCCCTTCTTTAATCATTTCTAATTTGACTAGTGTGGAATAACTGCACTACTTTTCAGTTGTTCTACACTAGTCACCATATGACACCACTAGTGTTAAACAGTTACCTTATTGTCCAGAGAAAAAATTTGCTGTACGCTTCTAAGAACAGACATTTTCATATTCCTTTACATTTTTCGATGGCCCAATTTTTTTCAAGCATACTGTACGCTTATTAGGTCGAATACGGTATCTGTAGACTTGTTCTTTAACACCAGATGGAGTAACATCATCACGTGCTCAGAAGTTCAATTGACTAAATTCAACAGTTAGCTACTTTCCCACATAATGATATTATCTTCATTCTAAAGCTGTTACACAATATCAGCGTGTATGTTGATTCCTGTTACATTCATATTGAAAATATGTTAGTTACCTGTCAGAAGAATACTGGTTGTGCTCTACGGAGCTTTTGGAAGCTTTGCAGTCCCAGTGTTAGAATGCACTGTTTTCTGGTGTCGTAACCAGGATGTTGATTGCCACATGGAGTGACATCAGACAACAGTGCATTCTATCGCTGATGAATAGACCATGAAGGTTCCAAAAGTTTCGTAGAGCACAACCAATATTCTGACAGGCAACTAACGTTACACAATGTTTTTCTGAATGACAAAACTGGTAACAAACAAACACAACAGGGTAGATTATGAGTCAGCACTTGCCATCATTATCATATTATTATTATTGTCTGCATTACTAGTTTGTATTATTGGTGATATACAATTATGCAAGGAATGAAATCGGACACTATCACATGTGGAAAGAACAAACAGCACTAGCTCACACTGAAATTCAGAAACCTGTAAGTATTTACCATTAAAACAGCTTGAGTCTCCCGAGGAATTTAGCGCAACAGAAGTGTTTTATATTTTATTTTATATTTCTGTAGTCCATCAATGAATATATACAAGATCAGAGAAAGAGAAATATACACATTATTTAATACTGGCTAAACAATGAAAATCTAAAGTTAGAGAAGATATTAACTGAAAAATCACATCCTAATAACTGGATGTCATAAATATTCAACCTTCTGACATTATTGCAGAAGGCAAAATTAATGTATCAGTGGGCCATACGATGTCAATGTATCAATGGACCATACAATTTCAATTTATCAGTGAGCCATATGATTTCAATGTATCAGTAGGACATACGATGACAATGTATCAGTGGGCCATACGATTTCACTGTATCAGTGGGCCATACAATGTCAATGTATCAGTGGGCCATACGATGTCAATGTATCAGTGGACCATACGATGTCAATGTATCAATGGGCCATATGATGTCAATGTATCAGTGGGCCATACGATGTCAATGTATCAGTTTGCCACACTGTTTTAATATATGGACCACAACTGTTGATCAGGAACATTGTGATTATGTAAAGAAAGTGATTTTAAAGATAGAGAGTTAAACTTGGTCCAACTCTAACTTGAACATCAACTGTCAAATAGAACATGCATAAATTCTTGATGAGATACACTTCACCTATACAACACGTACGACCGCCATGCCATGTATTATACCTTATAATAAACATATCAGTGTTTCACCCGAGACTGTATGATACTTTAACATCTGCCATTGTACAAACAATTATGTTGGTATAATCATGAACTTGGTGAAATATAGAGACAGAATATTACAATTCCAGTCACATAACAAGCAAACAACATGCAACTATTTGATTATGCAATGTCAGCATCTGATGGTGCTTACAGTCATACTTTATCAGATACATGTATCATATGCCATACATGTCACGTGTGTTCTCATAGCAGGCCTTGAGCACAACATCTATGTGGATGCCCTTGAGTTTGGCCACTTCCTCTGCTACTGTGATAACCATTCCTGGGTGGCAGAACTCCATGTCTGCCTTCGGGATCTAGAATACAGGACAGTTTATGTTTTATCGCTGTAGTGTGTCACTTAGGCTGTCAGCTGGTTCCATCAGTTCTACATATTGCAACTCTTCACTACAGATATACCTAGAAGTTGCTTTAACTTTTGATCATTTTGATAAAGTGTTCTACAAGTTGTATAGAGAATACGCTAAATACAACACTCAAAACGTTATTTGGCAAGCATAATTACTTCCACAGATATTTCTTCCAAATGTGAAAAACACGGTTTTGAGAAAATGGCCGTCCAAAATAGTAAAATGGGATTTACTACTTGAAAGAGGCTTTATCTATGAATAAAAGTGATTTAGATGTATGTACTTGTTATAAAAGTGAAATGTATGGTTAGAAATTTACAAAACTATCAGAATACAGTGGAAATTGTGATTTTTTTCCAAAAATGCCATTTCACCTGCTGTGTCTCCCCGTAATAGCAATACAAGAAAGAAACGAGTACCCACCCTCCAGGGCACGAAGTAGGGCGTGTCCGTCTCAATAAGCAGTTTGTTGAGAGGGATGAAGCGAGCCACATCCTTGAGAGGGAAGGCCCTACGACTCCGATGGGTGAGCAGGGCTGTGAGTCCGATGTAGGAGTTGGGAAACTTATGCAGCCAGGTCTGGGCTTCCTCCCAAGTGCCCGTGAAGCAGTGCCGGTGGATCTTGTGGTTCCGGGGGATGTGCTGAAAACACAGCAAGACAACATTGTATTAAGCTGGGGGTGGGGGGGCAGACTACTGTAATGAAAAAAATTGGGAATCTGTTCTTATAAGCATACAACAAATTTTTTTCTGTACACAATAAGGTAACTCTTTAACACTACTGGTGTCATTTGGTCACTAGTGTAGAACAACTGAAAAGTGGTGGCAACTGTTTAACACCAGATGGCAACACTTTTTTCAATTGTCAATTTTCAATCATCATTACTTGAGCTTTTTGGGAACCTTACCTTTGTCTGTGTATATAATGTAGAGGCCCTAAAGCCCGGCCCGTGCAGGGCACTAGTGTATATGTACCACGTACACTCTGAGCAGTCTCCAATAAATGGGTCATTTTTGCATAGTGGCGTATTTAAAGCAGTTTTCATTATTCAAGCGACGTACGTAAGAAATACAGTTAATTTGTAGCTATCATGGTCTGTATATCAGGAATTACTAACAACAATATTAACCCATTAGGCCCCAGGATTTTATTAAAACATGCTCTCCTGTTCCCAGGATTTCTGGCAAATTTTTAGCGATTTTACCTCCTTGTGTTCAAAAATCTGTAGAAAAAAGCTCTGGATTATTGTGTGAAAGCCAGCGGGAAAGATCTAAGTGAGAGAGTTTAACACAACTTTTACATCAGACCCTTACAAAGGAAGGTGAGAATTTACATTTTCCCAGATGGAAAATTGTTGTATATCTCAGGAAGTAGCAGCAGTAGTTGACTAATAAGCCTTCTACATAACAATAATGCATGGTCTTATATAGTGCCAGTATCTGCCAAGACAAGGTGCTCATGGAGCCTCCTCCATTATCACAGCAAGTGTTGGCAGCAGCTAATGCAGCGGCCATGTGGGTTTTTGTAGATCAACAAAACTGGCTCTGTGAGTTCACAAATTTTTCCCGTTCCCTGGCACAGACACCAGGTAGAAGGGACCAACAGCTTTTAGTCTCTTACGAAAGACAAACACTTTCGATTGACAGTCTGGTGCCATTGAACCACCGCATCCCACTCTGTCGACTGTCCTCACCTTCTCTAGTTCTGTGATAATGTCCGCCTCCGACTCTCGAGAGTGGATCACAATAGGCTTGTTGATCTGAGTGGCGAGCTTCAACTGGCGAGCCAAGACTTCTTTCTGGATCTCGTGGTGCTGATAGAAACTGCAAACAACATTGCTCAGTTTCTGACTAATCACCAATACATTTTCAGCGTCATGTCGCGGAGAAAAAAATTCGGAAATATTGTTATACTTTCAGGAAATTTTAAGGGCAACACCTATAAAATGGTAATATTCAAAGGCGTTTGATTACTATTAAAAATAAAAACATTTTGAAATCGTTATTATTTTTAAGGTATGTGTGAACTGTGCACTTACGTTCCCGAGTAGTCAAGTCCTATTTCTCCAACGGCCACCATCTTGTCATGTGTCAACATGGTTTTCATTGCTCGCTCCGCCCGCGCCGTGAAGTTGGTTGCACATTTCGGGTGACACCCGACAGCGCCCCACACACTGTCCTCACGCAACAGGTCGCTCCACAGGCCCGCTAGGACAATGAAGGACACAGTTAGGATACCCAACAGCCTGCAAACACAATGAAGGACAAGGCTAGGACACTCGACATGCCTGCTGTGACAATAACGGACAAGGTTAGGACACCCAATAGGCCTGCAAACACAACGAAGGACAAGGCTAGGAAACTCGACATGCCTGCTATGACAATAATGGACAAGGTTAGGACACCCCACAGGCCCGCTAACACAATGAAAGACAAGGTTAGGTCACACTACAGGCCCGTTAACACAATATAGGACAATGTTAGGTCACAAATGCATTGAATATGTTTAAAAACTAAATTGCAAATATCTGATAAGTGCAGACTACACAACGATGAATATTGTTGGACTCTTCTCCACCTGCCATCTGGAGTTTCTTGCTTTGAATGGCAATCTTGTTAAACGTTATTTGAAAGCACAATCTCAGTAGCTCCCAAAATGCACTTTAACATAGCCACAAAAAGGTGAGTATACCTGTATAAGGTTGAAAGGAACAGGTGTCGAACTTGGCGGCAGCTAAAGGCAACATCTCAGACAAGGCTTCTCCTTAATAGTACATCAATTTGTTTGACAACAACGATCATTTAACAATATATACATTGTATTAAGACATTTGTGATTATACAAGATTTTTTATTGGCCTCGGTGCCCTGCATATTGGCCTTGGTGCCCCAAAAATATATGAATGTCAAGGCCAGCTGGCCTTACCCTAATTTTGGCAAAATTCAAGGCCTGACAGAATATATATATAGAGATGACTTATATTATGTTCCAACACTCACCCTCAGTTGTGAATGTGTGCGGATGACAGAAAACGGTCACACAGCCAGCAAAGTTGTCGGGGAACGTGTCCTTGTTAACAGTCACATACTTCTGGAATGTTCCCTTGAAGCCAGTTCGATCGTAGAGAAAGTCGATATGGCAGTGCGAATCCAAGAACTGCTCGGAACTCTTCTCAAATATCTCATGTAGCTTTGCACGCCAGTCAAAGCTTGGCCACGAGCTGATCCGGTCAGTGTGCTTCTCGGCGTACGTTGACTGTGGCTGTATCTTTGCCATGAGCGACTGCGCCCTGGAAGCAGTGGCCGACTCTTGAAGCAGGCGTTGCATACGAGGCGGAAGATTCCATCTCGTCTGGGCACGATTCGTGGATTTCGACTGAATGTCACCATTGTAATTTCCACCATAGGAACTGTTGCCAAGATACGCTCCATTGGGCGTGGTTGACTTGTTGGGAAACATCTCGTATCTGTTCTGTGACTTTTCCGTTGACTTGCGGGATTCCCCATCAAACCAGTCGATCTCACCCTCTTCCTTCTTGCCGTATTTGTCACCGTCGATAACCTCAACTTTGCCCGTCGAGGTGTCATCATCAAACGACGCCGACAGTTCGCTCCATGTCTCCTGGGACATGTTGCTGGAGACGGAACAACACCTAAACTGACTGACACGCTGCAAAGTAGACGGACTTGACTCTACCGAGCTTCCCAGTCCACACAGGTTCAAGTCACTGTCGACAGAACTTGACACAGATGCCATTCCACCACGACTGCTGTCCCTAGAACCGCCCGTCAAAGGGGTGACACTGCTGTCCTTTGAACCTCCCCTTGTAGGGGCGACATTGCTCACCAACAACCGTCTTTGATGCACACTCGATGCAGACTTGCGTCGAGGCGTTAGAAAAGTCGGCTCATTGGCACCATCTGGCATGGGTATGCAATCTGTCACTGGAGTACTGGTGCGTACCCACAGTCCGTACGGACTGCATCGCGGAACAGTGCACACCTCGTTGGAACCAGTCGGTTCCTGTTCATTGTCTTTCCTCCAACTCCCTCGGGTGCTGTCTGTTACCCTGCTCTCAGGGGTTCCCCCATTCCCTGAGGTGCTGGACTTGACGCAAGGAAGTGTGGCGTTCAAGACTGTGGGATATCGGGGTGTGCGTGACATCGAGTCAACAGCGCTGACAGTACTGAAACTGCTTGACAAGCGCATTGCTGGCGGCACGTAATGTGCCACCGTGAATTTCACCTTCCCTTGTGACTGTACTGTCCCCTGTTGGCAGTTTTCTGTTTCTGCCACCATCTTGGAAATTGCCATATCTGCACAGTGGTGCAACAGTGAATCGTTGGCAAGAGAATCGTCTGCTTTGTACGATGACGAAATTATACAGTCATTGAGGCTGGCTGGTGCCGTTACATGTGGCTCACAATCTGCCATGTTTTTCTGACTACTGCCACTTACCCATGTGTAACTGTTGAAACCTGTGTCGGCATGGATATGCCCGTGTGGGGCACTGTTCACATACCCTGAAGTAACTTTTCTGTCACCTGTCGAAGAGCCACGAGTTCTTGATGGGAGATTCACAACAGTTGTCTGATGGTTACCAAGTTGCGACGATTGCTTATTTTGCTCGACATTGTCCTGTGCACCACCATTTCTTGTGTCAGAGGAAGACCAGTCGAACTGCACAGATGGCGCCACAGCGTGGACGACTGGTGAGCAAGGAGCTTGCGTGACGTATGATGCTGTGGTGGGTTGGGTTGTAGGCCATGTTGTGTAAGAGCTGTTGACGGATTTTTCTTCCGACTGGGAGGTGGGTTCGTCGGGATGGGGGGTGGTGGGTGGCGGTGGAGGGGGAACAAGACAACTAGCCAGCAACTGAAGATCAGCTGCAAGGGGACTTGTAGCTAAGGGACTTGTAGCTAGGGAACTTGTAGCTAGGGGACTTGTAGCTAGGGGACTTGTAGCTAGAGGACTTGTAGCTAGGGGACTTGTAGCTAGAGAACTAGTTGCAATGGGAGTGGTTGTGGGTGACACCACTGGAGCACTGCACATGCTAGCTGGTGGACTCTGACCCAGAAACTGAATCAGCTGCATTCCCGCACACGGAGGGTACCAGCCCTCGGGGCAGCTACAACTACCTTGGTGGTACCAAGGACCCAACGGTGGTCTTGGCCACATGTGTCCAGAGTTGTCCAAAAACATCAAGTCTGGTGGAGGAGTTGGAGATCCAGAATTTTCTCCACGTGGATACCACTGCTGAGGTGGAGGAGGGGGGTACCTCAGTCTGGGGCTACAGGCAGGCGGGCTGGGCAGACACCCCGGGTAACTGGAGTTTAGGAGCATGTCTGACTGTGGTTGGTTCATGTTTCCTGCAACAATATAGAGAAGACTTACACAGTGGTTAATATAATTAATTTTAACGTAATTTTATTTTAATGTATTTATTTAATTATTTATTTTTACTTGTGCTTTGTGCTTCGAGTAGTTTTAGTGCTTTGAGTAGTTTCTAACTAGACTTGGAGCTATACAAGTGAAATATTTATTTGTTTGTTATTTAGAAGACACTTCAATTTAACTACAGTGTATGCACATTTTAATTGGCTTACAACAATTGGCTTTGATTGTAATCAATTCTAATCACTCATAAAGTGTAATCACAATCAACATTTTCTAAAGCAATATATTATCAATCAGGACTAAAGGAACAGATATTGATGTAATATATTACATATTCATATAATTAAACTGTAGCCATAACATTTTCTGCACACATCATATCCACTAATACCCAGACATTAATTCAAATTTTAGCAAGGATACTAAGAAGGTAATCTTATTCATGTTAAGGTGCCCAAGCCCAATTTACTAGATAGCCTGCTGGCTTGTTGTTCTACATGTACTAGATAGCCTGCAGGCTGGTTGTTCTACATTTACTAGATAGCTTGCTGGCTGGTTGTTCTACATTTACTAGATAGCTTGCTGGCTGGTTGTTCTACATTTACTAGATAGCTTGCTGGCTGGTTGTTCTACATTTACTAGATAGCCTACTGGCTGGTTGTTCTACATTTACTAGATAGCCTGCTGGCTGGTTGCTCTACATTTACAAAGAAGTCCACATTCAAATTGTGACTAACACAAGTGTGCTTTGTAATTGGAATATGACAAAAAACTTTGTCTGGTGACACCTATCGAATGAACCATGAAATATTCTATAGCTGCTCTGTCTATACAGCGCATGCAGTGAACAGTGCAACAAAGGGTGACATTTATTGTGACAACAAGATTTGAACAAGTAACCTACCTGACGGGTGTCCCAGTGAAAACAAGTAACCTAGGATGTCCCAGTGACAAGTAACCTACCTGGCTGGGTGTTCTGGTGACAAGCAACCTACCTGGCTGGGTGCCCTGGTTGCCAGTCTTGTGACGTTTGAACGCGTTGACCCTTGTCTCGTCCTCCAGACGGTCAGTGTCCTCCGGAGGCGACAGGTCCAGGGACATCAGGGGAAGGTAGTCGTAGGAGGAGCGTGGTGGCCACAGCGGGAGTGCCCCTCTCATGCGTTGGTGGCCCAAGTGGCTGGGGTACATGTGGCCGGTGGCTGACAAATAGAAACAGGACCCCACGTCAGCGACCTCAGTGTAACTATGTCTGGCTGTGACATCACGAGGCGTGACAGTGGCTTCAGCATAATCATGACTGACTGTGACATCGTGATTGTTAGTTGGTTCCATCACTTCCATGTAATGACATAAGTTGTCATCAACAGTGTAATGACGTCTGTCATCAACAGTGTAATTGTGCCTGTCATCAACAATGTAACGATGTCTGTCATCAACAGTGTAATGACGTCTGTCATCAACAGTGTAATTGTGCCTGTCATCAACAATGTAACGATGTCTGTCATCAACAGTGTAATGACGTATGTCATCAGCAGTGAAATGACGTCTACTGTCATCAGCAGTGTAACGCTGTCTATCATCAGCAGTGTAATGGCATCTGTTATCAACAATGTAATGAAGTCTGTCATCAGCAGTGACAGCTACTGCGTCACTTCGTCTGCCTGAGATGTAGACATCAGTGACGACAACACCTTTGGAACACCCTGACTTGTTTGTATTGTGACAAGCTGTAACATCAGAGTCATGGTGACACATGTGTGAAGTGTCATGAGATGTGACATGTGCCTCACTGTCAACACCATTAACTGTTACATGACTACATTCACCTGTATCTTCATCTCGACATGACACAGAACTTTCATCTGCAACAGACACCAATGTCACTAATGGTGTCACAGGCGATGTGACCAACAATGGATCTGGTGATGACACCAATGTTGGCTTTGGTGGCACATACATTGTCACTGATGTTGCGTCTGGTGTCACAGGTGATGTCACCGATGTTGTGTCTGGTGCCACAGGCAATGTCACCGATGGTGTTTCTGGTGTTACAGGCAATGTCACCGATGGTGTCTCTGGTGGCATATACATTGTCACCGATGACATATCTGGTGTCACCAATGGTGACTCAAGTGACACTCCATAGTGGTCCCTGTTCCAATCATCTTCCTCCTCTGACAGAGTTCGCCGTTCTGTCATTCTCTGGTGTTGTGGCAATGCTTGCCTTAACACATGCAGTGCTACATTAGTACCAGATTGTTTTTTCCCTTGCCCTTTATTTTGGGGTTCAACAATCCTTTCTTTGGTACCCAGATTCTCAGAATTGGTATGCTTCATTCGCACAGCACCTGTTTTCTTTTTGGGTTCAACAATCCTTTCTCTGCTGCCCAGAATCTCACCACTCGTGTCACGATATGACCTGGTCTGTCTTCTGCGTGCGCTGCCTGCTTTCTTTTTAGGGTCAACAAACCTTTCTTTGCTACCCAAATTCTCAGCATCTGTGCCATGCTCTGGGTTGGTTTGTCTCCTCCGCGTACTGTTGTCTTTCTTCTTAGGGTCAACGCCCCTTTCTCCAGTACCCAGATTCTCATAACTTGTGTCATACTCAGAGCTGGTTTGCCCCTTTGACTTGTCTCCGTGCCTTTTCTTCTTCCTCCTCTTCTTGTCACGCCCGTGTCCACGTGGCATCAAGATACACACTGCAGTGGCTCCCTCTTGTGAATCACAAAAACTGCCTTGTGGATGCGAAGTGGTCACAATGTTATTGCGCGTGCTGGACGATTCCAAGTCTTTGCCTGACCTAGTTTTGTAGAAGCCTCGTTGACGTGATGCTGGTTTCAAAGTCGACGACTGGTTATCGACCTTAACCCCCTGACCATGTAACAAACCCCTCACTGGAATGTTGCCAACAGGGGGCTCAGAACCACCACTGACATTATGTGGAATATGCCTGGAATAAGTTTTATGAAATCTGCGAGTTTTGTCGTTGATTGTCTGTGATTGTGCACCCTCTGAATGAGGTGGTGGGGTGGACAGTCGATGCTGCCGTGTACTACACAGTTTCTCTGACCGGTCTACTGGATGTACATGGTCAGCAGATCGCTGCAGACGGCTATTGCCCAAGCTGAACATATCAGTACATTGGACAGGGTTGTAGACATGAGTTCTATTACATGATGCACCCCAGTCACACAGATCTGGGGGCTCACACCCTGGTGGGACAAGGTCAGGGGTCACATCCGCAGGGGGTGACAACTTCCGAGGGGCCTCCTTGAGTTTTACACCGCAAGATGACCCACAATCGCCCCTGCCATACTGCGCCATCATATCCACAGAACTGCGTGAGTTGAGTCCCTGCACGGATAGGGCAAATATACGGGAAGCTCCCCTCCGGATGCCTTCATCTGCTCCTTCCATGTGGTTGGGAGTTGTACGGCGGGAGCAGGCAGTTCGGGTATTATCCCTGGGGTTGCTGGCATGGTTGTCATCAGCAGATGGAACTGCAAAAGACAACAATCCAATGTGAATGGATATTGTCTACAACTAATGTTCCGCTTGGACCATGCAGCTACAATTAAGACCATAAAGCAATTAGGACCATAAAGCTACAGCTAGGACCATGCAGTTACTACTGGAACACTCTCTGAGACCTTGCAGCTACAACTGGAGTCACACAGCTAGATATGGACCCACATGTTGGACCTCACAGCAACGGATGGTCCTTGCAGCCTAGTCTTGCAACCAGGGCTGCAGCTGGGACCTTTTCAGGCCAAGCCCTTGTAGCTTCTACACACCCATGTGTGGAACCTCACAACATGCAATTGGGACTGCTACACAGGGGACCTTTCAGCAGCAGATGTGACCTTGCAGTCTGAACCATGCACCTATTAGCTACTGGTGCCATAGCCACAAAAGTGGTGCCATGTGATGGGCCAATAAAAGCAAATTATTCAATTTATACTACGGCACGCCCATCCAACATTCGTTGCTCCGGGCGCGTTACACCCTGCCCCCAACAGACCTGTTCAGGCAAACACCATTTCAACTTCCCTTGGAGGCATCCAGCTATGCTGCAATTGCTGCATGAAAGTTGTTCATTCTTATAATTCCACTGTTGGAATACCATCACTGTCTTTATTTATACAGTTGAGTGAACTGTAGCAGTGGCCTAAGCAATCACTGAAGGATACATAAAATTATAATAACAAATTACTAACTAAACAGACTACATTCTTTACTAGTTAAAAACACAATTTAAGTAAATGTCGTGTGGGATTAAGGGAATACAAAGGTGTTGGTATATCTACCTATACCCTAGAGTGGCTGATTATTATGGCTTCAGTGAGATAACACGTGTTTTGTTAGGCACACCATATAATCACACATTTATATCAACACCAATCAAAACAAGTTAAGAAATATAAAAACATCTGATCAACTTAATACTGGTACAATGTATGCTTTGTTAGCACATCTGCATATTTGAGGGGAGGTAGATGCCTGTTATTTTTTTCTGTTACTTTCTTTCCTACATTTCAGTTATATGTGCCGACCCTGCAAATGAGGGTCACAACGTCTTCCACTGCCCAGTCCACGAATGTGGGAAAGAAAGTAAAAAAGAAACAGAAAAAACTCACTGGGAAAAAGGTAACTGGAAAAAAGTAGCGTTCAGACAAGTGTTCATCGAGGCAACTAGTGCATTTGAACTAGCGCATTTACATTTGCTGCTCACTCCTGCGAGAAAGCATAGGCCGCTTCAATCATCTAGTTATGCAGTGTTCGAAATTAAGACCTTTTTATCAGCAGCTGCCAACTCAAAATGTTTCCCGCCGATTCAGTTAACCAAAATGCGCAAGTTATCAGCCCCATCCCGCCGATTCATCCCGGCAGCCACGGCTGGGTCGGATTGTATTAGTGATACACATTACAGTACTTACTAATCTATGCTGATTCTATATAAAATACAATTGTGACAAACTACTTCCTTGCCAGCGGCATATAACTGCCAAGGTCTGCACGTGCATGTGAAACCCCTGGCATTTGTAACATGGATGCCTATTGGATGATTCACATTTAATGACATCACTATCTTGTGGAATACCAGGGGAACTACCAGAGCAAAGATGGCAGACAAAGTTGCGAGAATTCGACAATGTTTGAAGGATATTACACCAATTTACTTCATATAGGTGATACTTAGGAGGCAGACAATCCGACTGACAAAATAATGTGCCAAGACATTCTGATTATTTGTGATATTTGGCTGTGAAAGTGAACTTTGGAGGCTTCGATTTGGAGTGAACCGAGAAGAACAGATTTTTTGCCCATGCCAGGCACGTTATTTTGAATGATTGTAACTGTTTCGCAAATAAAATTTCTATTGAAATGTTTATTAAATTCATTAGTTTAGTTTATTGGTCTGCTAGATATAAGAAATGAACAACAATATTTAGTATGGTTTATATTTATTCAATTATTATTTATTCTAATTTAACCCATTAGGCCCCAGCATTTTATAAAAACAGGTTCCCCTGTTACCAGGATTTCTGGCAAATTTCTAGCAATTTTACCTCCTTGTGTTCAGATATCTGTAAAAAAAACTACTATTCAATATTGACAATTACAAGTTGCGTTTATTTTGAAGAGTAGTAATTTCTCCACATGCATGTATACATAGAAATAGGATATATTAATAAAATGTTGACATTTGCTTACAATTTGCAAAGACAAAATAGTAAGTTTGTTCAAACTTTGAAAGTTATTCTACCTTGCGACTGACATTTGACAATGATCCCATGCTATAACCCTATGCAACCCAGGGAAGAAAATGTGTGTTAGCTTTGCATCACTGAAAAAATTATCAAATTCTGACGTTTATTTTTCAGGTTACACCATATTTTATCATGACAAATATAGAAATAAAAATTTTCGAGATGGCGTGAACAAAACTGATGAAAATAAAGAATGGAAAATGTAATAGTAGCGTGAAATGTAACAGTAATATATTACATTGCCTTCAGCATGTAATAGTAATAGAAAGGAAACTAAGTAACAGTAATATATTACATTGCAATGTAATAGACCCCAGGCCTGTAATGGGAGAAACATAACATACAAGAAAAAGGGGGGGTAATTCAACTAATTTATTCAGCAACTGGTGTGGGGCTAGGAGGTGGGGTAATTAAACTAATTCATTCAGCAACTGGTGTACACAACAAGTTAGGCCTCACTTGGAACACTCATTTATACAATGTCTCTTTATGGAGTGGAGCTAATTGGTGTCATTGCTGATATCTCTCAAATTTGATTCAACTTTAGTGACTACAGGTGAATCCAGTTGTTGGCTCGCAGTGATTTTCTGCTTGCTGAAAAGGGTGGATTTAGCACCTGCCAATCTCCAGGGCTCAATATCCCCTGCAAACTAGCACCAGGTTTAACCCTTGCTGGCTCTGGAAACATGATTAACTCCCCACTTCTTCTAAAAAATACTCAGCTAGCATGTATGGCCATGTCCTTTGTGAGAGTAACAAAGGCATTTTATGGGTAAGGCTAACTGATGTTTTCATTGTAGACTTCCTGGCAAAACAAAAGTCAGTTGTCAGTCTATGTAGTATGTACCTATCAGAGTTATTAAAACATAATCATTTGTAACTACAAATAAGAATATCATGACAGTGGTTTACTTGGAAAACCTTGTTGAATACACATCTTAATTTCATGGGCCATGCCATACTGTTAGATAACCCTACGTCATGAGTATGGTATTCTAGCAATATTCACTCGCCAAATGAAAATATATTTGTATACACCTATTCCTATGCTTACCAATCGGATATGGCCATGCTATTTGCGTCCAAACTCAGCTTATGTAACATATTTTTGCTTTTGTTTACTAAACTAGTCCTCTTTCTGACAAAATAACACGTTTGTTCTGTGTATGCCGGCCTCCCTTAATACGTCACTTATAGCTGTCGCGCTGGTTAATATGTCGACACTCAGTCATTCAGAGAAATTAGTTTAATGCACCGGGCTGGACAAAACCAGATTAAACAATGTTAAACTACAACCCTGCAGTCATTTGCATGTTCACAACCCCCATTTGCACAAGGTCACATATTATGCCTCCCCCTAAGAAATGTACTGGATATGTCAGTGTTGGCAATGACACGATTGCTTCATTAAATGTCTTCACTAGACATAAGCATGAATTGTTTCAAGTGATTGTTTTGAATCTTCTTATAAGTGCCAAAGTGCCTGTTCAGGTGCCACAGTGTCATTCTGATGAAGCTCAACTATGAACATTATCTTGATTAGACTCATTCATTATCTTA
This sequence comes from Lamellibrachia satsuma, assembly GCA_033239005.1. Taxonomy (NCBI): domain Eukaryota; kingdom Metazoa; phylum Annelida; class Polychaeta; order Sabellida; family Siboglinidae; genus Lamellibrachia; species Lamellibrachia satsuma. The sequence goes on from BSQZ01000004.1 coordinate 3,593,652, forward strand.
ATTAAACTAATTGGATCATACTTTATCCTAATTAATTGCATCAGCCTGATCAGTCATCAAGTGAGCATACAGAGATTTAAACTAGTACTTCCAGATTCTAGACTGGTATTTAAAATACGTGTAATTCGCACTACTGGTACTACTGCTACAAATTAGAATGTTTCCAGAAGGCTCCCGTCAGCCTATATAAATACATGTCATGTTTTTTTACAACTGCAGCATAGTTAGACAAATCATTAGAAAACAAACATTTGACTGGCAGTTCAATATCTGTCTAATCCTACCATTCACAATATACTGAACATTGTAAGAACACATCTTTCTGATTGCACATTTATATAAAAATTCCACTACAGTGGCATTACATAGGTGGACAAAAAGTACCAAACAAAGTTTTCTTGTGCCTTTCAGCATATAACTGATGCCAATGTCTAGAAATATCATTATCTCACACGCTGTTTGAAATTGAATGACCCTGATAATTTAAAATTTTTGCTTCAATTATGCAGAATTTCACTATTGAGTATATAAATTGGAAATATCATATTCTAACAGTTTCTGTTTCTCATTTATATATCACAATCATACTCTTGAATAATTGTACTACATATGTCAAATGAAGAAGTCATAATTAAATAATGGACAATTCTGCCACATGGTCAACCTTACCATAATTTTTTTTTTAATTTGGTGTATCTAAGTAAATAAGGTTGCCATTTTGAAGATAAACGATAGAGTGACACAGTAGTCTGTCAAATTTAATAGGAATCTTTGCTCCAATTTGGGTCACATCAGGCATATTCATAACACAAAATCATCTTTTTGTTGTTGCATCATCTAGTATTAATTTTATTTAATAAAAAATAAATATGCAAAGTACATTTTTAGTCTTGAATATGCATAAGTACTTAATATAATAATACAATTCTCTATAGTGCAAAGTTGATAGGGTTGATACCTCATTTGATCAAATATCTGAACTACACTGGATATACACCACAAATAACTCACTATGTGGGTTTAAAGCCATAGCTTTCACCTTAATGCTAGTTCTGTCATAAGGGAAAATTACTACGTCAAGTACTGGAATTCTACATCAACTGGGATATCAGTATTGACATATCAAGAAGCACATGGGTGTGAAATACAATTACACCATCCTAACAAAAGAATTTGATTAACCAAGGATATATCTTAAATATAGTGTGTCCCAAATCCTAAGGTAGTTTATCTTCAAGAGTCCTGTCACCTTAGTCGAATCTGGTCCATTTGGGATACAAAATTAAGAAAGATAGCATGCAAAACTGGAAAGAGCTGAAGAAGTGCTTTTAGATCTAACTATTTTCAAGAAGTACAAATAAACAGAACAAAATAAAAAACCCAAATAGAACAGTGAGGGGAAGAACGTAAATATTCCAGCACATGGACATAACATTAAAGTCAGTTTGCTAGAGTTTTAATAAGAGACTATTTTTTATTAGTAAATATCTAGTTGCATACCCTTATTTATTTAATTAATGTTTGACTGTGAGACAAGTTTTGCATTCATGTTTTATTGAATACTCCAGTTGTTCACTGTTCTCTATTTTAAATCTCAACCAAACAGTTCTCCTGTTTATCTGTTTATTATGCTGTGTAAGTAATGGCTTCTTGAAACACCCAACAGTTATTTATCTTTGAAAAGAATAAGAAAAGACTGAACATTATTGGTGGAAGAGCTGAGATTCAAAGTGTATTTTGTTCATTAAACAAAGTAGCCTATTAAGAACACTCTGACAATAATCATTGATTGGTATTATGGAGTTTTGAAAGTGTGTTAGAGCTCACATGCACGCACACACATTTCTGCATAAGAACATCTGTGTTAGTGCAACAAGTGCAGTTGGAGTATTGCTAAGAGACTACTTTTGTACACTACTGTTATTCAAAGATGCATGCTTGTTTTTGAATATTGCAATTGTCCACAGTTAATTATATAAAATCTTAAGTCATGATGATCTCTTGGGTCTATGTTTCTTTATTAGGTATGCTGCATGAGCGTTGATGAAAGGGTTTCTTGAGAAGCTCAATATATATAGACTTGAAAAAGAACAGACCAAATATCTGGCTATCAGTGGAAATGCTGAAAACTACGACTTTGTTTATAAAACATTACATAAAATTTTAAGAATATTATGATTATTCAATATTGAAATGTGAAGTGTACGTCCATAACATTCAGAGACGTACTTCCATAACAGGAAAAGTGTACGTTAACATTCTCTGTCGCCAACGTTTTGAAGGATCTTGACCCATTCAAAACATGACTCTTCAAAAAGAGGAGAACAAAGTGTAGCATATCACATGGGCTTCCAACCAGCCCACCCGCAATTGTGAATCCATTGCTTCGCTATTGTCTGTTTTTCCAGAGGAAATTAAAAAAAGACAATCTCTATACTTCACTGAATAATACTTACATCCGAATGCTGCACAGTATAACATTGTAAAAATATTTTTGCTGCATGTAAATCCAATATAAAAGCAAATAAAAATGTCACCACACACCTCAACCACGTTAAAAAATACACGTGATACGCACAGCCTACGTCACAGCCGCGTCGGTGTTAAGGGGCTGCTCGCCACTGATTGGTCAAAATTGCAAACACTGATGAATATGTCAGCCTCTACGAAAAATGACATTACACCAGAATTTCACACTTTTACAACATATTCCCAGTTAACCACTTGCGTGATATTCATGACTGTAGTGCGAATGGTTAATCTTTAGGCACTCTTATAGGTGCACAGGTCTAAAACAAAACATAAAGCTGGAGGGCTATCACCTAATCAGACAGCTCACACTCCAAGCCCTCAGTAGGAGGGTAGAACACTCTCACTGCCACTTCCACAGATCTCTTAGTTTGGCAGACAAAGATACTATGAGATTGGCTAATTGCTACATCCCATTCTCTGCATTTGCCTTTAAATGTGAAGTGATTAATTACTTCCATCTGCTTCTCATGTTGTGCACAACTGCCCCCCAGTGGCCTGGTTTGGAAGTACTTAATTAAAACGTGTAGTTAATGTGGCACTGACTTGTTTAGATAACCCTTGGAAGCTCAGACCCAACCTACTGGCTGGATATCCTAAACATAGGTGAACTGACATTAATAAAGGGTTGCAATTAAAACATTAACATTTATTAAACAGGACCAACCCCAGTCGCAATGGGTAGATGTGGAAAGAGCACTAGAGCCACATTACCAGCAAATAGTATGTTATTTGACAATAGTATTAACAAGTTTTATATTACTATTCATGTATCACATCATTAATATGACATCAATGTAACACAATGCAACATTGTACATTTCTCATATTCATATTATCCACCCTTTATAACATAAAAAAGTGAGGCATACAAAACTTCTGAGATAATGTCTGGGATTGTATTTAAATCAGGATTGTGAAAGCAAGGGCAGCTTTCATTGTGCTTAATAAGATATGGAAATCCAGAGAAATTTCAATACCAACCAAGCTACGCATTTTTAACTCAAATGTTAAGGCCGTGCTTATGTATGGATCAGAGACAAATTAGGAGGAAGTGGAGCTGGATAGGCCATACTCTCAGGAAGCCAACACAACACATAACGAGACCGGTTCTCACATAGGACTCTCAGGGCAATAGGAAAAGGCCAAGAAACACCTGGCACAGAGAAGGACAAGCAGAGATGTCGAAAGCAGAATACAAATGGAAAGAGCTGAAAGCCCAAGTCCAAAACTGTGTCCAGTGGAGAGGGGTCAAGCCCAAAACCGTGTCCAGTGGAGAGGGGTCAAGCCCAAAACATGTCCAGTGGAGAAGGCTCGTTAATGGCCTATGCTCTGCCAGGAAGTGACAAAACTTAAGCCATTAAAGATAATACCATTACTTTCGGCCAATCACACAACATATAACATTGTTCAGTGTTGTAGTGTTGAGTAGTGCCATAACTGAGATGTAGAAAATAGGTAAATCTCTATGACTGACTGTACGTAAAAGGCGAGATGTGAAGAAAATTTTCGAGGTTTTGGATTGTCACTGAGTCAGTAAATGAAACCACAGTAACATTGTATTACTCTAAACTATAACGTTAACTACTGACATTTAAGTGTGCATATTCGATTACTCATTACATTCACTCACTCATTCACTCACTCATTCACTCACCATACGTTCAAAGAATGCCATACTCAATCTACTACTGTGGCATCTAGTGTAATTTATGAAGTTGAACTTTGAATCATTAATTCAATACAATCACAAGTTGGCTTATATGCGTCTTAGAACTTCTAACAAAAAGTACATCAAAACTATGTGCACACACAGTACTTGTAGAATAGAATTTGCAATTATATAGTGATGTATCACATTTTCTTAAGAAATTATATAACTGGAGTTGACTGAATATTATTTATTAGTATTATTACAGTACAGGCAATACTGTAGTCACATTATACATAACTAACACCGAGGCATGAGCTGTTTATTGTAATGACTAATGTAGTAAAGGAAGAAGAACTTCTTAACATCATATCAGCACTGAGTGTCTTTCTGTAATGTTTCCTTAAGTCTGTTAAACTTATGGTAAGGTAACGTGATCAATCTATCCGTTTTTCCAGCTTTGGCCTTCGCCTTTTGCGTTTTGATGTTTGGTTGTGAACTTGTGGCGAATAGCACAAATAAATTGATTTTGACATCATCACATCTAATTGGATTTTCACAACTACACGTTTATAAACTATCACAAAACATCATGTCCATTATCCGACACTTTGTCTCCTATGTAATTCGTCCTGAGTGAAAGAAAAATCATTATCTTTGCTTACTGTTAGAGACACTTACCCCCGGGCGCCGCGCCATGTTCAATCGAAGCAGGAGCAGAACCTCGCCGCTCAAAACGACGCTGGTTGCTACCTCTGTCATTGACATCACGTTCGCGTCCTCTAAATCGCCCTTGTCTCGCAAACATTGTCATTTAATGTAGTACCATTCCATAGGAAGTAGGCGCCAAGCCCAAGTAATGCCAACTAAGTTTAATGTAAACGGTAAAGACCTTCCCGTTTCCAACAAGAACACTAGAACCACGAGAGCATCCAACGTCTGCGCATCCAGTTTGCATTTCCCTCCTTTAAATCTACCGTAGCACCACCATGCGGCAAAACGAACACCACTGTTTCTGAGCTATTTCTAAATATTTGTTTGTAAAAACTACACATAACACGTCGTATAAGAATGTATGCATGGCTGTAATTTATTTTATTGTAATGAATCCATGACTGTAATTTCAATGGTGAAATAGTTTTCTTTCCGCTATACGGGTGCAATGTCGCGAAAACTTAAATGCATTTTTATCTGTCCAAAAAATTAATTAGCAAATCTGAGATGGAAACGATGGAAACGCTTTAGAATATTAGCGTACGAATTGTTTGCAGTATTCAGACTGTCTATATAGTAGCCTATATCTTGAAAAAAGATTTATTACCAAGGAGTATGTCCACATTTTTTATTGCACACGTTCATATGATAATGTTCATATGCAATAGTTGACAGTTTTCTCTTGATTGTATGTAATGTGCTGTTCTTTCAGTTATGTGTAAGACGCGCTGCAGAACGAAGTAAGTGAGCTTTTGCACAGTCAAGTGCTACCATCTACCGGTGTCTTGGGTTATGTCTGGTATAGCTTAGCTATGAGTGAAGGAACTGGGAGGTTGGTCCTAAACATTAGTGGGAGATGGAAGGTGGGAGGATGGCATCAAAAATAGGTGGGAGGTGGACTGTAAAAAATGACGGGAGATGGGAAGTTGCCCCCGAAAAGAGGTGGGATATAATAATAATAATAATGCGTATGTTCACGTGTCGTTCTACTTGCATAAGGGTTAATATTAGCCGGCTGCTAATACTTTAGTCTTTACATTGACACTAGTTCCGATGTAGACCTATATAGGGGCGACCGGGGCTAGTCCGCCCCCATGGGCATTCTAATGGATATGGAGACTGTATTTGTAGGGCTAGAGGATCAGTTTCGGCCTTAAACTGAACGAAAATATCTTGTTGTCCACATTTGTGCTATCAACAAGTGCCAAAACTGTTACAAGCAAATATCCAAAGCTGACTCTAAGTAGAGCTACCCAAGCATGGACAGACTTGCCTCAGGTCAGGGCAAGTCCGCCCAGGGGCCGGGGCAAGTTCGCCCCACACGTACTTTAAGCAGCAAATACACAAAAACAGTTCAGTTTTGTCTTATTTTTATGTAAAAAATGTCATGTTTGTGACACACATTTGTTAGAAACTTAAAATCATCACACATTCTGTGATATCTATGAAATAAACCAGGCTAAAAAAAAAACGTTTGGCACTGCATCGGCTAGAAAATGATGAAATAAAATCTGGTTTCGTCACTTTTTTACTAGAAAATAACACCAAACTGGACAATTGGAAGTATTTATTAGAGTTCATGTTAATGTGTTTATGTTCATAAGTGATCCTGAGCATTTTACATCAGATATCCCAGGGACGAACTTGCCCCGTAGCACTTAGACGGACGTGCCCCAACACAGAGACATATTTGATTGGCGGCAACTAAATACCACTGACACTGGATAGAGCAACAACGCAAGATCCAAACAATATCTCCGATATATAAGGGCCTTACTGAGCACTCTGAATGTCTGACCAATGCCACGTATAAGTACTGGAATTTCATCGAAAGAATTTTTTTTAAATACTTTCAGTCACCAAAATCAGTTTTCTAGGTCACAACTTTCGGGCCATCAACTCGTGGACGTCAGTTTCCCGCTGCATCAGTGTTCGAAATGAGGTGGATCTGGGGGGGTCCTTGTTGAAAGTATCGACGTTTACACTACACTCACGCAGAAGTAAAACATCACAATAGAACGAGATGTCAATAGAAACAAATGTATTAGAACAGTCGACTGCTCTACACGAAAGGCAGCATGGCAAGTGCAACGTAAGAACAGACTTAAGCTGCGTTCACACTTACACCTTAAAACGGTTTAGTTAAAACGTTTTAGTTAAACCGGTTTACGTTTGAAAGTTGTAAGCGTTCACACATGCAATAGCTAAACCGTTTTAAGGAGGAAGTTGGTATGCGCACATGCGCAAGCTAGCATAACAGCCCACGGTTCAGACGATCGGCAATACGCCGATAAATTGTGATATTTCGGCCGTTTCTTTCCAAATCGGCCTGCACACGATCATCTCCCCACACCTCCAATAAATGTGTAACTTCCCCATCGTCCCAATTGTCGCGTCGTTGCGTTTGTTTGCATTTTTCTCTGACCGAAGACATGATGGCTCGAAAATGTTGTTTATGTTTCAAACAGGAAGCGACGAGGCGCGAGATCGAATGCGCATGACTGTGACGTACTTAAAACGTTTTAGCTAATACGGTTGCGTTCACACTTGCAACTTAAACCGTTTTAGCTAAAACGGTTTAACTAAACCACCTACTGAAGCGGTTTACCTAAACCGGTTTAGCTAAAACGTTTTAGCGCTAAATCGCGTTCACACATGTATTTTCGGACTGGATTAGTTAAAACGTTTTAACTAAACCGTTTTAAGGTGTAAGTGTGAACGCAGCTAAAGATTACAGCACTTCACTAAGCATTACGTCACTACGCAGTACGCATGACTGAACACAACCAGGTAAATAATAACAGCAGGCACTGATGCACTTATCAGTAGTGCTGTTGCACTATCAATAAACTCAGGTACAAAAATGCACATTTCAACAGTCCTGCCATAAGGCAAGAGGGGCCTCCCATAAGAAAGAAAAATGTAAGCTTGGGGGTCCCACATTTCATGGTAGTACCGATGTCATTACCCTTCCGGGGTTGCACCTGTTGCTGCGTGTGAGGCTACTCTGGTTCGTCTGTGCTAAAACTCTATGGTTTTCGCAGAACTCGACAGTTTTCGCAGAATTCAATTGATCTCGCAACAAGAACTCAATGGTTTTCGCAGAATTCGATCGATTTTGCAGCAAGAACTCGACAGCTTTCGCAGAACTTGACGGTTTTTGCAGGACTCGACATCATCATATTGGTAGTTTAGCTGAATCGTTCAGGTCACTCTATTGTCATTCAGTTAATCTCTGTTAAAAACATCTTAAATCGTTCCAGTCATATCACCGATGAGTGCGTGTACTGTGGTTCAGGGCGCTATCTGTTGGGTGTCTACAGAAATGCCACCAATGAATATCTAGTTCAGGCACATTTTACCTTGGCATTTTACTTCTCAGGGTTACAGAGCACTGTGTCTGTAAGCGCATTACTACCGTAACGATGGTTTAGACCACAATTTACACTTTAGTCATTTAGCAGGCGCTCTTATTCAGAGCGACTTACAAAAAGTGCATTCAATATAAGTTGGTAAAATAACTACAGGTCGAAATAACTACAGGTCGCTATGATAGCAAGCAAGTTTTTTTACACAAAAATAGGCGTTAATAGCCATTACAGTGCCCGAAAAGAAGATTTGTTTTAGGGACCCCCAAGAGTCAGTGGTAATTTCGAACATTGCGCTGCATGTAGTTTGATGGTCTTGTGACTTAATCGTGTGACCGAAATGAACAAATTCTGCAACGGCGCGGAATAAAAGCCGGTTGGCGGACTTGCCCTGGGGGCGGACTAGTCCCGGGGGCGGACATGCCCTGGGGGCGGACAATCCCGGGGGCGGACATGCCCCGGGGACGCCTTCATGGCCTAGGGGGTTCTTGAAACCCCTAAGACCCCCCCTGGATCCGCTGCTGGAACGAGTTCGTCGCCATATCCTTTCAAGATATCGACGACGAGGCTTTGCTACAACTATTTCATGAGACATACATGACGATAGAGGGCGAACTCATACACTTTTAGTTTGTTTAGGGGCATGTTTATTCAAGAGTTTACTTAATGTTTCGTGTTACTGATTAACAAGCTCGCATAATGGAGAATTAGGTTGGATCAAAATATCGGAATTTGCAAGGTCGTCACGAAGGGTATGTTAATTTTATTTATTGGTCAAAATGTGATACTTTTTTCTAGTTGGGATGTTGCCCCCCAAAGAGGTGGGAGATGGGAGCTTGGCGCCACATATACGTGGGAGACGGGAGGTTGAAACCCCTGCCACACACCCTCATCAGTAGTTTCTTTCCTATCACCCTGTATATATTCTCCAACTCCAAGTGTAATTGGGGGAGGGCAAGGGAAGAGGGAGGGGGGAGGAGGGAGGGAGGGGGAAGGGGAGAGGGAGAGACTCTCGGTTAATTTATAAATTTGTTTTTATTAAAGGAAGCTGATTGCGAGGTAGCAATTTGTTCGTTGCAACAGTTACCGGAAACCAAACGTGAACGCTATAATTAGCTTACTGTAGCCTCAAAATATCCATTATAAAACTAAAGAAAATCGACAAAAAAAGGAAAGCAAATGCAGGATAAGGGGATCCTAATATGGGACGAGCGATTATGGAGATAATACAATACCGGTGGTACGGCGGGTGTGCAACATTGAAACATGTACGCAAACAGTCGGCAGGAATTATAATATCACTAACGGTTTGCGTAATGCTGATGCACGTGTTTCCCTTAACTCTACAAATAGCCAGATTACTTTATTCCATTTTCTTATCCTTACACACATGAAACAAGACAATGAATTATGTTCGTTCTTCTAATTACGTGTGTAATAAGCTAATATTTGTTAAAGCATAACATTTATTCATTACAACGCATTGCACCTAAACCAGCCATGAAGATTAATTTTGCAACATGCCAATTAGGCTGGAGATCTCTCGTCAAACCGGAATGTTTCAATCGTCTGCGGTGTTCGATTTTCTTCTTTCAATATTGATTTTAGTTTCTCGGTACAAGTCGAAAATTTGCGGGAATATCCGGCCTGAGGAGCATTTCGTACTCCTGTTTCATTGGCTGTTTATTCGGCCACGTGATGCGGAAGTTCTGCAGCAGTTTCACGAGGAACACGTGCATATCCTGCTCAGCAAAACGGCGACCTGTCGAGCAGACATGAGGATATCATTAGCAGCGCATACCAACGTATGTCATCATACAAACATACACACATGCATATATGCATACACACATACATATTACAATTGCACAGTGGTTAATTAAACCGCTCCGCCATTGCTGGTCCCAAGCCCGGATGAGAAAGGAGGAGGGCTGTTCGTGAGGTTAGCACCCTCACCAAGTAAGAAAAACTCATCATGAAGGATGGCAGCCAAACTTGGTCGGAAGCTGACACCCCGAGAGCGGAGCTCGTCAAGCCGAAAAACAAGATACGAGTGGGCTCCTGGAAAGTGAGAACGCTGTATCAAGCAGGAAAGCTTCAGCAAGTACTGCGGGAGATGGAACATTACAAAGTGGAACTTTTATGTGTGAGCGAGGCTAGATGGATAGACTCAGGGAAGAGGATCCTGTCCTCAGGACACACCACACTTTATTCAGACCGATCAGATAACCAGCACAGAGGTGTAGTTGCCATCATCGTGAGGAGGAAAGTGAAAAAAACTATGCTGGAGTGGAAGCCAATCAACGACAGACTACTCAAGGCAAGATTCAATTCCAAGTTTGTAAAGCTGACAGTGATCACATGCTATGCACCAACAGAGGACGCGGAGTAGGAGATCAAGGATGAGTTCTATGACCAGTTGGAGGAGGAAATCCGGACAACACCCCGGCATGATGTACTCATGGTGGTAGGAGACCTAAACGCAAAAGTTGCAGAGGAAAACACAGGAAGATAAAAGACCATGGGCACCGAGGGCTTTGGATGCATAAATAACAACGGCGAGAGACTCTCTGACCTATGTGTTGAGAATAACCTAGTCATAGGTGGAACTCTATTCAAGCACAGAAACATTCACAAAACCATCTGGAGGTCCCCAAATAACAACACTGTCAGCCAGATCGACCATGTGATAGTCAATCAGAAGTGGAGACGATCACTTCAGGATGTTAGAGCCAGACGCGGAACTGATGTGGGGAGTGACCATGTGCTGGTAGTGGCAACGTTGTCCTTGAAGCTACGGAAGACACAAAGAAGAGAAGAGAGACAACGGCGATTTGACACAGGAAAGTTAAAGAACCCAAACACAGAGAAAGCTTTCCAGCTGGACTTAAAAAACCGCTTTCACATACTCCAAGAGGAACAAGAATTGAGCATCGACAGTTTCAATCAGGCACTGATGGAAACAAGCAAGAAACTTTTAGGGTACAGAAGAAAAAAGAAGGAGGAATGGATCAAGTCAGACACATGGACAACAACTGATGAAAGAAAAGCAACAAAAAAGAAGCTAAACGACGCCAAATCTCAACGACTGAAGGAACAGCTGCAGAGTAGATACTCAGAACTGGACAAAGAAGTCAAAAGGAAGACGAGAGCTGATAAGAGAGCCTTCATCGAAAATCTGGCAGATCAAGCAGAAGCAGCAGCACAGACACGGAACATGGCCACACTGTACAAGATAACCAAAACGCTGACTGGTGGTTTTAAAAATAGTGATGTTCTAGTGAAAGATGTGGATGGAAATGTTGTCACCTGTGAAGCAAAACAGACCCAGAGATGGAAAACACACTTCGAGACCATCCTCAACAAGGAAGCACCAAGAAATCAAGCAGAAATTCTAGAAAGCAAAGAGGACCTGAAGGTCAACACAGACCCACCATATGCTGAAGAAGTGAGAAAATCAATCAGGACCATGAAGTCTGGGAAAGCACCGGGTGCAGACTGTGTAAGTGCAGAGATGTTGAAAGCTGGAGGAGAAGTCACCATGGGAACCTTGACAGAGATCTTTGAAAGAATATGGGAGACGGAAGAAACACCAGGCGACTGGAAGATGGAGCTGATCGTCAAACTACCAAAGAGAGGAGACCTTACCATTTGCAAAAACTGGAGAGGGATCTATCACTAGCAAAGTTTTCAGCAGGGTGATCCTTGACAGAATTTCAGAAGCCCTTGACCCACTGTTGCGCAAAGAACAGGCAGGTTTTAGGAAAGGAAAATCCTGTGGTAACCACATCTTTACCTTAAGGCAGATCCTGAAGCAGTGCCAGGAATGCAACACGCCAAAACTTTGTCGATTTTGAAAAGGCTTTCGACAGCATTCACAGAGAATCTCTGTGGCGTATACTCCGGCACTATGGAATCCCCCCAAGATTGTGAGCATAATCAAACTGCTATATGGCGATTTCAGGACCAAGGTCATTTGCGGCCAATACCTGACAGAAGATTTTGAAATCGAGACCGGAGTGAAACGAGGATGCATACTATCCCCCTTCCTCTTCTGCATCGGGATCGACTGGGTCATGAAGGAAACAGCACTAGGAGACAAAAGCGGCATCAAATGGACCTTCACAGAAACATTAGGTGACCTAGACTTTGCAGACGACACATCTCTTCTGTCGCACCGCTACAGTGACATCCAAAGAAAAAGCGATGAACTTGCAAGAAATGCCGGAAAAATTGGGCTACAGATAAACATAAACAAAACAAAGATGCTGCGAAACAACAGCCAAACAAACAGCAGACCCCATCACAATTGGAAGAAGGGATATTGAAGAGGTGACCGAGTTCACTTACCTTGGGGCCAAGGTGTCAACATATGGAAACTCGGAGTCTGAGATTAAGGCAAGGATTAGAAAGGCAAGAGGGGCATTTGCGGCATTGAAGAATATCTGGAAGACAAACAAGATCAGCAACAGAACAAAGATCCGCCTGTTCATATGCGGCGGAATCATGGAAGCTCGCCAAAGGCATATGCCCGATGCTGGAAGTTTCCAAAACAAGTGCCTCTGGAAGATACTGCGAATCTACTGGCCAAACAAAATCTCCAACACGGAACTCCATGAAAGAACAGGTATGCAGCCCATCTCTCTCGAGGTTAAACGCCGCAGATGGAAATGGATCGGACACATCTGCAGAATGCCGCTGACATCCATTCCAAGAGTGGCCATGCGCTGGACCCCTGGTGGCAAGAGAGCGAGGGGGAGACCCAAGGAGACGTGGAGGAGATCAGTAGAGCGGGAGATGAACGCTCTCGGGTCCAGTTGGGGCCAGGTGACGAAGCTTGCAACGGACAGGCAACATTGGCGTTCTTTGGTGTCGGCCTTATGTGTGATCCCGCACGAAGAGGATTAAGTAAGTAAAGTAATTGAACCGTACTGGTAGTAGAGTTAATTACAAATATGAAACTTGCAAATACATTTTTATAATCTATATGTAATTTCTTTTATAAATGCACGTTATTATACATTTGTTAAAACAGATGCCGCCATTACTACAGAGTGGTAATGTGAATGTGGTTTAAAACACTATTGAATGATAAAGAGGAATATGAAGATAAGAACAGTCCTAGTAAGACGGTAATATAGAAGCTAGTATGTGGTAAGAGAATTAGGGGAGACCGTGGCTAGTTACTACAATTTTCAGTTAAAGTCACTTTTTGTGTGAAAGTATGTTAGATGCATTGTTTCTGTCAACGTATACCTTACATTTATTATTCGTGTTAATAAAATGTACAATTCCAATGATATTCCATACTATAGCTATGTAGATATTTGAAGTTTCCCAGACGCGGTCGACTGTAACAACTAGTTACAGTTGTCACACCATACGGGGCAAGTTGTTACAGCAAAGAACGCGTGAAGTTTCACTCGTACATGCTACATGTATTCCATCAATTATATTATACACACATAAACATCCTATACAAAGTGTGCATAAAAATGTAGGTGTTCACAGCTTCATAATTATATATATATATATATATATATATATATATATATATATATATATATATATATATATATATATACAAACAAGTATTAATTGATGATAAATTATTGAATGGAGTATGAAATAGTAATTAGAAATTTATATATATATATAAATATATATTTATATATATATTTATATATATATATAAATTTCTAATTACTATTCATACTCCAATAATAATTTATCATAATATATACTATATATAATATATATATATATATATATATATATATATATATATATATATATATATATATATATATATATATATATATATATATATATATATATACGTACGCACTCACACGAACTATTTATTAAGTGTTCAAATAAGGATAGGGTGTTGAACCAAAAAGATTTAACCAGATTTAACAAGATTGCCATATAAGGCAACACACCCAGATTGCAAGTGGGTAATGAAGCCATTGGCTTATCAAAAGTAAAAAAAACTTCCCGGCCTTAACAAGTGAGGGAATCGAACATTAACGAGAGTTATTTCTGTTGAAACTGTTCTTAGTAACACTTATCCAACTAACCAACGCAGGCCCTTGCGCCGTATCCGAACGGCAGCAGGAGGTACGGGTGGACCTTCTCCGTCACTTCGCCTCTGGCCCATCTCTCCGGGATGAACGACTCGGGCTCGTCGAAGTACTCGTCGAGACGTAACAACATGTTGTTGTTGAGTTGAATGTGTGTCTACAAATACAACAACTCAATCAGTTGTTGACGCTCAAGTGTTGTGCGATCGATGTCAGCGATCCATGGCGGACAGTCAACAGGGCTGACGGCTGATGCAGCGTTTCATGGGAATGGTTGGATGTTCATGCGAGTGCGCGTTCGTGCGTGTGCGCGCGTTTGTGTGTGTGCGAGTGTGTGTGTGTGTGTGTGCGCGCGCGCGCGCGCGCGTATAGGTATGCATACAGACAGACCACGTGTCATATTGCCCTCCCCGGCTTTCAGATAAAATGCTATTCTGAACGTGAACAATGCTCCGACCCTTAACACACCCCCTTCCGAGATCCTAAATATGTCACTGCATTTGAATAGCTATGTTCATTGTACCAAATGCATTGACAGTTAACTGATTTAACATTGGTTTGTTTTATAATTGTACAACATAGCCACTGCATACACATTTATTATATTTAACAAGATTTAACAAGATTTGCCATCCAAGCCAAAGTCCCAGATGGCAAGTGGACAAGGAAACCATTGGCTTATCGAGAGTCCAACAATATTAATCTACGTGTAACCCGCCCTCCTGATATGTGTCAACTTGTTTTTAAACATATTCAAATACCCCACTCAAAACTGTTTTCCAGTTTTAAACTTCTCCATCTACTATAACACGTTGTCTTCTGTCAGTCAGCCATTGTTCTATTCAGTCAATTATGCCATTCCCGATACCATGGGCTTTTAATTTAAGTAGTAATCTTTAATGCGGCATTTTGTCAAAAAGCTTTCTGAAAATCTAAGTAGATAATATCTACTGGCGATCCCTCGTCTATCCACTTAGTGATTTCTTCCAAGAAACATAACGCATTTGTAAAGCATGACAACGATTTTATGAATCCATGTTAAGATGAATTTAATAATTTATGCCTAACAAAGAAGTCCACCATATGCTCTTTAATTAACATTTGTAATAATTTACAAATCACTGACATTAAACTCAATGGTGCGTAATTCTCTGACTTATTTCTCGAACTCTTTTCAAATAATGGTATGATATTTGCTTCTTTCCATTCAAAAGGAACAACTCCCTCTTTTAATGGCAAGTTGAACATTCTTGCAAGTGGTATACTGATCTGTTCTACTGTTTCCATTAGTTGTTTTGGAGGAATTCCATCCACTCCGGTTATTTATTATGTTTCAATGCCTCTATTTTTTTTAGCTACCATTTCTGGAGTTATAATTAACTGCCATAAATAGTCAGATTTAGCCTCCTGAAATTTAGCATCCGGAACTTGGAAGAAACAGCTCGTGCGTAACCGAACTGCGGTGAAGGCCTACACGCTGTAAAACGTAGTGACGTCATTGATATCATCACGTGACGTGATACTTCCGTAGCAACCGTTCGCGCGTTCGTTGTCGGAGTCATCAGCAGTGTTTCTGATCGCTTTACGTAATTAAGTTGAGATTTCTGGATTGCTGTAATTTCTTGTAGGTAACCAGGGTTCGGAGGCGAGTAAACTCCTTTCGCTGTTGATAGCATTTGGTAAATCACACCTCCTCCAACCCCTACGGGGGTATTGAGGTTGGGTGGGCGGCTTGCAGATTCCT
This sequence comes from Lamellibrachia satsuma, assembly GCA_033239005.1. Taxonomy (NCBI): domain Eukaryota; kingdom Metazoa; phylum Annelida; class Polychaeta; order Sabellida; family Siboglinidae; genus Lamellibrachia; species Lamellibrachia satsuma. The sequence continues at coordinate 3,609,744 of BSQZ01000004.1, forward strand.
TCCCTGGATTACCCGCCGTCTGTTACTGTAAGTCTTTTTCATAACACGTTTTCTAATTGTGGAATCGCCAAACGTTTTTAATGTTTTAATATTTTTATTCTGAAGTCTTCCGGCAGCTTCTTGATTAATCTTAACAGTAACCAGAAAATGACTTGCTGAGTACCTGCGGTGCGTTTTTTCGTCATTCGATGTAAACTTGCTGAGAAAATAATAACATGTGAAAAACTACATATATTGTGTTGTTTACATTATCACAGCAGTTATACCGATGACACAACGCTTGCCCAATCAGACGGGCCTAACTTTTAAATTAAGTAACGAAGAAGCCCCGTTAGGATTATGGGTCACAATAGTGTGACGGGTGGGAAGGGGGGGGGTAATTGGAAACGTCGATGGCGGCAACAAGCTACTTATATACTGCTGCAACCTTTCCCGAAATGCTTCTCGCCAGGTTCCGGTTGCTAAGTGAGCTACTTCCGCTGAAGGCGCTACTAGATCATTTCTGCACTGTTCGACGGCGGCGGCATATTCACATGGCACATCTAGTGAGAACGTATTTTTCAAAGCTTTTGAAGTGTTTTTATTTAAAATTGTCTGAAAATCAGACGTGTTAATGTTATTCTTTTGTTAGCCTGTTGAAAGAAGGCAGCCATTTCTTTCTCCCCATAAAACATACGTGATTCTAGCTTGGCCGAGATTAGAGTATGGCAGCATACCCATGTTTTGACTGTTACTGGCAGATGGCATCGCTGGTCGGATTGATTCATGTTGGCGGACATCAACAAACAGTGTGTTATTCCCGGTACATAGCGGCAAATTAACACTGAAGCATACAATCGCTTGTTTATGCCAAAGCGCGTTTGGCCTACTCGGCCGCGTTCGAAATTATTCAAACGTCAGATGGATTCTCAGAACGAGGCAGACGTGTGTTATCTGGGTTGATATATCACGGTATAATGCTCTAGTCCAAGCAGGTAGCCCGATTATCTTGATATATTCATCAAGATAATGCACGGCTGCCTCGTTCTGAGAATCCTATGTTAAACATACGTTTGTGAGCGTCGAGTGGATATTAGCACGGCTAGTCGTATAATTAATAGTATATATTAGGTGTATTTTGGAGAACGAAAAGTTAACAGTGCAGCATAGCATATTACACAAAATAAACAGAGCACTTAAAATAAAAGAGCACCTCTTGTGGGAATCATACCCGCGACCAAAATATCTTAGCATTTGGATAGCGAACCACAATTAACACGCGACCAAAAGGCCATTGTTTTGGCCTGTGGCGTATTTAGCGTGGGCACTCTTAGGTTTTGGGATATGAATTGTTCCGTGAATAACATGTTGCGTCACTGGATGGTGTAGCATGGCAAACAAATTGGTGACCAAGCTTGGCCCCCTTGGCCCCCCTGGCCCATTTGGCCCACTTGGTCCACTTGGCCCCTTGGCCCACTTGGCCCCATTGGCCACTGGGCTCACTTGGCCCCTTGATCCCCTTGGCACATTTGGTCCACTTGGCCCTATTAGCCACTTGGCCCACTTGGCCCTTTGACCCCCTTGGCCCATTTTGCCTACTTGGCCCCCATTTCCGATATACTAAATACGCCATTGTCTTCATTGATTAATAAGCCGAGTTTATGACAATATTATACAATGAAGGTAATGCTTACCCCTGCTGGAATCTGGTAGCCACCAATCATCATATTCTTTTGAGGTATTCTTGAAATTTCAACGCCTATTGGAAAGAACCTGGAAAGTGACATATTGGTACGACTTACTTAACGTGCAAGTTGAGAACGCAGAACAGTGCACAGACTAATGAAACTCGCCGAACGAAGTATCAGCGTGATTGAGGGTGTACTTATTGTACATATTTTATCAGCATCCCTCCTCTGCCTTCAATCTTTTCACACAGACCATCCATCTCAATTGTAGTTTTTCTCTTCTCCTTTAACCACCCTTTTCTCCTTCGCGCACCATCGTCTCCTTTAACCAACCTCTTCTGGTCACGCTCTCGTCACCCGTTCTCTGTACATGAGTTGCCCGTCACAGTCTGTTCCTAACTAACATGACGTTTAGATGTTTAAGCATTCCAATCTTTCTACCATTCAACCATCCTCCTTCTGCATCCAGCTACATCATACACCTATTCATCATCTGCACAACTGTTCGGCGTAAGGATGTTACATGATACAACCATATTTGTACATGTCATTTTACCATTATTAATGTGTCAGCGTTTTAATTTTCTCAGACAAACCATTGCTGCACTGCACATAACAATTGGGAGTTCCGGGATTATTTTTATTTTTTAAATGTAATTTTTTCTTCACAAAAAGGGTTCGTTCGAATCCTCCATACACCCCGTGGATGAGCATGTGTTATTTCCGTTGAGCGTCTATGATTTTTACGATTATTGTTGTCAAATCACCCTAAAAAACTATCGTGCCACAATGGCGCAGTATCACTAACACGTGGGAGATAATGAAATGAAATCTCACCGGAATCCTTCCTTTATACACGCCTTGAGGTAAGGCAGACGACTGAGCATCTCGTTAGTAACGGGTTCGTCTTTGTTTGGCGCAACCTTCTGAATCTCTGCGTACAGTTTTTCTTGTTTGCCGGGGTTTGTAGCCAGACAGTACATCTGACCTACTGTCGTTGGTGACGTCTGAAAGGAAGACGACATTGGACATTCCGAACGGATGACGCTACGAGTCATTTATACGCACGCACGCACGCACGCACGCATTAATACAAATTAATTAATACGTCAACGTCTCAGATTACGGCATTACACATTTAAATATTAATACGATAATATAAACTGTGTACAGGTGTATTTATTAAAAATAATATAGTGCATAATATATATATATATATATATATATATATATATATATATATATATATATATATATATATATATATATATATATATATATATATATATATTCGTTCATCACTGATTTTAAAAGTAAGGAAACGCAAATCTAATCAAAACATAATTATTATGTAAAATTAAGCTTCAGAAATGTGTGTAGGCCCCATGTGTAATGAACACGAATACTTTCTACTAACTAATTTAATGAAAACATAATTAGTTAACGTAGTGAACGTTGTCAGCGCATCCGTGTAACACAATGCGTCGAGACAGTGGCCAACTCCCCATTGAGTCTCGGTTGTTGCACACAAAACAAATGAACACGTGTTAAGCAGCCAGCCAATGAACTCACAGTCTTGAGTCCGTCGTTGAAGAGCGACAACGTAATGGCGCTGACGTCCCGGTAACTGAGTTCCTCTCTGCCGAGTAGGTACGTCAGGAAGTTGTACTGTCCTTCCTGCAGCTCGTAGTTGTCAACCAACTTCTGGATGTTGGCCACCGTCTTGTCAACCAGCTTCTGTCCGTTTCTGTCACATATTATTTTCAAGATTTGTACTATTATCACCTTTAACAAAACAATCCACACACTTTTGTATAGAATATTCTATGGGATTTTTGCGGACACAACTATGTAGAATTCAGAATTTAATTTTTTTTATATAAAATTCAATACAAATCTGTAGAAAATTTAAGTAGACAAACTATTTCTATAGAATCTGTAGTATTCTATAGTTCTGTATAGTATTCTATAAACATATTCTACTATACTCTGTATAATTCTATATATTTTGAAAGAATATTTATATAATTCTATAAATTTGTTTGCAAAGGGTAATCAGGGACTTTCAATTATTAGCAACCGGCATATTTATATTCAATGCTAAATCCTCCAAGAAAACATAGACAGCTTTGAGGATCCGGTCTCTATCTAGTATTTGTTCTCATAGTTGAAACACATATTGGAACTAGGGCGAACTATGTTTGGGCCAAAAGGCGCAGCACCAATGCGAAGAGATCCGGGGGCATGCTCCCTTAAACTTTGTTCTAGCGTGCAGTGCTTGAGATGGTGCATTCTGGGACATTGCGTACATGTTTGTCCATAGCTGTAATGTCCACTATTGACGTGACTAACACAAGATCGATCAAAACTTCTTCAGGTAGCGACTTTCCTTGCAGTTATCCTGCTTTCAACGTCAAACAGTGCCAAACAGCCGCCGAAGTCAACAATTGTTTTGCATTGTTCACCCCGCTAAATGCCACTTACCGGGAGAAATAATCTTCATTTCGAACCAGCTTTTTCCACGTTGGACTTGGAAGCCACCGGAACCACGGTATACCAAAACGCAGCTTCAAGGCTAGGACGAATATGTTGCTATTGGCGTCAATCATTGTCTGTGTGAATGAGTGTTTGTTGTCGTCGAAGGAGCCTTGTCGCTCCTCGAAGCATGTCATGGCACTAGCTGGGGACACAACCACGATTACTCTCGCATTACATTTGATATTGAATTGGAATAATAATTGGCGATAATCTTGCAGCATTGTCTAGAGTAACTCCATCAGAGAACACACAGTGACCATGTCTTCATCATTCGTTAAGGTACATCCGGTCTAATCAGCGTACTTAAGGAGCGATGTCTTGGCTATCAGTGGTGAATTCGCAATATCACTGCAAACATCTAGCGTTCATTGGTGTAATTAAAAAATTACATTACAAGTATTTTTCTGATATTTCGCGATGTATTTTCTTGAACAGCTCAAAGGAAATTTTTCACATTCAGCAACGCATATATTACGTTCGTTCGAACACCAAGTAAAGGGTTCCTGTGGCGCCTTCGACTAGTCTGCTGCTGTAAATTCGTCTATTTGCAAAATTTATTTTAAAAAATCTATTTGCACGCTATTCTTTTACACCCCCGAGTGAACCAATACACAAGTTTTCACTAGTGGCATAGCAATACATCCAACTATCGATGCATCGCATAGTCGATGTAATGATGCAATACTATCGATAGTAAATTGAACTATCGATAGTTATCGTCGATATTACATTGAACTATCGATAGTAACGACAGTTTGGTGAAACGAATCAGCAGGGCTATTTGTGCCACTGTAATGCTGTAAATAAATGTGTTTTCAACTATAGTTGATAATTGTTTTTATTTATCGACCGAGCATCAACAATCGTTGATTAGTGCAGCGTCATTCATCGGTTCAACATTTTAATAAACTACCTTCACGGTTACGCGATAGCGCCACCCATTAATTACGGTTTGGGACTGTTTTAATTATTCGGTGATACTATCGCAATACTATCGCGATTGTTATGACACTATCGCAATAGTACTGCAATGGTAAAACCTCCGTATATTTTTCACACTTACACTCGAACGTCCACTTCATGATTTCATTCGTGAAGTTGGGCACTTCCCCCGTCTGTGGATCACGTATTCGGCCGAGTCTGTCGACAAAGTCTGCGGTCACCTGGTTGACCGCGGGGAGGAAAACACTGACAGCCTTCGGTCGCATCATCATCTGCTGCGTGGCGCTCCGCAGGCGGTACCACTCGTCTCCGTTACTATGGGACATTGAGCAGAAAGGGGTTTTTGTCAAGTAAGCAAATAAATCTATTGAGTTCAATATAAATTCTATAAGAAATGTATATAAACATATAGAAATCGAAAAAAATATATAGAAGTATATAGAAATATATAGGAAGCTATAGAAATATATAGAAATCTATTGAAATCTATAGAAATATACAGAGCATAGTAGAATTTTGCATAGCAAACTATTGAATGCTAAACATACTACAGATATCTGTACCCATTACTGAGGTCAGTCTGGTAAAAAGGATTTTGTTGTCTTTACTACAGGCAATCAGGTAGAAAATGGATTACGTCACGTTGACGAAATAACCCGTCTCCGTTACGGGGCGATAAGAGAGAAAATAGTTTACATCGTGTGCACGTAAAATTCGCTAGCATTACTAAAGGTAAACCGATAGAAATGCCACAGGTAGAGCATATCCAAAAAAACTGTGCATACACATAACTGTTATAAAGGTGAAATTGCGTGACATTGTTGACGGATGTACCAAACTACCCACCAGTGGCGCCACTAACCATTTCACAAAATTCTGCACATCTTTGTTTCATTTGGTAAACTTCCGATTTTTGTCAAGAAATGTCTCGGTTTCATTTGCACACAATTTCGGACTGTGTTTGTACTGAAAATATGTCTAGTATGTATGTATGTATGTATGTATGTATGTATGTATGTATGTATGTATGTATGTATGTATGTCGTGTACGACTATATGAACCTAGATATGTGTCATTGTACGAAGGCCTTATAATTGTGTCTGAATTAAAAAACTTAATTGAAATATAAAGACAACGACGTTCGTTCTTGTTTAAAATTTTTTACATTTCTCAAGTGTACAATAGCAATGACGTAACAACAATAGTAACGTTGCCCACGTACATGTTTCCCAGCCCAGGAGACATGTCCCGGAACTTCCGGTACATCTGGGTACTCTCCAGCAGTGGAACAATGTGCGGGATCTTTCCCTCATGCTGATAGACGGTCTGGATGTAGTCTGGATCAAACAGATGCACGACAGTCTCTCCAGAAATCGTCTCTTTGAAGATCTTGCCATATTTGAAGTAGCGCTGCATTAGCGCCTTGTTGTAGGACTGCGGACTGAAAGGACCTGGCGCAGGGAACACGAAGAGATTTTTGAATACAACTTGACAGCATCAATCAGAAAACGATAAGACAGATCAATGTGTCAAGAGTAATCTAAAACGACAAACAATAGCTATCGACGCTGACATTAAATTAGTACTTGTAAATGTGTGGCCATTCATACAGTAACACATTGTATGGCATATTATATTCATTACGTTTTTTCCGGTAGTAGTGTGTGCGTGCGTGCGTGCGTGCGTGCGTGTGTGTGGTGTATATATATATATATATATATATATATATATATATATATATATATATAAATATATATATATATATATATATATATATATATATTTATTTATATATATATATATATATATATATATATATATATATATATATATAGATTTAAACAAGATTTAACAAGACGAGATTTAATAAGATTGCCCTCCAAGGCAAAGACCAACATGACAAATGGACAAGGAAGCCATTGGCTTATCGATAGTCAACACTTTTTTCATCTATGTGTACATAATATGCAGATAATTTGTTCCATTCATTTATTGCCCTCTGTGAGAGTGAGTACTTCCTGATATCCAATGCACACCGATCCTTTACTAATGTTACATCATGTCCTCTAGTTCTACTGTCTTTCTTGAGTGAGAAATATTTTCATCAATAGTTTCATACCATGCATTCAATATCTTAAAAACTTCAATCTGATCTCCTCTTAACCTCTTTGTCTCTAGGGTTGTTAAATCACATTCTTTTAGGCGTTCTTCACAACTAAGGTCTCTCAGTTCTAGAACCATTGCTCTCCTCTGTATTTGTTCAAGTATATATATATATATATATATATATATATATATATATATATATATATATATATATATATATATATATATATATATATATATATATATATATATATATATCCTGGTCTCCAAGCTTGTGTACAATATTCTAAATGAGGCCTAACTATTGCTTTATACAAATGATCGCTTATGTCGATAAATGTCGATAATAAGTAAACCACTGGTGATATCACTGTTAAATGTGGTAAATATATTATCAATAAGTGTTGCAGACACTTTCCAAATTATGGTTTGCTTAGTAATTACTGGGTATATACCAAGGCTGAACATCAAATCGAGAAAATGTTTGGTACCCCCTGTGCTTGTCAAGCTTCAATAAATGTATATTGAATTCGCCACAAATGCATATAATTTCTTGAATCGTAAGTTGGTTCAATAGGCGATCAATGTTGTCACACAATGCGGTCACACAACGTTAGTTGTTAAGCCAAAAGGTGCTTTATATAGGTAAGCAATTGATTTAAATAAAAACAAATCGATTTAAATAAATTTGGATTACGGACGAAAAAGAAGCCAGAGACGCGGTAGTGTAGTGTTAGCGCATCCGCGTTACACGCCAGATTTCTGGGTTCACGGCCCGGACCACGCATGGGTATGATTGATGTAAAATCCTGGCTCTGACTAGGGCATCCATCGTGACTCGGACAGCTAGACGTCGGTCCTGTCTCGTTAATTTGGGGACATAATATAAATATTGAGGACGACATGCACCCGGGCAGTAACCACCCTCAGACCTCGCAACATCACCATTTAAGGTTTGGTCAGCCTAAAATTGTAAGAACAGAGGTCATTGCAGACACATTTAATCAATAATTTAACGTTAGCATAAACAAAACCCAGGTTGATATAACTTATGTAAGGCAAGCTACTTCTGGCCAGTTTGCAGCTTTGCTTATTATTTAATCTACGCAATAGGGAGGGGTAGAGTCGCCCCGACTGTAATAATAACTGGACTGTCAAACGGGAGAAATGTTTACCCGATTTAGAATGCAGGCCATAAGAAACTAGTTTAGTTGGCAACTGACCGTCCCCAAGGACATACGAAGGTCTCCCAGTCCTGGGGGGGGGGGTTCAGAAGGTGACCAGATACCTTGCATACGACGGTCATTTCCAGCATGTACGGGGATGACGGTTGTATATGGACATCGGCCAATAACGGCTTTCTAGATTTCCTAAAATGGTTAACCGCGCCTCAACTGAGGCGGGGTTCTTCTGAAAAGCTCTGGTATAAATAGGCCAGAAATAGACTTATAAAACAACGGGTGCGCGCGATCTAAATTACCACGCACCTCGTTCAATTTGGACTCAAAATTATCGGCAAGGATGGGCCACGCCGGCCCATACCTACCTTACCATTAGAAAACTAAATTTATTGAAGACTTTTAAATGTTAAATGGGAGAAACAAGAACAATGGTAGAGAGACCAGTCTACGTTGTACGATCAACACTTCTGCGTTAATAAAATCTTTCGAACCTGGAAGATGCGTTCACGGCTTATTATACCGATCTGATCGTCTGCGGTATTATCAGTAAGCAGCTAGACGATCTGGCGAGCAACAAAGACAACTACTACACAACTGTGAGTATTCTCGACGAATGCACGCGCCCTTAAGAGAAGGGAGAATCTTACACTGGCGAGACGCACCACCGATTTTTTTAACGCACAATACTTTTAAACGTACACTGGCGAGATGCACCAGCGATTTTTTTTAGCGTTCAAGACTGTTAAAACGTACACTGACAAGTGTCCAGAGACTTTCCAATGAACCATTGACGTTGTGTGCACTGTCTCGACGCTAACGAACCACCACCAAATTACAGAATGTAAAGTACGTCGTTTCAACGTACCGTATGGCACACCACCTACGATTTTTTTTACTTATAACTTCGTTCAGACGTACATTGGCCCTGAGCCAACGTGAAACTGACAGTGATGTCACCGAATATTGACTGACTCCGTGATTGACTTTTACTACGTAAAACGTGTATTTGCTACGTGACGATTAAAACACACACATACGATGGATCCAGCACAATTTCAAAACTATACGATCGGACTTGCTCAGCAGGAAACGGAACGTCGTGCTATCCAAACCACCCGTGAACAAATACGTGATTTAATCAGACAAACACAGACTTGTGATGGTTCCTCTACACCGGCAGTACATAATTGGATCCGTGAAGTGACTTTAGCTTTTAATCAAGTCGGTGCAGCCAGCATCATCGAAATAGTGTCTAAAACTGTCTCTGGTCCGCTCCGATTTGAGTTGGAACGTTTCATCGAAAGAACAATAGCGGCAAATCAAATCGGCCGCGCCGCCATTCCATGGCCAGACTTGCTTGATCATTTGGCTAGCAACTTTCTTAACATCGACGAAACCGCAGCATTGCGCGACGAACTTGACAAGGTGCGTCAGAGCGCGTACGAACCCACGCAACAGTTTGTCCGATGCTTCCGAGACATTAGTGGCATTTGCTACCCGAGCGGCTTACGAAATCCCGACCAAGAATCCGTTCTGATCCGTACATTTGCCAGAGGGTTAACATCCGATGGCCTCGCACGACAGCTGATCGAACAGGCAGCGCCTACTTCGCTTGACGAAGCGATTACAGCTACTATGCGGTTCTGTGAACGTAACGACGCGTATAGCCGCCTGGGACGACACGAATCGCCGATGGAAATAGGAGCCGCCAACGTCTCCAGCTGCAAGACAACGGAGCCCCTGGTTGCGATGGTCGACTCACTGGCTTCCACGGTTCAAAAGCTGGCAACGAAGCTGGGGAAGATCGAGTGAGAACGGCAGCCCCGTGACGCCGCCCGCCGGACGATATCGTGTTTCCATTGTGGGATAATTGGACATTATGCTCGTGTTTGTCGACTGCGCAACAGACATTCTCAGCCGTCGGGAAACGGGGTTGCGCCTCAGCGAGGTAAGCGGTCGACCCACGGTCAGTTGGATAGTATCTGGCGTCAGACTGACCGTTCTAGTCGACACAGGAGCCAGCGTGTCACTTTTGAGGCGTAATGTACTCGACCAAATCATTCAGAAAACTCATCGTGTGCATGTCTTGGAAAAGTCTGGTTCATTGCAGGGTTTGGGAGGCATGTCTCTTAAAGTTTGTGGTAAAACTCAGATATCAGTCGCTGGTATTCGCTCCCCTCTAGAAGTTGTCGTCTGCGACACACTGCCGCATGACATGATTTTGGGAGATACTTCCCTGCGAAATGGCAGAAGTATCATTGATTTGGCTAACAATGAATTAACATGGTATTTTAAGAAATGGCCATTAAAACAGCATACCAAAAGTGGCTACTATGCTATCGGTAGGATATTGGTTCAGGAATCAGTTGACGGCATCGAGAAAGTATCCAATATGTGAGTCACACGTCGTCACCCACATAACACAAGTGGGCGACAATAGAGAAAGAAGCATTTGCGGTCGTTTTTTTCAATCCTGAAGTTACGTCCATACTTGTATGGCGCTCAGTTTAACGTCTACACAGATCACAAACCTTTACTAAGTCTGTTCACAAAAGCTTTTAACAACACCAACATACAAAGGTGGGGTGTGTTACTGGCCGATTATGGAACGACAATTTCTTATCGCACTGGCCGTAATAACATCAGAGCTGATATGTTGTCAAGAATAAGACAAAATGACCACAGTGACATTGCCGTGTTTGATATTGATGACGTGGACGATCGAGACACGATAACAACTGATTGTAAAGAGCAGACCGTGTATATATGAAAAGCAGAGCAATATATGAATTCTAACAGGAGTGCACACCATTTATATAATTTATGTAGACACATCAATACGTATCGCTGAATCATGCTGAGTCTCAATGCTCTATTGAACACTCGCCGACACAACAGTTCGTCGAACCGTGGAAAGGTGATTAATGGTGCATTGACCAGCGGTACGGATGTCATACCTATAGATGAGACTTGAATTACGAGTTCTACGAATTCCCAGCTTAGCTTCTCCGACAATGGAGGTGCACAATATATATTTTATTTAGACATTTCAATGCAGAAGGGTCTACGTGAAGAGTGTGACTGGCGTACGTGATGGGAAGCATACCCATGTTTCCAACTTAACTATAAGTAGAGACCAGCTTGCCTACTGCGGGGAGAGAGAGCCGAGAGAGCCGAAAGAATCTCACGGAATCTCTCATCTCCCGGTACCAAGGGAGATGATCGGCAACTTGCAATTGTATCTGTATGTGTCAGTAGCGCTGTAACCTATGTAACAATAAAAGCCTACGCTGTAGGTCGAACCTGGATAATACACCAACGTGTATGAGTTGTCTTATTCGACATCACGTCAGGGCTGACTGCTGAATGAAGTAGGTAGAAGGTCCTGACGTGAGATAGTTAAGAGAGACCGGTAACAGCAAAGTTACAATGGCGAGCGTAGCCAGGGTTTTTTTTTATCATTGAAGTTACAATGACGAGAGCGCCAGCATTTTTTTTTATCACTAAAGTTATAATGGCGAGCGCGACTACGGTAGAACAGAATGTCTGTTATAACGGCGACCGCTGCTGACACTACATACGCTGCAATGAAATCTACACGGCACGATGTAAGTTACAATGACGAGCCCGCTATAATTTTTTTTACGGCTGATGCTACTGACTAGTACTGCACGTCCCAGAAGATCGACAAGATGACGATACAGCATCCAGTGATGGCACCTGCCTGGACGGGGAGGACAGTCCCGGTACACCTGCCTCGCCCTGTCCGTCTGCATTCTTCGAGACATTCGTCGACTAGCCTGGGCCACCGTGCGCCGCGACCAGACCGCTCCCGACCCCGTAAACCTTGTCACAACATCACGCATGAGGGACCGACCGTTGCCCTGGAGATGGCTGTCCTGATTGATGACGGTCAAATCTCTCGCCACTGCTATCACTGTCATCCTCGACAGTGACAGTGTTACAGGCCAGACAACCCAGGGACCGGCATTGTTACGTGTCCGGAGAAATCGGCCACTATACACGCGCCTGTCATCAACAAGCGATGATGCGAGACCGCCCGAGCAACCAGCAGCATGGCTGGGAGTTCTAACATCCAGGAACAACCCCAGAGGACGGTCGGTGTGGCCACGCGTGGAGAACACAGGCCCACCAAATTGCCGAATGAACCACGCACTCCAGTGAACATTGCACAGAACAGTGAAAGTTGATAATTTTCGTAATGCATGTAATAATTAGTATCATCAACTGACATGATATGGTGAGTGAAATTGTAAAACTCTTAATTAATAGAGCTTGGTATGAAGCCTGTATGATGTTTTTTTGTTGGTAGTATTGATACATGCATGTGTATGATCCTCTTTGTTTGAGATATGAATTATGTGTAAGGCTATTTAGGCCCTAAAAGCACATAATTATCTTTGTTTGTTACGTGTTTGGGATGGATGTTGTCACGTTACAACAGTGAAGACTAATTTATCCATGGTTTAGATGTAGGGGCATCGCACCTATTGTGACGGACTGGTGTGATCGTATGTACAGTAATGGAAACTGCATATCGAGACATCAGCCTAGGGCATGGTTACACGACCATCTCCGTAGTTACATGAAAGCAGGCCACCTTGTTAAACACCATGCAGTGATGTTGAGACGTTGTTGTTAACTGACTAGATTGAATGTTGTTCGAACGAATGCTATATTTGCTGCTACATAATACCTCAGGGTAGTATTATGACTGTAATTAGCAGATTAGTTAATGTTTGCTAAATGTAATGCACATGGACTGCACCGCGCACGTGTAATTGGTACATATTATTTAGGATATGTTGGGGCACCCAATTGATCAGTCATATTATGTCTGACTAGGTATGGCTACCAAGGGTCGTGACCACGTATTCCTCGTTACCCGTTACTAGTGCGTTACTGTTGCCGGCATTTATGTAGACACATCAATACGTATCGCTGAATCATGCTGAGTCTCAATGCTCTATTGAACACTCGCCGACACGACAGTTCGTCGAACCGTGGAAAGGTGATTAATGGTGCATTGACCAGCGGTACGGATGTCATACCTATAGATGAGACTTGAATTACGAGTTCTACGAATTCCCAGCTTAGCTTCTCCGACAATGGAGGTGCACAATATATATTTTATTTAGACATTTCAATGCAGAAGGGTCTACGTGAAGAGTGTGACTGGCGTACGTGATGGGAAGCATACCCATGTTTCCCACTTCACTATAAATAGAGGCTAGTTTGTCTACTTAGTAGAATTCACGGAATCTCTCATCTCCCGGTACCAAGGGAGATGATCGGCAACTTGCAATTGTATCTGTATGTGTCAGTAGCGCTGTAACCTATGTAACAATAAAAGCCTACGCTGTAGGTCGAACCTGGATAATACACCAACGTGTATGAGTTGTCTTATTCGACATCACGTCAGGGCTGACTGCTGAATGAAGTAGGTAGAAGGTCCTGACGTGAGACAGTTAAGAGAGACCGGTAACAGCAAAGTTACAAGCTGACCCTCCCTTATCAGTATTTCGTGTTTGTGTTAAAAAGAAACTATCCGGACGTTTGTTTAAAAAAATGGGTTGGGAGGAATGTAAGGTTTGGTCAGCCTAAAATTGTAAGAACAGAGATAGTGGTCATTGCAGACATATTTAATCAATAATTTAACGTTAGCATAAAGAAAACCCAGGTTGATACAACTTATGTAAGGCAAGCTAGTTTCTGGCCAGTTTGCAGCTTTGCTTATTATTTAGTATACAGAATAGGGAGGTGTAGAGTCGCCCCGACTGTAATAATAACTGGACTGTCAAACGGGATAAATGTTTAACCGATTTAGAATGCAGGCCATAAGTAACTAGTTAAGTTGGCAACTGACCGTCCCCAAGGACACACGAAGGTCTCCCAGTCCTGGGGGGGTTCAGAAGGTGACCCGATACCTTGCATACGACGGTCATTTCCAGCATGTACGGGGATGACGGTTGTATATGGACATCGGCCAATAACGGCTTTCTCGATTTCCTAAAATGGTTAACCGAGCCTCCACTGAGGCGGGGTTCTTCTGAAAGCTCTGGTATAAATAGGCCAGAAATATACTCATCAAACAACGGGTGCGCGCGATCTAAATTACCACGCACCTCGTTCAATTTGGACTCAAAATTATCGGCAAGGATGGGCCACGCCGGCCCATACCTATCTTACCATTAGAAAACTAAATTTATTGAAGACTTTTAAATGTTAAATGGGAGAAACAAGAACAATGGTAGAGAGACCAGTCTACGTTGTACGATCAACACTTCAGCATTAATAAAATCTTGCGAACCTGGATGATGCTTATTATACTGATCTGATGGTCTGCGGTATTATCAGTAAGCAGCTAGACGATCTGGCGAGCAACAAAGACAACTACTACACAACTGTGAGTATTCTCGTCGAATGCACGCGCCCTTAAGAGAAGCGAGAATCTTACAACCAGAGTAGGGCCTAATGTATTACCACAATATACAAAGCAGTCAGTAAATAGACCGTGGCCGTATGTTGGAAATGAAGTACTAGAAACCAGTTATGTTACCCCGTCTGTACTCAAGCAAAGTGCCGAGGTACGGCAGTCCTCTCGGCCCGGGTATTTCGCCGAACGGCCTGGCGTTCTCATATTCCTGGTCAGCTCCCTGGACGTCGTCGGTGCTGACCGCAGCAGTAGACATCAATCGTCGACCCCCGACACGAACCGACAGCATCCGTCTGCCAAGACAACGAGAGTTGCATCCCGCCTTCCACATCGTCACAACAAGGTCTTCGTCAGGCGCAATAGGCCGGTGTAATGGGCCCAGAGTAGTCCCGTGCAGAAAGTCAACGAAAGTATGCATTTTGCGTATTGCGCATGCGCGCGCAAACGCAGTGGACGCCATGCAACCCGCGTGAGCAACGTGACCTCAGGTAACCCGATCAACTTTGATCCCGTGCCAGGAGTATGCAGATTTAGCGAGACTAATGCAGATTCAGCTGACACACATGACCCCCACGATGTTGACTTTATTTTGTCAGCGAGCTCGTCACGCGAGGTCTTTTTAAGAAAGTTGAAAGTCATTTGATTGAAAACTGATGGAGCATCAGAAGAAATGTAGGCGAGACGAAAAGTACAAAAAGTATATGGAGTGCATCAAACATTACTTGGTGAAAAAGAAACATCTTGCGAGTGACAGGCGCATGAGAAATGCTGTGTTGAAGGCAACCAAAGGCAGAGGCAAAGGCAAAGATCACAAGTACGAAGTAGACGGTGAGTATAGGTCTATATAACTTTGAGACCCTTATATATATATATATTTATTACTTTTTCACTCAAATATGTTTGGTCAAATTTAACAAAATAAAGTATTACATGTCGTATTAATTAATAGTATGGTATTATTGTTGTTGCTAGTAGCAGTAAACACATTAATGCTGTGCTATTTAGTATTGTATTCTACTATGTTTGAAAATAAACATTATTATTACAAATTTTCCACTGTGGACGTACTTATAACATTACTTTCTTTCATTGCATAAATTATAATCATCACTGAATATCATATGTTACATGCCTTTTTTATAGAATATTTTCTTGTGTAATGATTGCAATGCAATATACATGTATTAATTGGTTTTTATATAAATAATTAAATGTGAAGCATAATTATATTTTATTCTTACATATTTATGATATCCATAACGACTTATCAAACTTGTTTGGCCATCTTCAGCATTTGACAATAATATCTCCATACTGTTTTCTATTCCGATTTATTATACAGATGGATGGTGTTGACCGGGATGATGATGTTGACATCCCAACATTTCTGGAACATGATGTGGACAGATATCAACATAAAATAATTCATGTGATTTGCGCCTAGCTGGCTGCATGCAAACAGTTGTCGACATTTTGCCTCATTTTTATATGTTTTATTTATTCTACCACACCGAGTTTTACTGTGTACGTTCGTCAATATATCTGTGATATACAAGGAAATCGCATCCTGCAAAAGTCCGCCGTATGTGTGTGTTTTACTGACTTTTAAAAACTTTCGTTGTATTGTGGGTTCAGTCACCTGACCATACATGAACATTCCTGCTGGTCATTCAGGCCGCAGTTGACCCATATTGCGTAATCATGCCGCCGTACAGTTACACTGCCTGTCAGCTACTTGAACTTTTCAAAGCGTCACGCCTGAGTGCCGATGAATGGACGACAGCGATTGAACTCGGCATTGCAGCAAAGGCATTGCGGCTGCCGAGGTGGTGTTCGGAAACAACGAACCATTGAACCAGTGATCGGACATCGGCCACCCACTCGCCAAACAATTCCAAGTAAACAAACGGGTGTTGACAGCTCGAATCTCGTTCAGCTGATCACCCGGTCAGTGCGCTTGACAGCTGTACTGCAGCTACGCTCGGGCTGTTGAATGTCAGATCGCTGCGTAATAAAGCCGGTTCTATTCAGTCACCTACCGGAAGCAGGGCCTCCATGAGATGTGCGTGCGCAGCTCCAGTAGTCAGTTGCGTTAGCATTTTTAGTAGCGAAGTCGTGTTTTGAAATTGTTAGGACATTTATTACTTTCTTTTTTATTGTCTTTGATTTGTTAACGATTGTTTATATTTAGTGACGTTTTCTTCGTCGAATCGGAAGCAGACAACGTTGTTTTTCTACGTTTGGGAGTCTGATTTCCCGAATTGGGTCAAAGATGCCCAAAGCGAAGAGAAAGTCGGCAGGAGCTGCCATCTTGGATGGCCTTGCTAAGGACTACGGTGTTGACCAATTATCTTTGATGGCACACCCCACAGGGGTTACATCTACAGCCCTATTGGCTGGCCCCACAGGGGTTAAATCGACAGTACTGTTGGCTGGCCCCACTGGGGTTTCAGAGACAGAGTCGGAGGTTGCACACCCAACCGAACCAACGGCGTCTACATCGACAACGAACGATGAGGTGCGGAGTTTGCAACTGTCTGTACAGACGTTGTCAAACCAGATGGCATGGTTTTTCGACAAGCTGGCAGAAGAAGAGATCGACGACGAACAGCCATTAACAAATGAAAGTTCATCGCAGATAGACAGTGCCATGCCGATAGATACGTTATCAGGACTTGAACAGTTCTACGTGCCGGATGAGAGGGTGGCGACAGACATTGACGGGCAATTGGTAAACATTGTGAACAATGTTTTGAAGAAGCGGCTGCCAGACGATAAGTTAAAAGAAAAACTTCAAGCGTATGTACGCCCGGGGAAGTGCGGCGGGTTGACGCAGACTAGAGTATATCCCGAGATTTGGGAGAAACTCTCGGCTGCCACGAAGTCACGTGACTTGAAAGCACAGCGTGCTCAACAGGCAATTGTGCAAGTTATGGTGGCCCTCACCCATGCCACAAACAATCTCGTTGCGAGCACGAGATCGGACGAGCCTTTAACAAAAGACAAGATGGCGGACACGGTCACTTGTCTTGTAGATGCGTTGGCTTTGCTGGGCTACGTCAACCAAGACGTGAACCAGAGAAGATTTTTAACAAGAT
This sequence comes from Lamellibrachia satsuma, assembly GCA_033239005.1. Taxonomy (NCBI): domain Eukaryota; kingdom Metazoa; phylum Annelida; class Polychaeta; order Sabellida; family Siboglinidae; genus Lamellibrachia; species Lamellibrachia satsuma. The sequence goes on from BSQZ01000004.1 coordinate 3,627,734, forward strand.
TTAACAAGATTGCCATCTCGAACAACAAGTTCCAGATGGCAAGTGGACAAGGAAGCCATTGGCTTATCGAGAGTCCAACAATTTTCTCATCTATGTGTAGCCCGCCCTTATCAGATATCTGTCAATTCTATTTTTAAACATATTCACACTACTAGCATTAACACAATCATTTCGCAGTTTGTTCCATTCATTTATCACCCTCTGTGAGAAAGAGTACTTTCTCATGTCCAACCTACACTGCTCCTTAACTAATGCTGCTTTGTGTCCTCTGGTTCTACTGCCTTCTTTAAGTTTGAAGAACATATTCCTATCAACATCCTCATAACCGTTCACTATTTTAAACACTTCTATTTGGTCTCCTCTTAGTCTCCTGGTCTCTAGTGTTGTCAAACCACATTGTAATAAGCGACTTTCGTAACTAAGGTCTCTTAATTCTGGAATCATCTTAGTTGCTCTTCGTTGTATTCTTATCTATGTCTTTTTTACGATATGGCCTCCATGCTTGAATACAATATTCCAAATGTGGTCTAACTATTGCTTTGTACAGGGGTACAATTAGATGTTTCTCCTTATACGTGATAGTTCTCCTAATTTGCCCTAGAATTTGATTTCCTTTCGAAGCAGCAATCCCACATTGCTCTGAAACTTTCATGTCAGTATTAAATGTTACTCCTAAATCCTTTTCTTGTGTGGTTCTACCTAGTACAGCATCCCCCATTTTATATTCCTCGTCCATATTTCCATGTCCTATGTGTATACATTTACACTTCCCAAAATTGAATAACATTTGCCATTTTTCTGACCATTTAACTAATTTTTCTAGATCATCCTGTAAACTTTGTTTATCTGTATCATTAGTAACCTTTCTGAATACTTTTGTGTCATCTGCAAATTTGAGTACTTTGCTAGATATGTCATCCTCCAAATCATTTATATATATTAAAAACAGTATAGGGCCTAACACTGATCCCTGTGGTACCCCACTCAAAACAGATTTCCAGTTTGAAATCTTACCATCTACTATTACTCTCTGTCTTCTGTGTGTAAGCGACTTTTCTATCCAGTTGATTACATCATTGCCTATACCATGGGCTTTTAGTTTAAGTAACAATCTTTGATGTGGCACTTTATCGAAAGCTTTCTGAAAATCTAAGTAGACAACATCCACTGGTGACCCGTCATCTACCAACTTTGTAATTTCTTCTAAAAAACATAAGAGATTGGTTAGACATGACCTTGCTTTTAGGAATCCATGTTGAAATGTATTTATTAATTTATGTTTTATGAGGAATTCCACCATGTGGTCTCTAATTAATGTTTCGAGTAATTTACATACAACTGATGTTAAACTCACTGGTCTGTAATTTTCTGGCTTCTTCCTCGATCCCTTCTTAAATAGCGGCGTAATGTTTGCTTCTTTCCATTCTGAAGGAACTATTCCTTCTTATAGTGACAAGTTAAATAAGTTTGCAAGTGGTGTACTAATTTGATCAACAATTTCCTTTAGCAGTTTTGGTGGTATCCCATCAACTCCAGGTGATTTATTATCTTTCATCTTCTTAATTACGTGAAGACCACCGCGGCGACCTGAACCAGGCCTATAGAGGACTGTGTAACGCTGACACGGAAGGGTCTGCCTGGCTCTACGGAGATGACTTGACAACGCGCGTCAAAGCGATTAACGAAACTAATCGAATTGCGAGCAGCATCGCCGGCCGGCATCCGCAGACAGTATGTCAGACCGGGGAATAGAGGACGGTTCGGTGCTGCAATTCGACAAAACTGGCCGGGACGGTTTCGAGGGGCTTTTTTAGGCCAGGCCTCAAAGCCGATTTTCCGAGGAAAATCATACCCACAGCGGGGGCAGCGAACACGTCAAGTTTCGCGCACAGCAGCGCGGTCCGGCCTTCAAAGGGATGTTTAAGTCCCGGACAAACCAGCAAAAACAATGCAGTTAAGGTAATTGTACCTCAGGCATTCAATACTAATATGAGTAATGAAAAATGTCTCTTTAAGTTGGGTATTGATCACGGTTTCCAGGCTGGTGCCACTGGATTGCATTACAAACAGTGGCTGAAACTTACATCAGATAGATTTATATTACAAGCGGTCACTGGTGTTTGTTTAGATTTTGACAATTTGCCTAGCCAAACTTGCAGACCAAGCCCTCTAAAATTTTCAGAATCTGAATTTGCGATTATTGATACACAGATTAAGGATTTTTTACAATTAGGGATCATAGAGCAGGCTGTTCCTTCAGCACAGGAATTTGTGTCCAATGTCTTTAGCAGACATAAGAAAAATGGTTCCTCCAGACTCATTCTAAATTTGGTCAAACTCAATCCATTTATTCAGTATCACCATTTCAAAATGGATACGATTGACACAGTTATCAACCTTATGCGTAGGGGATGTTTTATGGCCTCGATTGATTTATCGAATGCATATTATTCTGTTCCAATTGCGGAAGAATACATATATTTTTTGAGGTTTGTTTGGCAAGATGAGTTGTTTCAATTCAAGGTTCTGCCTAATGGGCTTTCGTCTGCACCTAGGATTTTCACAAAAATTCTTAAACCGGTGTATGCTCACTTGAGGCAATTAGGACATATAGCATGTGGATATATTGATGATTATTTTATTATGTCAGATACATATATCAATTGCTTAAACAGTATTAGGGTCACACATGATTTATTCACGTCATTAGGATTTTTTTTAACTTTGAAAAATCAAATTTGATACCCAGTAAACAAATAGAACATTTGGGTTTCATTTTAAATTCCACGGATATGACAGTGTCACTTACGAGTAAGAAGAAGATCAGTCTTCTCGCCAAATGTAGAGAGGTGATTAACTGTAAGGCACCTTCGATTAGAGCAGTAGCTGAGCTCATTGGCATATTGGTTTCTTCATTCACAGGGGTCGAGTTTGGACAGTTGCACTATAGGCAATTAGAATTAGAAAAGGTTTTAGCGTTAAAACGAGTGGCAGGAGATTATGAGAAACATTTTTTCTTGTCCGAGAGGGCTAAAGCAGAAATTCAATGGTGGATCGTCAATGTTAATTCCGAGCTTCGTCATATTGAGCATGGAAAGATGCTGTTTACATTGACAACTGATGCCTCTACAGAAGGTTGGGGGGCAGTGTTTGAATCCATCCTTATGGGAGACCCACAAAGTACAGGAGGGCGTTGGACTTTGGAGGAGAAAAAAGCACACATTAACAAGCTAGAGCTTAAAGCAGGGATGTTGGGACTTCAGACATTTTGTTCTGGTATTTACAATGTGCATGTTAAAATCTATCTGGACAACACCACAGCAGTGGCTTATATAAACCATATGGGTGGATCGCATTCTGAACAATGTAATACATTTGCACAGGATATCTGGGAATTTTGCAGACAGCGTAATTTGTGGATAACCGCGGCACATTTGCCAGGGCATTTAAATGTTTCCGCAGATGCAAAGTCACGAGTGTTCGATGATAAAACTGAATGGAAATTGAATACCAATGTTTTCCAGGAGATTGTTTCCACATTTGTTGTATCAGAAATTGATCTTTTTGCATCTAGATTGAATTATCAACTTAAACCATACGTTGCATGGGCACCTGACCCAGAAGCAAAATATATTGATGCATTCACTCTAGATTGGTCTAACTTTATGTTTTATGCTTTTCCACCATTTAGCATTTTGGGGCAGGTACTGGGAAAATAGAGTACGACAGAGCCAAGGGTATTCTGGTGCTGCCAAATTGGCAAACACAAGCGTGGTTCCCGCTGCTGCGGAGACTGTTGATAACAGAGCCATTGACACTCAACTGGCATCCAGATCTGGTAGGTTTACCCTTCCAGCAGGGACAACATCCACTGGGCAAGAAGCTGCAGTTGATGGCATGTTTCTTATCCGGAGTGCACTGAACGATAAAGGTTTTTCGCCACAGTCCATCGACATTATTCTTAAGTCCTGGCGGGATTCCACTAAGAAGCAATATCTCACATATGTACATAAATGGATACAGTTTTGTAACATGCATAATTTGAATATTTTCACTGCAGATATTGCACACATTTTGGGTTTTTTGACAGATTTGGTTAATACTGGTTTAACGTATAGTGCCATTAATACAGCAAGAAGTGCTTTATCCTCTTTTCTTGGTATCACGGTAGATAAACCGGTTGGCACAGATGCACTAGTAGTGAGATTTATGAAAGGTGTAGCACGGGACAGGCCATCGTTGCCAAGATATAACTGTATCTGGGACGTGAACGTTGTGTTGAATATGTTCAGAAAACAACCACTAGCAGAATTTCTTTCACTGTATGATCTGACTCTTAGAACAGTTACTCTTTTAGCGTTAGTTTCGGCACAACGGACACAATCTATCCATTTGTTGGACACAGAATGCATGACTGTGAGTAAGGATAAGTATGTGTTTCACCTACATGGTGATTTTAAACAGGCTAGACTAGGACATGAACATTTTAATGTTGTTTTGCATGCCTTTGATAGGGACATTAGAATCTGCATTTTTAATACATTATCAATCTATTTGACAAAAACTAGAGATTTGCGGCAATCTTCTAAATTGTTTGTTAGTACTGTTCAGCCACACAAGCAGGTCAGTAAGGATATTATTTCACGCTGGATTAAGGCCACCTTAAAGATGGCAGGGGGTGATGTTACGGTTTTTAAACCGCACAGCACAAGAGCGGCGGCAACGTCAGCTGCTAGCCGTAAAGGGGTGCAGATTTCTGAAATTCTCAATGTGGCAGGTTGGTCAAATGCGATAACATTTGCACGGTTTTATAATAAGCCTTTGTCTGACACTGAATGTTCTAGCGCTAGGTTTGCAGAATCTTTATTACAAACATGATTGTAACCATATGAGACATTATGTACTGCATTTCTTCTTGTAGCATTGAAGGAGAATAAATAGTGGACATTTTTTAGATTCACGCAGGGTTATTTTGTTGTTGAAAAATTATGGTTACTGGCAATTGAGTGCAACCACAACTTTAAAATCTCATGGAGGCCCTGCTTCCGGTAGGTGACTGAATAGAATTTGCAGGTTAAACGAGAACTTACCTGGAAGTTTGAAGTTTGACCGGAATTCTGTTCAGTCACAACCGGAATCAGGGCTTACATGCCCGCCCATATAAAAAGCCTTTACAGTGAGGTATTACAGCATACTACCCACCCTTAGAATAGGCTTTGTGGTTCACTCGTTGGCATTTCAAGACTGACTACTGTCGCTGCGCACGCACATCTCATGTAAGCCCTGATTCCGGTTGTGACTGAACAGAATTCCGGTCAAACTTCAAACTTCCAGGTAAGTTCTCGTTTAACCTCCAAATGTTATCACAGATTACGCATGCGAAAACGACATTGACATTCTGTGTCTGACGGAAACCTGGTTAACTGATAACGATGCATCTTTGATATCTGCTATTGTCCCTCACGGTTACAAGTTCCAACATCTCCCGCGAAACGATCGACGCGGTGGAGGCGTTGGGGTTCTGTTCAAAGCTTCATTTCACCTTGCACTATCCAAACCGTGGCCCGCCGAATCTTTCCAATGTCTTGCAGCAGCATTACGCATTTTTGTGGTGTACCGGCCACCATCATCTGGTCGCAAGTCTAAGCTGTTTCGCGTATTCCTAGAGGAATTCGGCGAATTACTCGAGCGTGTCTCCATAAAAACTGGACTTATCATACTTGGTGATTTCAACGTTCACTACGGAAATGGTGACGACAAGGACGCACGTGACTTAGCTGCAATTCTCAACGACATTAATCTACAACAACACGTGACATCGTCAACGCACTGCCGAGGTAACATTCTTGATCTGGTGATCTCACCGGTGACAGGCTCTGTGATAACAGACGTGTCGGTAGAGTCACTGCTGACAGACCACCACGTCATTATGTGCAAGCTCGTTACAGCTAAACCTCGACCTGTGCGAAAAGAGATATTCTACCGTAAATACGCCTCAATTGACATGAAGCAGTTCACGCGCGACCTGATCGATTCGCCGCTGGTCACCTCTCCCGCCGATGACATTGACAGTTTATGTGAACAGTACATGTCTCAACTTTTGATCATAATCGACAAGCATGCACCCGTTATCCGACGAACGATAAATGTGCGTCCCAGGCAACCGTGGAGAAATGATGACTTGCAGAGGATGAGGCAGCAGGTTAGACGAGCCGAACGCGAATGGCGCCACACACGACTCACTGTTCATCGTGAAATGTACACGGATTTGCGTGACGCTTTCAAGCAAAGCATCGCTTTGGCCAAAGCTGCGTATTACTGTGCCGAGATTAAATCATCAGCCCGTAATAACAAAGAGATGTACCGCATCACAAACGACCTGATGGGTCGCTCCAGTAAAACTTTGTTTCAGAAAAGTGATGATGGTCCAGGCGCATTGGCTGATTGTTTCGTCACGCACTTCACTGACAAGATCACTGATATCCGTGTACATCTGGCGACTGTAAGTACGCAGCGCCAGCAGTCGGTGTTCGCAGATGATAATGACTGTCGTGTTGTGGATCCTCTTTGTGACTTCGAACTAGCTACATGCAATGATATCTGTAATCTGGTAATGAAGGGTACTAGCAAACTTTCAACTGACATCGACATCATTTCTGCAACCCTGCTTAAATCGAACATTGCTACGCTCGCACCGGTGTTAACACGCGTTGTGAACCTGTCGATCGAGTCCTCAACAATGCCAGCTGTTATTAAACACGCCGTCGTGACACCATTGTTAAAGAAGAGTGATCTTGACGCTGAAATACTATCCAACTACCGACTGATATCCAACTTGAGTTTCATATCAAAACTCCTCGAGAAGTATGTAGCATCGCAAATCCGGCAGTACCTGGAATCGAATGATCTCTTCGATGTTTTTCAGAGTGCGTATCGTCCTGCTCACAGCTGTAAAACAGACCTCGTTCGTATACAGGACGACATTCTAAATTCGCTCGACAATCGGAATACCGTGATATTGGTGTTGCTCGATCTCAGTGCTGCCTTCGATAATGTCGATCACCGTCTGCTTCTAGACAAACTGCACGAAATTGGCATACGTGACAACGCACACCGCTGGATACAGTCGTACCTTTCGCAGCGAACGCAAGCTGTTAAAGTTGATAACGTCACCTCAAGAAGTGTTGGTTTATGCTCTGGTGTACCGCAGGGTAGCGTGCTGGGACCCTTGTTTTTTACAATCTATTGTCTGGGGCTCAACTATGTCTTCCAACACCACCAACTCCGTTACCATATGTATGCTGACAATACCCAGCTGTATGTTGAATTTCTGCGTGATCAGCCAGCGCATGCTACAACTGCCATTGACCGCATATCGCGATGTACCGCCGATGTAAAGTCATGGATGGTGTCCCACAACCTTCTTCTTAACGAGTGTAAAACGGAAGTCGTCGTGATTTCCGCTGCGCAGAATCGCAAACGTGTTCAACCTCCTGCTGACCTAGTCATTGATGTCTGTGGCTGCTCCGTCACGCCGAAACCATTTATCCGCGACATTGGTTTTGTATTTGATAACACAATGACAATGGCGGCGCAGATACGCCGTGTCTGCCAGGTGGCATACTGTCACATTCGCGGCATTGCAACTATCAGAAAATGCCTTTCCACTATTGCTTGCAAAACAATTATTCATGCTTTAGTCATGTCGCGCTTGGACTTCGGCAACGCTATGTTTTATGGACTGCCCGAGACGCAGCTGCGGAAACTGCAGATGATTCAAAACTCCGCGGCACGGCTTATTACTGGAACCCGCAGACGAGATCACATAACACCAGTTTTATTCAGTTTACATTGGTTACCTGTTCGTCAGCGAATCGAATTCAAACTTCTTTTACTTGTGTTTCGCGCTGTGCATCATCTATGCCCAGTGTATCTGTCGTCGATAGTGATTCCATACACACCCACCCGAACACCGAGATCCGCCGATCAACATCTATTGACTATACCGCGGTACCATCTCGAGCGGTACGGTCGTCGGGCCTTTTCTGTGGCAGGGCCGACACTGTGGAACGTCCTGCCTTCCGCAATTAGGCAAGCCAACTCCGTTGCGGTCTTCAAGTCACTTCTAAAAACACATCTCTTTCGCGAAGCAATTCGAACACTCTGTTGACATTTTAATCACTCGAACAGTTTACTTATTTAACTTATTATTTATTTAATTTGTTTATTTAATTTATCTGATTAATTTATATGTTTATCTAATGTATCAACTTAATTGTAGTTGTTTATTTTATCTTTTTATTTATTATTTATTTATTTTATTTTATGTATTTATTTAACTTCTTGACATAATTAATTCACTTAAATCATTTATTGAACTTTTTTATTTACTTATGTTTACCTGTCTTTTAATCACATTTTATTTTAGCTCCTCAATTTATTTAAAATTATTTAGCATTACTTTGTTAGCGCCTTTGAGCAGGTTTTTAACCCGGATACACGGCGCATTATAAATGTATAATAATAATAATAATAATAAAATAATAATATATATATATATATATATATATATATATATATATATATATATATATATATATACGTTAATAATGGCAGCAATAAAGGTTTAGTTCTGTAAATCTTTACAGCATGACTCATTTCCCTAACTGTATTATTTGAAATGTTTATCATACGAATAGGGCGGAGATGTTTGTTTACAACGACACCGGCTGTGCGCATAAATAGCATGCGCAATACACAAAATGCATACTTCCGCAAACTTTCGGCACGGCACTACTCTGGGCCCGTGTATACGCGGGCCGAAAGTAGGCGCTTACTGCGCGCATGCGGAATACGCAAGAAGCATAATTCCGCTGACTTTCGGCACGGGACTACTCTTTGCCCGTTACACCGGTATACTGGACCACTGATATTGCGAGCTGCGACACCCCATCTGTGGGCAAACAATGGGGGATGACAAGAAGATACTTGACGGCTAACACTGATACCTTCGTTGAATACAGTTCGTTACACTTTTTTGTGGCCAAAACTTGTTTTTCTATTAGCAATTGTATTAATGAATCCATTGATTACGCATATGTGGGAATTTCAGATCATCATACAATGTATAAATGCTTGCAGTCACAGAGACTCGTGACGTTTTGATCATTATTCTCTACGTCCTCATTTCCTAACCCAACCCGCAAAGAAAACAATATACCCAATGAAGAAATCCATTGAGTTCGTCGCCATATCCTTTCAAGATATCGACGACGACGTTTTGCTACAACTATTTCATGAGACATACATGACGATAGAGAGCGAACTCATACACTTTTAGTTTGTTTAGGGGCATGTTTATTCAAGAGTTTACTTAATGTTTCGTGTTACTGATTAACAAGCTCGCATAATGGAGAATTAGGTTGGATCAAAAGATCGGAATTTGCAAGGTCGTCACGAAGGGTATGTTAATTTTATTTATTGGTCAAAATGTGATACTTTTTTCTAGTTGGGATGTTGCCCCCCAAAGAGGTGGGAGATGGGAGCTTGGCGCCACATATACGTGGGAGACGGGAGGTTGAAACCCCTGCCACACACCCTCATCAGTAGTTTCTTTCCTATCACCCTGTATATATTCTCCAAGTCCAAGTGTAATTGGGGGAGGGCAAGGGAAGAGGGAGGGGGGAGGAGGGAGGAGGGAGGAGGGAGGGGGAAGGGGAGAGGGAGAGACTTTCGGTGGTGTTAATTTATAAATTTGTTTTTATTAAAGGAAGCTGATTGCGAGGTAGCAATTTGTTCGTTGCAACAGTTACCGGAAACCAAACGTGAACGCTATAATTAGCTTACTGTAGCCTCAAAACATCGCTTCCATAATAAAACTAAAGAAAATCGACAAAAAAAGGAAAGCAAATGCAGAATAAGGGGATCCTAATATGGGACGAGCGATTTTGGAGATAATACCGGTGGTACGGCGGGTGTGAAACATTGATACATGTACGCAAACAGTCGGCAGGAATGATTATATCACTAACGGTTTGCGCAACGCTGATGCACGTGTTTCCTTTAGCTCTACAATATAGCCAAGATTACTTTATTCCATTTTCTTATCCTTACACACATGAAACAAGACAATTAATTATGTTCGTTCTTCTAATTAAAATCGCGTGTGTAATAAGCTAATATTTGTTAAAGCATAACATTGATTCATTACAACGCATTGCACCTAAACCAGCCATGAAGATTACTTTTACAAAATGCCAATTAGGCTGGAGATCTCTCGTCAAACCGGAATGTTTCAATCGTCTGCGGTGTTCGATTTTCTTCTTTCAATATTGATTTTAGTTTCTCGGAACAAGTCGAAAATTTGCGGGAATATCCGGCCTGAGGAGCATTTCGTACTCCTGTTTCATTGGCTGTTTATTCGGCCACGTGATGCGGAAGTTCTGTAACAGTTTCACGAGGAACACGTGCATGTCCTGCTCAGCAAAACGGCGACCTGTCGAGCAGACATGAGGATATCATTAGCAGCGCATACCAACGTACGTCATCATACAAACATACACACATACATATATGCATACACACATACATATTACAATTTCACAGTGGTTAATTAAACCGCTCCGGCATTGCTGGTCCCAAGCCCGGATGAGAAAGGAGGAGGGCTGTGCGTGAGGTTAGCACCCTCACCAAGTAAGAAAAACTCATCATGAAGGATGGCAGCCAAACTCGGTCGGAAGCTGACACCCCGAGAGCGGAGCTCTTCAAGCCGAAAAACAAGATACGAGTGGGCTCCTGGAACGTGAGAACACTGTATCAAGAAGGAAAGCTTCAGCAAGTACTGCGGGAGATGTAACATTACAAAGTGGAACTTTTATGTGTGAGCGAGGCTAGATGGATAGACTCAGGGAAGAGGATCCTGTCCTCAGCACACACCACACTTTATTCAGACCGATCAGATAACCAGCACAGAGGTGTAGTTGCCATCATTGTGAGGAGGAAAGTGGAAAAAACTATGCTGGAGTGGAAGCCAATCAACGACAGACTACTCAAGGCAAGATTCAATTCCAAGTTTGCAAAGCTGACAGTGATCACATGCTGTGCACCAACAGAGGACGCGGAGTAGGAGATCAAGGATGAGTTCTATGACCAGTTGGAGGAGGAAATCCGGACAACACCCCGGCATGATGTACTCATGGTGGTAGGAGACCTAAACGCAAGAGTTGCAGAGGAAAACACAGGAAGATAAAAGACCATGGGCACCGAGGGCTTTGGATGCATAAATAACAACGGCGAGAGACTCTCTGACCTATGTGTTGAGAATAATCTAGTCATAGGTGGAACTCTATTCAAGCACAGAAACATTCACAAAACCATATGGAGGTCCCCAAATAACAACACTGTCAGCCAGATCGACCATGTGATAGTCAATCAGAAGTGGAGACGATCACTTCAGGACGTTAGAGCCAGACGCGGAACTGATGTGGGGAGTGACCATGTGCTGGTAGTGGCAACGTTGTCCTTGAAGCTACGGAAGACACAAAGAAGAGAAGAGAGACAACGGCGATTTGATACAGGAAAGTTAAAGAACCCAAACACAGAGAAAGCTTTCCAGCTGGACTTAAAAAACCGCTTTCACATACTCCAAGAGGAACAAGAATTGAGCATCGACAGTTTCAATCAGGCACTGATGGAAACAAGCAAGAAACTTTTAGGGTACAGAAAAAAAAGAAGGAGGAATGGATCAAGTCAGACATGTGGACAACAATTGATGAAAGAAAAGCAAAAAAAAGAAGCTAAACGACGCCAAATCTCAACGAATGAAGGACCAGCTGCAGAGTAGATACTCAGAACTGGACAAAGAAGTCAAAAGGAAGACGAGAGCAGATAAGAGAGCCTTCATCGAAAATCTGGCAGATGAAGCAGAAGCAGCAGCACAGACACGGAACATGGCCACACTGTACAAGATAACCAAAACGCTGACTGGCGGTTTTAAAAATAGTGATGTTCTAGTGAAAGATGTGGATGGAAATGTTGTCACCTGTGAAGCAAAACAGACCGACCCAGAGATGGAAAACACACTTCGAGACCTCAACAAGGAAGCACCAAGAAATCAAGCAGAAATTCTAGAAAGCAAAGAGGACCTGAAGGTCAACACAAACCCACCATCTTCTGAAGAAGTGAGAAAATCAATCAGGACCATGAAGTCTGGGAAAGCACGGGGTGCAGACTGTGTAAGTGCAGAGATGTTGAAAGCTGGAGGAGACGTCACCATGGAAGCCTTGACAGAGATCTTTGAAGGAATATGGGAGACGGAAGAAACAACAGGTGACTGGAAGATGGAGCTGATCGTCAAACTACCAAAGAAAGGAGACCTTACCATTTGCAAAAACTGGAGAGGGATCACTCTGTTGTCTATCACTAGCAAAGTTTTCAGTAGGGTGATCATTGACAGAATTTCAGAAGCCCTTGACCCACTGTTGCGCAAAGAACAGGCAGGTTTTAGGAAAGGAAAATCCTGTGGTGACCACATCTTTACCTTAAGGCAGATCCTGGAGCAGTGCCAGGAATGCAATACGCCAAAACTTTGTCGATTTTGAAAAGGCTTTCGACAGCATTCACAGATAATCTCTCTGGCGTATACTCCGGCACTATGGAATCCCCCCAAGATTGCGAGCATAATCAAACTGCTATATGGCGATTTCAGGACCAAGGTAATTTGCGGCCAATCCCTGACAGAATATTTTGAAATCGAGACCGGAGTGAAACAAGGATGCACACTATCCCCCTTCCTCTTCTGCCTCGGGATCGACTGGGTCATGAAGGAAACAGCACTAGGAGACAAAATCCGCACCAAATGGACCTTCACAGAAACATTAGGTAACCTAGACTTTGCAGACGACATATCTCTTCTGTCGCACCGCTACAGTGACATCCAAAGAAAAAGCGATGAACTTGCAAGAAATGCCGGAAAAATTGGGCTACAGATAAACATAAACATAAACAAAACAAAGATGCTGCGAAACAACAGCCAAACAGCAGACCCCATCACGATTGGAAGAAGGGATATTGAAGAGGTGACCGAGTTCACTTACCTTGGGGCCAAGGTGTCAACATATGGAAACTCGGAGTCTGAGATTAAGGCAAGGATTAGAAAGGCAAGAGGGGCATTTGCGGCACTGAAGAATATCTGGAAGACAAACAAGATCAGCAACAGAACAAAGATCCGCCTGTTCATATGCGGCTGAATCATGGAAGGTCGCCAAAGGCATATGCCCGATGCTGGAAGTTTTCCAAAACAAGTGCCTCTGGAAGATACTGCGAATCTACTGGCCAAACAAAATGTCCAACACGGAACTCCATGAAAGAACAGGTATGCAGCCCATCTCTCTCGAGGTTAAACGCCGCAGATGGAAATGGATCGGACACATCTGCAGAATGCCGCTAACATCCATTCCAAGAGTGGCCATGCGCTGGACCCCTGGTGGCAAGAGAGCGAGGGGGAGACCCAAGGAGACGTGGAGGAGATCAGTAGAGCGGGAGATGAACGCTCTCGGGTGCAGTTGGGGCCAGGTGACGAAGCTTGCAACGGACAGGCAACATTGGCGTTCTTTGGTGTCGGCCTTATGTGTGATCCCGCACGAAGAGGATTAAGTAAGTAAAGTAATTAAACCGTACTGGTAGTAGAGTTAATTACAAATATGAAACTTGCAAATACATTTTTATAATCTATATGTAATTTCTTTTATAAATGCACGTTATTATACATTTGTTAAAACAGATGCCGCCATTACTACAGAGTGGTAAGGTGAATCTGGTTTAAAACACTATTGAATGATAAAGAGGAATATGAAGATAAGAACAGGCCTAGTAAGACGGTAATATAGAAGCTAGTATGTGGTAAGAGAATTAGGGGAGACCGTGGCTAGTTGCTACAATTTTCAGTTAAAGTCACTTTTTGTGTGAAAGTATGTTAGATGCATTGTTTCTATCAACGTATACCTTAAATTTATTATTCGTGTTAATAAAATGTACAATTCCAATGATATTCCATACTATAGCTATGTAGATATTTGAAGTTTCCCAGACGCGGTCGATTGTAACAACTAGTTACAGTTGTTACACCATACGGGGCAAGTGGTTACAGCAAAGAACGCGTGAAGTTTCACTCATACATGCTACATGTATTCCATTAATTATATTATACACATATCAACATCCTATACAAAGTGTGCATAAAATGTAGGTGTTCACAGCTTCATAATATATATATATATATATATATATATATATATATATATATATATATATATATATATATATATATATATATACAAACAAGTGTTAATTGATGATAAATTATTGAATGGAGTATGAAATAGTAATTAGAAATTTATATATATATATAAATATATATATATATATATATATATATATATATAAATATATATATATATATATATATATATATATATATATATATATATATATATATATATATATATATATATATATATACGTACGCACTCACACGAACTATTTATTAAGTGTTCAAATAAGGATAGGGTGTTGAACCAAAAAGATTTAACCAGATTTAACAAGATTGCCATCTAAGGCAACACACCCAGCTTGCAAGTGGGTAATGAAGCCATTGGCTTATCAAAAGTCAAAAAAACTTCCCGGCCTTCACAAGTGAGGGAATCGAACATTAACAAGAGTTATTTCTGCTGAAACTTAGTAACACTTATCCAACTAACCAACGCAGGTCCTTGAGCCGTATCCGAACGGCAGCAGGAGGTACGGGTGGACCTTCTCCGTCACTTCGCCTCTGGCCCATCTCTCCGGGATGAACGACTCGGGCTCGTCGAAGTACTCGTCGAGACGTAATAACATGTTGTTGTTGAGTTGAATGTGTGTCTACAAATACAACAACTCAATCAGTTGTTGACGCTCGAGTGTTGTGCGATCGATGTCAGCGATCCATGGCGGACAGTCAACATGGCTGACGGCTGATGCAGCGTTTCATGGGAACGATCGGATGTTCATGCGAGTGCGCGTTCGTGCGTGTGCGCGCGTTTGTGTGTGTGCGAGTGTGTGTGTGTGTGTGTGTGTGTGTGTGTGTGTGTGTGTGTGTGTGTGTGTGTGTGTGTGTGTGTGTGTGTGTGTGTGTGTGTGTGCGCGCGCGCGCGCGCGCGCGTATAGGTATGCATACAGACAGACCACGTGTCATATTGCCCCCCCCCCCGGCTTTCAGATAAAATGCTATTCTGAACGTGAACAATGCTCCGACCCTTAGCACATTCCCCCTTCCGAGATCCTAAATATGTCACTGCATTTGAATGGCTACATTCATTGTACCAAATGCATTGACAGTTAACTGATTTAAGATTGGTTTGTTTTATAATTGTACAACATAGCCACTGCATACACATTTATTATATTTAACAAGATTTAACAAGATTTAACATCCAAGCCAAAGTCCCAGATGGCAAGTGGACAAAGAAACCATTGGCTTATCGAGAGTCCAATAATATTAATCTACGTGTAACCCGCCCTCCTGATATGTGTCAACCTTGTTTTTAAACATATTCAATTACCCCACTCAAAACTGTTTTTCCAGTTTTAAACTTCTCCATCTACTATAACACGTTGTCTTCTGTCAGTCAGCCATTGTTCTATTCAGTCAATTATGTCATTCCCGATACCATGGGCTTTTAATTTAAGTAGTAATCTTTAATGCGGCACTTTGTCAAAAGCTTTCTGAAAATCTAAGTAGATAATATCTACTGGCGATCCCTCGTCTCTCCACTTAGTGATTTCTTCCAAGAAACATAACGTATTTGTAAAGCATGACATCGATTTTATGAATCCATGTTGAGATGAATTTAATAATTTATGCCTAACAAGGAAGTCCACCATATGCTCTTTAATTAACATTTGTAATAATTTACAAATCACTGACGTTAAACTCAATGGTCCGTAATTCTCTGACTTATTTCTGGAACTCTTTTTAAATAATGGTATGATGTTTACTTCTTTCCATTCAAAAGGAACAACTCCCTTTTTTAATGACAAGTTGAACACTCTTGCAAATGGTATACTGATCTGTTCTACTGTTTCCATTAGTTGTTTTGGAGGAATTCCACCCACTCCGGTTATTTATTATGTTTCAATGCCTGTATTTTTTAGCAACCATTTCTGGAGTTATAATTAACTGCCATAAATAGTCAGATTCAGCCTCCTGAAATTTACCATCCGGAATTTGGAAGAAACAGCTCGTGCGTAACCGAACTGCGGTGAAGGCCTACACGCTGTAAAACCTAGTGACGTCATTGGTATCATCATGTGACGTGATACGTCCGTAGCTAGCAACCGTTCGCGCGTTCGTTGTCGGAGTCATCAGCAGTGTTTCTGATCGCTTTACGTAATTAAGTTGAGATTTCTGGATTGCTGTAATTTCTTGTAGGCAACCAGGGTTCGGAGGCGAGTAAACTCCTTTCGCTGTTGATAGCATTTTGTAAATCACACCTCCTCCAACCCCTACAGGGGTATTGAGGTTGGGTGGGCGGCTTGCAGATTCCTTCCCTGGATTACCCGCCGTCTGTTACTGTAAGTCTTTTTGATAACACGTTTTCTAATTGTGGAATCGCCAAACGTTTTTAATGTTTTAATATTTTTATTGTGAAGTTTTCCGGCAGCTTCTTGATTAATCTTAACAGTAACAAGAAAATGACTTGCTGAGTACCTGCGGTGCGTTTTTTCGTCATTCGATGTACACTTGCTGAGAAAATAATAAAATGTCAAAAACTACATATATTGTGTTGTTTACATTATCACAGCAGTTATACCGATGACACAACGCTTGCCCTATCAGACGGGCCTAACTTTTAAATTAAGTAACGAAGAAGCCCCGTTAGGATTATGAGTCACAATAGTGTGACGGGTGGGGGGGGGGTAATTGGAAACGTCGATGGCGGCCACAAGCTACTTATATACTGCTGCAACCTTTCCCGAAATGTTTCTCGCCAGGTTCCGGTTGCTAAGTGATCTACTTCCGCTGAAGGCGCCACTAGATCATTTCTGCACTGTTCGACGGCGGCGGCATATTCACATGGCACATCTAGTGAGAACGTATTTTTCAACGCTTTTGAAGTGTTTTATTTAAAATTGTCTGAAAATCAGACGTGTTAATGTTATTCTTTTGCTAGCCTGTTGAAAGAAGGCAGCCATTTCTTTCTCCCCATAAAACATACGTGATTCTAGCATGGCCGAGATTAGAGTATGGCAGCATACCCATGTTTTGACTGTTACTGGCAGATGGCATCGCTGGTCGGATTGATTCATGTTGGCTGACATCAACAAACAGTGTGTTATTCCCGGTACATAGCTGCAAATTAACACTTAAGCATACAATCGCTTGTTTATGCCAAAGCGCGTTTGGCCTACTCAGCCGCGTTCGAAATTATTCAAACGTCAGATGGTTTCTCAGAACGAGGCAGACGTGTGCTATCTGGGTTGATTTATCACGGTATAATGCTCTAGTCCAATCAGGTAGTCCGATTATCATGACATATTCATCAAGATAATGCACGGCTGCTTCGTTCTGAGAATCCTATGTTAAACATACGTTTGTGAGCGTCGAGTGGATATTAGCACGGCTAGTCGTATAATTAATAGTATATATTAGGTGTATTTTGGAGAACGAAAAGTTAACAGTGCAGCATAGCATATTACACAAAATAAACAGAGCACTTAAAATAAAAGAGCACCTCTTGTGGGAATCATACCCGCGACCATAATATCTTAGCATTTGGAAAGCGAACCACAATTAAAACGCGACCAAAAGGCCATTGTTTTGGCCTGTGGCGTATTTAGCGTGGGCATGGCACACTTAGGTTTTTGGATATGAATTTTTCCGTGAATAACATGTTGCGTCACTGGATGGTGTAGCATGGCAAACAAATGGGTGACCAAGCTTGGCTCCCTTGGCCCCCTGGCCCATTTGGCCCACTTGGCCCCTTGGCCCCATTGGCCACTGGGCTCACTTGGCCCCTTGATCCCCTTGGCACATTTGGTCCACTTGGCCCCATTAGCCACTTGTCCTACTTGGCCCTTTGACCCCCTTGGCCCATTTTGCCTATTTGGCCCCCATTTCCGATATACTAAATACGCCATTGTCTTCATTGATTAATAAGCCGAGTTTATGACAATATTATACAATGAAGGTAATGCTTACCCCTGCTGGAATCTGGTAGCCACCAATCAGCATATTCTTTTGAGGTATTCGTGAGATATCAACGCCTATTGGAAAGAACCTGGAAAGTGACATATTGGTACGACTTAATTAACGTGCAAGTTGAGAACGCAGAACAGTGCACAGACTAATGAAACTCGCCGAACGAAGTATCAGCGTGATTGAGGGTGTACATATTGTACATATTTTATAAGCATCTCTCCTCTGCCGTCAATCTTTTCACACAGACCATCCATCTCAATTGTAGTTTTTCTCTTCTCCTTTAACCACCCTTTTCTCCTTCGCGCACCATCGTCTCCTTTAACCACCCTCTTCTGGTCACGCTCTCGTCACCCGTTCTCTGTACATGAGTTGCCCGTCACAGTCTGTTCCTAACTAACACGCTGTTTAGATGTTTAAGCATTCCAATCTTTTCTACCATTCAACCATCCTCCTTCTGCATCCAGCTACATCATACAGCTATTCATCATCTGCACAACTGTTCGGCGTAAGGATGTTACGTGATACAACCATATTTGTACATGTCATTTTACCATTATTAATGTATCAACGTTTTAATTTTCTCAGACAAACCATTGCTGCACTGCACATAACAATTGGGAGTTCCGGGATTATTTCTGATTTTTTAAGTGCATTTTTTTCTTCACAAAAAGGGTTCGTTCGAATCCCCCATACACCCCCGTGGACGAGCATGTGTTATTTCCGTTGAGCGTCTATGATTTTTACGATTATTGTTGTCAAACCACCCTATAAAACTATCGTGTCACAATTGCGCAGTATCACTAACACGTGGGAGATAATGAAATGAAATCTCACCGGAATCCTTCCTTTATACACGCCTTGAGGTAAGGCAGACGACTGAGCATCTCGTTAGTAACGGGTTCGTCTTTGTTTGGCGCAACCTTCTGAATCTCTGCGTACAGTTTGTCTTGTTTGCCGGGGTTTGTAGCCAGACAGTACATCTGACCTACTGTCGTTGGTGACGTCTGAAGGGAAGACGACATTGGACATTCCGAACGGATGACGCTACGAGTCATTTATACGCACGCACGCACGCACGCACGCACGCACGCACGCACGCACGCACGCACGCACGCACGCACGAACGCATTAATACAAATTAATTAATACGTCAACGTCTCAGATTACGGCATTACACATTTAAATATTAATACGATAATATAAACTGTGTATAGGTGTATTTATTAAAAATAATATAGTGCATTATATATATATATATATATATATATATATATATATATATATATATATAATTCGTTCAGCACTGATTTTAAAAGTAAGGAAACGCAAATCTAATCAAAAACATATTTATTATGTAAAATTAAGCTTCAGAAATGTGTGTAGGCCCCATGTGTAATGAACACGAATACTTTCTACTAACTAATTTAATGAAAACATAATTATTTAACGCTCCTTGTAGTGAACGTTGGGAGCGCATCCTTGTAACTCACTGCGTCGAGACAGTGGCCAACTCCCCGTTGATTCTCGGTTGTTGCACACAAAACAAATGAACAAGTGTTAAGCAGCCAGCCAATGAACTCACAGTCTTGAGTCCGTCGTTGAAGAGCGACAAGGTAATGGCGTTGACATCCCGGAAACTGAGTTCCTCTCTGCCGAGTAGGTACGTCAGGAAGTTGTACTGTCCTTCCTGCAGCTCGTGGTTGTCAACCAACTTCTGGATGTTGGCCACCGTCTTGTCAACCAGCTTCTGTGCGTTCCTGTCACATATTATTTTCAAGATTTGTACTATTATCACCTTTAACAAAACAATCCACACACTTTTTTATAGAATATTCTATAGGATTTTTGCGGACACAACTATGTAGAATTCAGAATTACATTTTTTTTATATAAAATTCAATACAAATATGTAGAAAATTTAAGTAGACATAAACTATTTCTATAGAACAACAGCCGCCGAAGTCAACAATTGTTTTGCATTGTTCACCCCGCCACTTACCGGGAGAAATAATCTTCATTTCGAACCAGCTTTTTCCACGTTGGACTTGGAAGCCACCGGAACCACGGTATACCAAAACGCAGCTTCAAGGCTAGGACGAATATGTTGCTATTGGCGTCAATCATTGTCTGTGTGAATGGGTGTTTGCTGTCGTCGAAGGAGCCTTGTCGCTCCTCGAAGCATGTCATGGCACTAGCTGGGGACACAACCACGATTACTCTCGCATTACATTTGATATTGAATTGGAATAATAATTGGCGATAATCTTGCAGCATTGTCTAGAGTAACTCCATCAGAGAACACACAGTGACCATGTCTTCATCATTCGTTTAGGTACATCCGGTCTAATCAGCGTACTTAAGGAGCGATGTCTTGGCTATCAGTAGTGAATTCGCAATATCACTGCAAACATCTAGCGGTCATTGGTGTAATTCGAAAATTACATTACAAGTATTTTTCTGATATTTCGCGATGTATTTTCTTGGACAGCTCAAAGGAAATTTTTCACATTCAGCAACGCATATATTACGTTCGTTCGAACACCATGTAAAGGGTTCCCGTGACGCCTTCGACTAGTCTGCTGCAGTAAATTCGTCTATTTGCAAAATTTATTTTTAAAAAATCTATTTGCACGCTATTCTTTTACACCCCGAGTGAACCAATACACAAGCTTTCACTAGTGGTGTAGCAATACATCCAACTATCGATGCATCGCATAGTCGATGTGATGATGCAATACTATCGATAGTAAATTTAACTATCGATAGTTATCGTCGATAGTACATTGAACTATCGATGGTAACGACAGTTTGATGAAATGAATCAGCAGGGCTATTTGTGCCACTGTAATGCTGTAAATAAATGTGTTTTCAACTATAGTTGATAATTGTTTATATTTATCGACCGAGCATCAACAATCGTCGATTAGTGCAGCGTCATTCATCGGTTCAACATTTTAATAAACTACCTTCACGGTTACGCGATAGCGCCACCCATTAATTACGGTGTGGGACTGTTTTAATTATTCGGTGATACCATCGCAATACTATCGCGATAGTTATGAAACTATCACAATAGTACTGGAATGGTAAAACCACCGTATATTTTTCACACTTACACTCGAACGTCCACTTCATGGTTTCATTCGTGAAGTTGGGCACTTCCCCCGTCTGTGGATTACGTATTCGGCCGAGTCTGTCGACAAAGTCTGCGCTCACCTGGTTGACGGCGGGGAGAAAAACACTGACGGCCTTCGGTCGCATCATCATCTGCTGCGTGGCGCTCCGCAGGCGGTACCACTCGTCTCCGTTACTACGGGACATTGAGCAGACAGGGGTTTTTTGTCAAGTAAGCAAATAAATCTATTGAGTTCAAAATAAATTCTATAGAAATGTATATAAATATATAGAAATCGAAAAAAATATATAGAAGTATATAGAAATATATAGAAAGCTATAGAAATATATATAAATCTATTGAAATCTATAGAAATATACAGAGCATAACAGAATTTTGCATAGCAAACTATTGAATGCTAAATATACTACAGATAATTGTACACATTACTGAGGTCAGTCTGGTAAAAAGGATTTTGTTGTCTTTACTACGGGCAATCAGGTAGAAAATGGATTACGTCACGATAACGGAATAACCCGTCTCCGTTACGGGGCGATAAGAGAGAAAATAGTTTACATCGTGTGCACGTAAAATTCGATAGTATTACTAAAGGTAAACAGTTAGAAATGAGATTTTGCGCCACAGGTAGAGCATATCCAAAAAAAACTGTGCATACACATAACTATATAAAGGTGAAATTGCGTGACATTGTTGACGGATGTACTAAACTCCCCACCAGTGGCGCCACTAACCATTTCACAAAATTCTGCACATCTTTGTTTCATTTGGTAAACTTCCGATTTTTGTCAAGAAATGTCTCAGTTTCAATTGCACACAATTTCGGACTGTGTTTGTATTGAAAATATGTATGTATGTATGTATGTATGTATGTATGTATGTATGTATGTATGTATGTATGTATGTCGTGTAAGACTATATGAACCTAGATATGTGTCATTGTACGAAGGCCCTATAATTGTGTCTGAATTAAAAAACTGAATTGAAATATAAAGACAATGACGTTTGTTTTTATTAAAAATATGTTACATTACTCAAATGTACAATAGCATTGACATAACAACAATAGTAACGTTACCCACGTACATGTTTCCCAGCCCAGGAGACATGTCCCGGAACTTCCGGTACATCTGGGAAGTCTCCAGCAGTGGAACAATGTGCGGTATCTTTCCCTCATGCTGATAGACGGTTTGGATGTAGTCTGGATTAAACAGATGCACGACAGTCTCTCCAGAAATCGTCTCTTTGAAGATCTTGCCATATTTGAAGTAGCGCTGCATTAGCGCCTTGTTGTAGGACTGCGGACTGAAGGGACCTGGCGCAGGGAACACGAAGAGATTTTTGAATACAACTTGACAGCATCAATCAGAAAACGATAAGACAGATCAATGTGTCAAGAGTAATCTAAAACGACAAACAATAGCTGTCGACGCTGACATTAAATTAGTACTTGTAAATGTGTGGCCATTCATACAGTAACACATTGTATGGCATATTATATTCATTACGTTTTTTCCGGTAGTAGTGTGTGCGTGCGTGCGTGCGTGCGTGCGTGCGTGCGGGTGTATATATATATATATATATATATATATATATATATATATATATATATATATATATATATATATATATATAGATTTAAACAAGATTTAACAAGACGAGATTTAATAAGATTGCCCTCCAAGGCAAAGACCAACATGACAAATGGACAAGGAAGCCATTGGCTTATCGATAGTCAACACTTTTTTCATCTATGTGTACATAATATGCAGATAATTTGTTCCATTCATTTATTGCCCTCTGTGAGAGTGAGTACTTCCTGATATCCAATGCACACCGATCCTTTACTAATGTTACATCATGTCCTCTAGTTCTACTGTCTTTCTTGAGTGAGAAATATTTTCATCAATAGTTTCATACCATGCATTCAATATCTTAAAAACTTCAATCTGATCTCCTCTTAACCTCTTTGTCTCTAGGGTTGTTAAATCACATTCTTTTAGGCGTTCTTCATAACTAAGGTCTCTCAGTTCTGCAACCATTTTAGTTGTTCTCCTCTGTATTTGTTCAAGCGTATATATATATATATATATATATATATATATATATATATATATATATATATATATATATATATATATATATATATATATATATATATATCCTGGTCTCAAAGCTTGTGTACACTATTCTAAATGAGGCCTAACTATTGCTTTATACAGAGGTATAATTAGCTCTTTTTCCTTGTATGTTATATTTCTCCTAATCAACCCAATAATTTGAGTACCCTTTGAAGCGGCAATACCACACGGCTCTGAAACTTTCATATTAGCATTTATTTTTACTTCTGAGTCATTTTCTTTTACGATGGTACCTAGAACAGCATCTCCCATTTTATAGTTTACGTGCAGGTTACTGTCGCATTTACAAATAGCAAACACTGGCAAATGATCGCTTATGTCGATAATAAGTAAACCACTGGTGATATCACTGTTAAATGTCGATAATAAGTAAACCACTGGTGATATCACTGTTAAATGTGGTAAATATATTATCAATAAGTGTTGCAGACACTTTCCAAATTATGATTTGCTTAGTAATTACTGGGTACATACCAAGGCTGAACATCAAATCGAGAAAATGTTTGGTACCCCCTGTGTTTGTCGAGCTTCAATAAATGTATATTGAATTCGCCACAAATGCATATAATTTCTTGAATCGTAAGTTGGTTAAATAGGCGATCAATGTTGTCACACAATGCGGTCACACAACGTTAATTGTTAAGCCAAAAGGTGCTTTATATAGGCAAGCAATTGATTTAAATAAAAACAAATCGATTTAAATAAATCTGGATTACGGACGAAAAAGAAGCCAGAGACGCGGTAGTGTAGTGTTAGCGCATCCGCGTTACACGCCAGATTTCTGGGTTCACGGCCCGGACCACGCATGGGTATGATTGATGTAAAATCCTGGCTCTGACTAGGGCATCCATCGTGACTCGGACAGCTAGACGTCGGTCCTGTCTCGTTAATTTGGGGACATAATATAAATATTGAGGACGACATGCACCCGGGCAGTAACCACCCTCAGACCTCGCAACATCACCATTTAAGGTTTGGTCAGCCTAAAATTGTAAGAACAGAGGTCATTGCAGACACATTTAATCAATAATTTAACGTTAGCATAAACAAAACCCAGGTTGATATAACTTATGTAAGGCAAGCTACTTCTGGCCAGTTTGCAGCTTTGCTTATTATTTAATCTACGCAATAGGGAGGGGTAGAGTCGCCCCGACTGTAATAATAACTGGACTGTCAAACGGGAGAAATGTTTACCCGATTTAGAATGCAGGCCATAAGAAACTAGTTTAGTTGGCAACTGACCGTCCCCAAGGACACACGAAGGTCTCCCAGTCCTGGGGGGTTCAGAAGGTGACCCGATACCTTGCATACGACGGTCATTTCCAGCATGTACGGGGATGACGGTTGTATATGGACATCGGCCAATAACGGCTTTCTAGATTTCCTAAAATGGTTAACCGCGCCTCAACTGAGGCGGGGTTCTTCTGAAAAGCTCTGGTATAAATAGGCCAGAAATAGACTTATAAAACAACGGGTGCGCGCGATCTAAATTACCACGCACCTCATTCAATTTGGACTCAAAATTATCGGCAAGGATGGGCCACGCCGGCCCATACCTAACTTACAATTAGAAAACTAAATTTATTGAAGACTTTTAAATGTTAAATGGGAGAAACAAGAACAATGGTAGAGAGACCAGTCTACGTTGTATGATCAACACTTCTGCGTTAATAAAATCTGGCGAACCTGGAAGATGCGTTCACGGCTTATTATACCGATCTGATCGTCTACGGTATTATCAGTAAGCAGCTAGACGATCTGGCGAGCAACAAAGACAACTACTACACAACTGTGAGTATTCTCGACGAATGCACGCGCCCTTAAGAGAAGCGAGAATCTTACACTGGCGAGACGCACCACCGATTTTTTTAACGCACAATACTTTTAAACGTACACTGGCGAGATGCACCAGTAATTTTGTTTAGCGTTCAAGACTGTTAAAACGTACACTGACTAGTGTCCAGAGACTTTCCAATGAACCATTGACGTTGTGTGCACTGTCTCGACGCTAACGAACCACCACCAAATTACAGAATGTAAAGTACGTCGTTTCAACGTACCGTATGGCACACCACCTACGATTTTTTTTACTTATAACTTCGTTCAGACGTACATTGGCGCTGAGCCAACGTGAAACTGACAGTGATGTCACCGAATATTGACTGACTCCGTGATTGACTTTTACTACGTAAAACGTGTATTTGCTACGTGACGATCAAAACACACACATACGATGGATCCAGCACAATTTCAAAACTATACGATCGGACTTGCTCAGCAGGAAACGGAACGTCGTGCTATCCAAACCACCCGTGAACAAATACGTGATTTAATCAGACAAACACAGACTTGTGATGGTTCCTCTACACCGGCAGTTCATAATTGGATCCGTGAAGTGACTTTAGCTTTTAATCAAGTCGGTGCAGCCAGCATCATCGAAATAGTGTCTAAAACTGTCTCTGGTCCGCTCCGATTTGAGTTGGAACGTTTCATCGAAAGAACAATAGCGGCAAATCAAATCGGCCGCGCCGCCATTCCATGGCCAGACTTGCTTGATCATTTGGCTAGCAACTTTCTTAACATCGACGAAACCGCAGCATTGCGCGACGAACTTGACAAGGTGCGTCAGAGCGCGTACGAACCCACGCAACAGTTTGTCCGATGCTTCCGAGACATTAGTGGCATTTGCTACCCGAGCGGCTTACGAAATCCCGACCAAGAATCCGTTCTGATCCGTACATTTGCCAGAGGGTTAACATCCGATGGCCTCGCACGACAGCTGATCGAACAGGCAGCGCCTACTTCGCTTGACGAAGCGATTACAGCTACTATGCGGTTCTGTGAACGTAACGACGCGTATAGCCGCCTGGGATGACACGAATCGCCGATGGAAATAGGAGCCGCCAACGTCTCCAGCTGCAAGACAACGGAGCCCGTGGTTGCGATGGTCGACTCACAGGCTTCCACGGTTCAAAAGCTGGCAACGAAGCTGGCGAAGATCGAGTGAGAATGACAGACGCGTGGCCGTGACGCCGCCCGCCGGACGATATCGTGTTTCCATTGTGGGATAATTGGACATTATGCTCGTGTTTGTCGACTGCGCAACAGACATTCTCAGCCGTCGGGAAACGGGGTTGCGCCTCAGCGAGGTAAGCGGTCGACCCACGGTCAGTTGGATAGTATCTGGCGTCAGACTGACCGTTCTAGTCGACACAGGAGCCAGCGTGTCACTTTTGAGGCGTAATGTACTCGACCAAATCATTCAGAAAACTCATCGTGTGCATGTCTTGGAAAAGTCTGGTTCATTGCAGGGTTTGGGAGGCATGTCTCTTAAAGTTTGTGGTAAAACTCAGATATCAGTCGCTGGTATTCGCTCCCCTCTAGAAGTTGTCGTCTGCGACACACTGCCGCATGACATGATTTTGGGAGATACTTCCCTGCGAAATGGCAGAAGTATCATTGATTTGGCTAACAATGAATTAACATGGTATTTTAAGAAATGGCCATTAAAACAGCATACCAAAAGTGGCTACTATGCTATCGGTAGGATATTGGTTCAGGAATCAGTTGACGGCATCGAGAAAGTATCCAATATGTGAGTCACACGTCGTCACCCACATAACACAAGTGGGCGACAATAGAGAAAGAAGCATTTGCGGTCGTTTTTTTCAATCCTGAAGTTACGTCCATACTTGTATGGCGCTCAGTTTAACGTCTACACAGATCACAAACCTTTACTAAGTCTGTTCACAAAAGCTTTTAACAACACCAACATACAAAGGTGGGGTGTGTTACTGGCCGATTATGGAACGACAATTTCTTATCGCACTGGCCGTAATAACATCAGAGCTGATATGTTGTCAAGAATAAGACAAAATGACCACAGTGACATTGCCGTGTTTGATATTGATGACGTGGACGATCGAGACACGATAACAACTGATTGTAAAGAGCAGACCGTGTATATATGAAAAGCAGAACAATATATGAATTCTAACAGGAGTGCACACCATTTATATAATTTATGTAGACACATCAATACGTATCGCTGAATCATGCTGAGTCTCAATGCTCTATTGAACACTCGCCGACACAACAGTTCGTCGAACCGTGGAAAGGTGATTAATGGTGCATTGACCAGCGGTACGGATGTCATACCTATAGATGAGACTTGAATTACGAGTTCTACGAATTCCCAGCTTAGCTTCTCCGACAATGGAGGTGCACAATATATATTTTATTTAGACATTTCAATGCAGAAGGGTCTACGTGAAGAGTGTGACTGGCGTACGTGATGGGAAGCATACCCATGTTTCCAACTTAACTATAAGTAGAGACCAGCTTGCCTACTGCGGGGAGAGAGAGCCGAGAGAGCCGAAAGAATCTCACGGAATCTCTCATCTCCCGGTACCAAGGGAGATGATCGGCAACTTGCAATTGTATCTGTATGTGTCAGTAGCGCTGTAACCTATGTAACAATAAAAGCCTACGCTGTAGGTCGAACCTGGATAATACACCAACGTGTATGAGTTGTCTTATTCGACATCACGTCAGGGCTGACTGCTGAATGAAGTAGGTAGAAGGTCCTGACGTGAGATAGTTAAGAGAGACCGGTAACAGCAAAGTTACAATGGCGAGCGTAGCCAGGGTTTTTTTTTATCATTGAAGTTACAATGACGAGAGCGCCAGCATTTTTTTTTATCACTAAAGTTATAATGGCGAGCGCGACTACGGTAGAACAGAATGTCTGTTATAACGGCGACCGCTGCTGACACTACATACGCTGCAATGAAATCTACACGGCACGATGTAAGTTACAATGAAGAGCCCGGTATTATTTTTTTTACGGCTGATGCTACTGACTAGTACTGCACGTCCCAGAAGATCGACAAGATGACGATACAGCATCCAGTGATGGCACCTGCCTGGACGGGGAGGACAGTCCCGGTACACCTGCCTCGCCCTGTCCGTCTGCATTCTTCGAGACATTCGTCGACTAGCCTGGGCCACCGTGCGCCGCGACCAGACCGCTCCCGACCCCGTAAACCTTGTCACAACATCACGCATGAGGGACCGACCGTTGCCCTGGAGATGGCTGTCCTGATTGATGACGGTCAAATCTCTCGCCACTGCTATCACTGTCATCCTCGACAGTGACAGTGTTACAGGCCAGACAACCCAGGGACCGGCATTGTTACGTGTCCGGAGAAATCGGCCACTATACACGCGCCTGTCATCAACAAGCGATGATGCGAGACCGCCCGAGCAACCAGCAGCATGGCTGGGAGTTCTAACATCCAGGAACAACCCCAGAGGACGGTCGGTGTGGCCACGCGTGGAGAACACAGGCCCACCAAATTGCCGAATGAACCACGCACTCCAGTGAACATTGCACAGAACAGTGAAAGTTGATAATTTTCGTAATGCATGTAATAATTAGTATCATCAACTGACATGATATGGTGAGTGAAATTGTAAAACTCTTAATTAATAGAGCTTGGTATGAAGCCTGTATGATGTTTTTTTTGTTGGTAGTATTGATACATGCATGTGTATGATCCTCTTTGTTTGAGATATGAATTATGTGTAAGGCTATTTAGGCCCTAAAAGCACATAATTATCTTCGTTTGTTACGTGTTTGGGATGGATGTTGTCATGTTACAACAGTGAAGACTAATTTATCCATGGTTTAGATGTAGGGGCATCGCACCTATTGTGACGGACTGGTGTGATCGTATGTACAGTAATGGAAACTGCATATCGAGACATCAGCCTAGGGCATGGTTACACGACCATCTCCGTAGTTACATGAAAGCAGGCCACCTTGTTAAACACCATGCAGTGATGTTGAGACGTTGTTGTTAACTGACTAGATTGAATGTTGTTCGAACGAATGCTATATTTGCTGCTACATAATACCTCAGGGTAGTATTATGACTGTAATTAGCAGATTAGTTAATGTTTGCTAAATGTAATGCACATGGACTGCACCGCGCACGTGTAATTGGTACATATTATTTAGGATATGTTGGGGCACCCAATTGATCAGTCATATTATGTCTGACTAGGTATGGCTACCAAGGGTCGTGACCACGTATTCCTCGTTACCCGTTACTAGTGCGTTACTGTTGCCGGCATTTATGTAGACACATCAATACGTATCGCTGAATCATGCTGAGTCTCAATGCTCTATTGAACACTCGCCGACACGACAGTTCGTCGAACCGTGGAAAGGTGATTAATGGTGCATTGACCAGCGGTACGGATGTCATACCTATAGATGAGACTTGAATTACGAGTTCTACGAATTCCCAGCTTAGCTTCTCCGACAATGGAGGTGCACAATATATATTTTATTTAGACATTTCAATGCAGAAGGGTCTACGTGAAGAGTGTGACTGGCGTACGTGATGGGAAGCATACCCATGTTTCCCACTTCACTATAAATAGAGGCTAGTTTGTCTACTTAGTAGAATCTCACGGAATCTCTCATCTCCCGGTACCAAGGGAGATGATCGGCAACTTGCAATTGTATCTGTATGTGTCAGTATCGCTGTAACCTATGTAACAATAAAAGCCTACGCTGTAGGTCGGACCTGGATAATACACCAACGTGTATGAGTTGTCTTATTCGACATCACGTCAGGGCTGACTGCTGAATGAAGTAGGTAGAAGGTCCTGACGTGAGACAGTTAAGAGAGACCGGTAACAGCAAAGTTACAAGCTGACCCTCCCTTATCAGTATTTCGTGTTTGTGTTAAAAAGAAACTATCCGGACGTTTGTTTAAAAAAAAATGGGTTGGGAGGAATGTAAGGTTTGGTCAGCCTAAAATTGTAAGAACAGAGATAGTGGTCATTGCAGACATATTTAATTAATAATTTAACGTTAGCATAAAGAAAACCCAGGTTGATACAACTTATGTAAGGCAAGCTACTTCTGGCCAGTTTGCAGCTTTGCTTATTATTTAGTCTACGCAATAGGGAGGGGTAGAGTCGCCCCGACTGTAATAATAACTGGACTGTCAAACGGGAGAAATGTTTACCCGATTTAGAATGCAGGCCATAAGAAACTAGTTTAGTTGGCAACTGACCGTCCCCAAGGACACACGAAGGTCTCCCAGTCCTGGGGGGGTTCAGAAGGTGACCCGATACCTTGCATACGACGGTCATTTCCAGCATGTACGGGGATGACGGTTGTATATGGACATCGGCCTATAACGGCTTTCTCGATTTCCTAAAAATGGTTAACCGCGCCTCCACCGAGGCGGGATTCTTCTGAAAAGCTCTGGTATAAATAGGCCAGAAATAGGCTCATAAAACAACGGGTGCGCGCGATCTAAATTACCACGCACCTCGTTCAATTTGGACTCAAAATTATCGGCAAGGATGGGCCACGCCGGCCCATACCTACCTTACCATTAGAAAACTAAATTTATTGAAGACTTTTAAATGTTAAATGGGAGAAACAAGAACAATGGTAGAGAGACCAGTCTACGTTGTACGATCAACACTTCAGCATTAATAAAATCTTGCGAACCTGGATGATGCTTATTATACTGATCTGATGGTCTGCGGTATTATCAGTAAGCAGCTAGACGATCTGGCGAGCAACAAAGACAACTACTACACAACTGTGAGTATTCTCGTCGAATGCACGCGCCCTTAAGAGAAGCGAGAATCTTACAACCAGAGTAGGGCCTAATGTATTACCACAATATACAAAGCAGTCAGTAAATAGACCGTGGCCGTATGTTGGAAATGAAGTACTAGAAACCAGTTATGTTACCCCGTCTGTACTCAAGCAAAGTGCCGAGGTACGGCAGTCCTCTCGGCCCGGGTATTTCGCCGAACGGCCTGGCGTTCTCATATTCCTGGTCAGCTCCCTGGACGTCGTCGGTGCTGACCGCAGCAGTAGACATCAATCGTCGACCCCCGACACGAACCGACAGCATCCGTCTGCCAAGACAACGAGAGTTGCATCCCGCCTTCCACATCGTCACAACAAGGTCTTCGTCAGGCGCAATAGGCCGGTGTAATGGGCCCAGAGTAGTCCCGTGCAGAAAGTCAACGAAAGTATGCATTTTGCGTATTGCGCATGCGCGCGCAAACGCAGTGGACGCCATGCAACCCGCGTGAGCAACGTGACCTCAGGTAACCCGATCAACTTTGATCCCGTGCCAGGAGTATGCAGATTTAGCGAGACTAATGCAGATTCAGCTGACACACATGACCCCCACGATGTTGACTTTATTTTGTCAGCGAGCTCGTCACGCGAGGTCTTTTTAAGAAAGTTGAAAGTCATTTGATTGAAAACTGATGGAGCATCAGAAAAAATGTAGGCGAGACGAAAAGTACAAAAAGTATATGGAGTGCATCAAACATTATTTGGTGAAAAAGAAACATCTTGCGAGTGACAGGCGCATGAGAAATGCTGTGTTGAAGGCAACCAAAGATCACAAGTACGAAGTAGACGGTGAGTATAGGTCTATATAACTTTGAGACCCTTATATATATATATATTTATTACTTTTTCACTCAAATATGTTTGGTCAAATTTAACAAAATAAAGTATTACATGTCGTATTAATTAATAGTATGGTATTATTGTTGTTGCTAGTAGCAGTAAACACATTAATGCTGTGCTATTTAGTATTGTATTCTACTATGTTTGAAAATAAACATTATTATTACAAATTTTCCACTGTGGACGTACTTATAACATTACTTTCTTTCATTGCATAAATTATAATCATCACTGAATATCATATGTTACATGCCTTTTTTATAGAATATTTTCTTGTGTAATGATTGCAATGCAATATACATGTATTAATTGGTTTTTATATAAATAATTAAATGTGAAGCATAATTATATTTTATTCTTACATATTTATGATATCCATAACGACTTATCAAACTTGTTTGGCCATCTTCAGCATTTGACAATAATATCTCCATATTGTTTTCTATTCCGATTAATTATATAGATGGATGGTGTTGACTGGGATGATGATGTTGACATCCCAACATTTCTGGAACATGATGTAGACAGATATCAACATAAAATAATTCATGTGATTTGCGCCGAGCTGGCTGCATGCAAACAGTTGTCGACATTCTGCCTCATTTTTAGATGTTTTATTTATTCTACCGAGTTTTACTGTGTACGTTCGTCAATATATCTGTGATATACAAGGAAGTCGCATCCTGCAAAAGTCCGCCGTATGTGTGTGTTTTACTGACTTTTCAAAACTTTCGTTGTATTGTGGGTTCAGTCACCTGACCATACATGAACATTCCTGCTGGTCATTCAGGCCGCAGTTGACCCATATTGCGTAATCATGCCGCCGTACAGTTACACTGCCTGTCAGCTACTTGAACTTTTCAAAGCGTCACGCCTGAGTGCCGATGAATGGACGACAGCGATTGAACTCGGCATTGCAGCAAAGGCATTGCGGCTGCCGAGGTGGTGTTCGGAAACAACGAACCATTGAACCAGTGATCGGACATCGGCCACCCACTCGCCAAACAATTCCAAGTAAACAAACGGGTGTTGACAGCTCGAATCTCGTTCAGCTGATCACCCGGTCAGTGCGCTTGACAGCTGTACTGCAGCTACGCTCGGGCTGTTGAATGTCAGATCGCTGCGTAATAAAGCCGGTTCTATTCAGTCACCTACCGGAAGCAGGGCCTCCATGAGATGTGCGTGCGCAGCTCCAGTAGTCAGTTGCGTTAGCATTTTTAGTAGCGAAGTCGTGTTTTGAAATTGTTAGGACATTTATTACTTTCTTTTTTATTGTCTTTGATTTGTTAACGATTGTTTATATTTAGTGACGTTTTCTTCGTCGAATCGGAAGCAGACAACGTTGTTTTTCTACGTTTGGGAGTCTGATTTCCCGAATTGGGTCAAATATGCCCAAAGCGAAGAGAAAGTCGGCAGGAGCTGCCATCTTGGATGGCCTTGCTAAGGACTACGGTGTTGACCAATTATCTTTGATGGCACACCCCACAGGGGTTACATCTACAGCCCTATTGGCTGGCCCCACAGGGGTTAAATCGACAGTACTGTTGGCTGGCCCCACTGGGGTTTCAGAGACAGAGTCGGAGGTTGCACACCCAACCGAACCAACGGCGTCTACATCGACAACGAACGATGAGGTGCGGAGTTTGCAACTGTCTGTACAGACGTTGTCAAACCAGATGGCATGGTTTTTCGACAAGCTGGCAGAAGAAGAGATCGACGACGAACAGCCATTAACAAATGAAAGTTCATCGCAGATAGACAGTGCCATGCCGATAGATACGTTATCAGGACTTGAACAGTTCTACGTGCCGGATGAGAGGGTGGCGACAGACATTGACGGGCAATTGGTAAACATTGTGAACAATGTTTTGAAGAAGCGGCTGCCAGACGATAAGTTAAAAGAAAAACTTCAAGCGTATGTACGCCCGGGGAAGTGCGGCGGGTTGACGCAGACTAGAGTATATCCCGAGATTTGGGAGAAACTCTCGGCTGCCACGAAGTCACGTGACTTGAAAGCACAGCGTGCTCAACAGGCAATTGTGCAAGTCATGGTGGCCCTCACCCATGCCACAAACAATCTCGTTGCGAGCACGAGATCGGACGAGCCTTTAACAAAAGACAAGATGGCGGACACGGTCACTTGTCTTGTAGATGCGTTTGCTTTGCTGGGCTACGTCAACCAAGACGTGAACCAGAGAAGATTTTTAACAAGATTTAACAAGATTGCCATCTCGAACAACAAGTTCCAGATGGCAAGTGGACAAGGAAGCCATTGGCTTATCGAGAGTCCAACAATTTTCTCATCTATGTGTAGCCCGCCCTTATCAGATATCTGTCAATTCTATTTTTAAACATATTCACACTACTAGCATTAACACAATCATTTCGCAGTTTGTTCCATTCATTTATCACCCTCTGTGAGAAAGAGTACTTTCTCATGTCCAACCTACACTGCTCCTTAACTAATGCTGCTTTGTGTCCTCTGGTTCTACTGCCTTCTTTAAGTTTGAAGAACATATTCCTATCAACATCCTCATAACCGTTCACTATTTTAAACACTTCTATTTGGTCTCCTCTTAGTCTCCTGGTCTCTAGTGTTGTCAAACCACATTGTAATAAGCGACTTTCGTAACTAAGGTCTCTTAATTCTGGAATCATCTTAGTTGCTCTTCGTTGTATTCTTATCTATGTCTTTTTTACGATATGGCCTCCATGCTTGAATACAATATTCCAAATGTGGTCTAACTATTGCTTTGTACAGGGGTACAATTAGATGTTTCTCCTTATACGTGATAGTTCTCCTAATTTGCCCTAGAATTTGATTTCCTTTCGAAGCAGCAATCCCACATTGCTCTGAAACTTTCATGTCAGCATTAAATGTTACTCCTAAATCCTTTTCTTGTGTGGTTCTACCTAGTACAGCATCCCCCATTTTATATTCCTCGTCCATATTTCCATGTCCTATGTGTATACATTTACACTTCCCAAAATTGAATAACATTTGCCATTTTTCTGACCATTTAACTAATTTTTCTAGATCATCCTGTAAACTTTGTTTATCTGTATCATTAGTAACCTTTCTGAATACTTTTGTGTCATCTGCAAATTTGAGTACTTTGCTAGATATGTCATCCTCCAAATCATTTATATATATTAAAAACAGTATAGGGCCTAACACTGATCCCTGTGGTACCCCACTCAAAACAGATTTCCAGTTTGAAATCTTACCATCTACTATTACTCTCTGTCTTCTGTGTGTAAGCGACTTTTCTATCCAGTTGATTACATCATTGCCTATACCATGGGCTTTTAGTTTAAGTAACAATCTTTGATGTGGCACTTTATCGAAAGCTTTCTGAAAATCTAAGTAGACAACATCCACTGGTGACCCGTCATCTACCAACTTTGTAATTTCTTCTAAAAACATAAGAGATTGGTTAGACATGACCTTGCTTTTAGGAATCCATGTTGAAATGTATTTATTAATTTATGTTTTATGAGGAATTCCACCATGTGGTCTCTAATTAATGTTTCGAGTAATTTACATACAACTGATGTTAAACTCACTGGTCTGTAATTTTCTGGCTTCTTCCTCGATCCCTTCTTAAATAGCGGCGTAATGTTTGCTTCTTTCCATTCTGAAGGAACTATTCCTTCTTATAGTGACAAGTTAAATAAGTTTGCAAGTGGTGTACTAATTTGATCAACAATTTCCTTTAGCAGTTTTGGTGGTATCCCATCAACTCCAGGTGATTTATTATCTTTCATCTTCTTAATTACGTGAAGACCACCGCGGCGACCTGAACCAGGCCTATAGAGGACTGTGTAACGCTGACACGGAAGGGTCTGCCTGGCTCTACGGAGATGACTTGACAACGCGCGTCAAAGCGATTAACGAAACTAATCGAATTGCGAGCAGCATCGCCGGCCGGCATCCGCAGACAGTATGTCAGACCGGGGAATAGAGGACGGTTCGGTGCTGCAATTCGACAAAACTGGCCGGGACGGTTTCGAGGGGCTTTTTAGGCCAGGCCTCAAAGCCGATTTTCCGAGGAAAATCATACCCACAGCGGGGGCAGCGAACACGTCAAGTTTCGCGCACAGCAGCGCGGTCCGGCCTTCAAAGGGATGTTTAAGTCCCGGACAAACCAGCAAAAACAATGCAGTTAAGGTAATTGTACCTCAGGCATTCAATACTAATATGAGTAATGAAAAATGTCTCTTTAAGTTGGGTATTGATCACGGTTTCCAGGCTGGTGCCACTGGATTGCATTACAAACAGTGGCTGAAACTTACATCAGATAGATTTATATTACAAGCGGTCACTGGTGTTTGTTTAGATTTTGACAATTTGCCTAGCCAAACTTGCAGACCAAGCCCTCTAAAATTTTCAGAATCTGAATTTGCGATTATTGATACACAGATTAAGGATTTTTACAATTAGGGATCATAGAGCAGGCTGTTCCTTCAGCACAGGAATTTGTGTCCAATGTCTTTAGCAGACATAAGAAAAATGGTTCCTCCAGACTCATTCTAAATTTGGTCAAACTCAATCCATTTATTCAGTATCACCATTTCAAAATGGATACGATTGACACAGTTATCAACCTTATGCGTAGGGGATGTTTTATGGCCTCGATTGATTTATCGAATGCATATTATTCTGTTCCAATTGCGGAAGAATACATATATTTTTGAGGTTTGTTTGGCAAGATGAGTTGTTTCAATTCAAGGTTCTGCCTAATGGGCTTTCGTCTGCACCTAGGATTTTCACAAAAATTCTTAAACCGGTGTATGCTCACTTGAGGCAATTAGGACATATAGCATGTGGATATATTGATGATTATTTTATTATGTCAGATACATATATCAATTGCTTAAACAGTATTAGGGTCACACATGATTTATTCACGTCATTAGGATTTTTTTAACTTTGAAAAATCAAATTTGATACCCAGTAAACAAATAGAACATTTGGGTTTCATTTTAAATTCCACGGATATGACAGTGTCACTTACGAGTAAGAAGAAGATCAGTCTTCTCGCCAAATGTAGAGAGGTGATTAACTGTAAGGCACCTTCGATTAGAGCAGTAGCTGAGCTCATTGGCATATTGGTTTCTTCATTCACAGGGGTCGAGTTTGGACAGTTGCACTATAGGCAATTAGAATTAGAAAAGGTTTTAGCGTTAAAACGAGTGGCAGGAGATTATGAGAAACATTTTTCTTGTCCGAGAGGGCTAAAGCAGAAATTCAATGGTGGATCGTCAATGTTAATTCCGAGCTTCGTCATATTGAGCATGGAAAGATGCTGTTTACATTGACAACTGATGCCTCTACAGAAGGTTGGGGGCAGTGTTTGAATCCATCCTTATGGGAGACCCACAAAGTACAGGAGGGCGTTGGACTTTGGAGGAGAAAAAAGCACACATTAACAAGCTAGAGCTTAAAGCAGGGATGTTGGGACT
Organism: Lamellibrachia satsuma; assembly: GCA_033239005.1. Lineage (NCBI taxonomy): Eukaryota > Metazoa > Annelida > Polychaeta > Sabellida > Siboglinidae > Lamellibrachia > Lamellibrachia satsuma. The sequence goes on from BSQZ01000004.1 coordinate 3,665,233, forward strand.
TCAGACATTTTGTTCTGGTATTTACAATGTGCATGTTAAAATCTATCTGGACAACACCACAGCAGTGGCTTATATAAACCATATGGGTGGATCGCATTCTGAACAATGTAATACATTTGCACAGGATATCTGGGAATTTTGCAGACAGCGTAATTTGTGGATAACCGCAGCACATTTGCCAGGGCATTTAAATGTTTCCGCAGATGCAAAGTCACGAGTGTTCGATGATAAAACTGAATGGAAATTGAATACCAATGTTTTCCAGGAGATTGTTTCCACATTTGTTGTATCAGAAATTGATCTTTTTGCATCTAGATTGAATTATCAACTTAAACCATACGTTGCATGGGCACCTGACCCAGAAGCAAAATATATTGATGCATTCACTCTAGATTGGTCTAACTTTATGTTTTATGCTTTTCCACCATTTAGCATTTTGGGGCAGGTACTCGGGAAAATAGAGTACGACAGAGCCAAGGGTATTCTGGTGCTGCCAAATTGGCAAACACAAGCGTGGTTCCCGCTGCTGCGGAGACTGTTGATAACAGAGCCATTGACACTCAACTGGCATCCAGATCTGGTAGGTTTACCCTTCCAGCAGGGACAACATCCACTGGGCAAGAAGCTGCAGTTGATGGCATGTTTCTTATCCGGAGTGCACTGAACGATAAAGGTTTTTCGCCACAGTCCATCGACATTATTCTTAAGTCCTGGCGGGATTCCACTAAGAAGCAATATCTCACATATGTACATAAATGGATACAGTTTTGTAACATGCATAATTTGAATATTTTCACTGCAGATATTGCACACATTTTGGGTTTTTTGACAGATTTGGTTAATACTGGTTTAACGTATAGTGCCATTAATACAGCAAGAAGTGCTTTATCCTCTTTTCTTGGTATCACGGTAGATAAACCGGTTGGCACAGATGCACTAGTAGTGAGATTTATGAAAGGTGTAGCACGGGACAGGCCATCGTTGCCAAGATATAACTGTATCTGGGACGTGAACGTTGTGTTGAATATGTTCAGAAAACAACCACTAGCAGAATTTCTTTCACTGTATGATCTGACTCTTAGAACAGTTACTCTTTTAGCGTTAGTTTCGGCACAACGGACACAATCTATCCATTTGTTGGACACAGAATGCATGACTGTGAGTAAGGATAAGTATGTGTTTCACCTACATGGTGATTTTAAACAGGCTAGACTAGGACATGAACATTTTGATGTTGTTTTGCATGCCTTTGATAGGGACATTAGAATCTGCATTTTTAATACATTATCAATCTATTTGACAAAAACTAGAGATTTGCGGCAATCTTCTAAATTGTTTGTTAGTACTGTTCAGCCACACAAGCAGGTCAGTAAGGATATTATTTCACGCTGGATTAAGGCCACCTTAAAGATGGCAGGGGGTGATGTTACGGTTTTAAACCGCACAGCACAAGAGCGGCGGCAACGTCAGCTGCTAGCCGTAAAGGGGTGCAGATTTCTGAAATTCTCAATGTGGCAGGTTGGTCAAATGCGATAACATTTGCACGGTTTTATAATAAGCCTTTGTCTGACACTGAATGTTCTAGCGCTAGGTTTGCAGAATCTTTATTACAAACATGATTGTAACCATATGAGACATTATGTACTGCATTTCTTCTTGTAGCATTGAAGGAGAATAAATAGTGGACATTTTTTAGATTCACGCAGGGTTATTTTGTTGTTGAAAAATTATGGTTACTGGCAATTGAGTGCAACCACAACTTTAAAATCTCATGGAGGCCCTGCTTCCGGTAGGTGACTGAATAGAATTTGGAGGTTAAACGAGAACTTACCTGGAAGTTTGAAGTTTGACCGGAATTCTGTTCAGTCACAACCGGAATCAGGGCTTACATGCCCGCCCATATAAAAAGCCTTTACAGTGAGGTATTACAGCATACTACCCACCCTTAGAATAGGCTTTGTGGTTCACTCGTTGGCATTTCAAGACTGACTACTGGAGCTGCGCACGCACATCTCATGTAAGCCCTGATTCCGGTTGTGACTGAACAGAATTCCGGTCAAACTTCAAACTTCCAGGTAAGTTCTCGTTTAACCTCCAAATTTTATCACAGATTACGCATGCGAAAACGACATTGACATTCTGTGTCTGACGGAAACCTGGTTAACTGATAACGATGCATCTTTGATATCTGCTATTGTCCCTCACGGTTACAAGTTCCAACATCTCCCGCGAAACGATCGACGCGGTGGAGGCGTTGGGGTTCTGTTCAAAGCTTCATTTCACCTTGCACTATCCAAACCGTGGCCCGCCGAATCTTTCCAATGTCTTGCAGCAGCATTACGCATTTTTGTGGTGTACCGGCCACCATCATCTGGTCGCAAGTCTAAGCTGTTTCGCGTATTCCTAGAGGAATTCGGCGAATTACTCGAGCGTGTCTCCATAAAAAACTGGACTTATCATACTTGGTGATTTCAACGTTCACTACGGAAATGGTGACGACAAGGACGCACGTGACTTAGCTGCAATTCTCAACGACATTAATCTACAACAACACGTGACATCGTCAACGCACTGCCGAGGTAACATTCTTGATCTGGTGATCTCACCGGTGACAGGCTCTGTGATAACAGACGTGTCGGTAGAGTCACTGCTGACAGACCACCACGTCATTATGTGCAAGCTCGTTACAGCTAAACCTCGACCTGTGCGAAAAGAGATATTCTACCGTAAATACGCCTCAATTGACATGAAGCAGTTCACGCGCGACCTGATCGATTCGCCGCTGGTCACCTCTCCCGCCGATGACATTGACAGTTTATGTGAACAGTACATGTCTCAACTTTTGATCATAATCGACAAGCATGCACCCGTTATCCGACGAACGATAAATGTGCGTCCCAGGCAACCGTGGAGAAACGATGACTTGCAGAGGATGAGGCAGCAGGTTAGACGAGCCGAACGCGAATGGCGCCACACACGACTCACTGTTCATCGTGAAATGTACACGGATTTGCGTGACGCTTTCAAGCAAAGCATCGCTTTGGCCAAAGCTGCGTATTACTGTGCCGAGATTAAATCATCAGCCCGTAATAACAAAGAGATGTACCGCATCACAAACGACCTGATGGGTCGCTCCAGTAAAACTTTGTTTCAGAAAAGTGATGATGGTCCAGGCGCATTGGCTGATTGTTTCGTCACGCACTTCACTGACAAGATCACTGATATCCGTGTACATCTGGCGACTGTAAGTACGCAGCGCCAGCAGTCGGTGTTCGCAGATGATAATGACTGTCGTGTTGTGGATCCTCTTTGTGACTTCGAACTAGCTACATGCAATGATATCTGTAATCTGGTAATGAAGGGTACTAGCAAACTTTCAACTGACATCGACATCATTTCTGCAACCCTGCTTAAATTGAACATTGCTACGCTCGCACCGGTGTTAACACGCATTGTGAACATGTCGATCGAGTCCTCAACAATGCCAGCTGTTATTAAACACGCCGTCGTGACACCATTGTTAAAGAAGAGTGATATTGACGCTGAAATACTATCCAACTACCGACCGATATCCAACTTGAGTTTCATATCAAAACTCCTCGAGAAGTATGTAGCATCGCAAATCCGGCAGTACCTGGAATCGAATGATCTCTTCGATGTTTTTCAGAGTGCGTATCGTCCTGCTCACAGCTGTAAAACAGACCTCGTTCGTATACAGGACGACATTCTAAATTCGCTCGACAATCGGAATACCGTGATATTGGTGTTGCTCGATCTCAGTGCTGCCTTCGATAATGTCGATCACCGTCTGCTTCTAGACAAACTGCACGAAATTGGCATACGTGACAACGCACACCGCTGGATACAGTCGTACCTTTCGCAGCGAACGCAAGCTGTTAAAGTTGATAACGTCACCTCAAGAAGTGTTGGTTTATGCTCTGGTGTACCGCAGGGTAGCGTGCTGGGACCCTTGTTTTTACAATCTATTGTCTGGGGCTCAACTATGTCTTCCAACACCACCAACTCCGTTACCATATGTATGCTGACAATACCCAGCTGTATGTTGAATTTCTGCGTGATCAGCCAGCGCATGCTACAACTGCCATTGACCGCATATCGCGATGTACCGCCGATGTAAAGTCATGGATGGTGTCCCACAACCTTCTTCTTAACGAGTGTAAAACGGAAGTCGTCGTGATTTCCGCTGCGCAGAATCGCAAACGTGTTCAACCTCCTGCTGACCTAGTCATTGATGTCTGTGGCTGCTCCGTCACGCCGAAACCATTTATCCGCGACATTGGTTTTGTATTTGATAACACAATGACAATGGCGGCGCAGATACGCCGTGTCTGCCAGGTGGCATACTGTCACATTCGCGGCATTGCAACTATCAGAAAATGCCTTTCCACTATTGCTTGCAAAACAATTATTCATGCTTTAGTCATGTCGCGCTTGGACTTCGGCAACGCTATGTTTTATGGACTGCCCGAGACGCAGCTGCGGAAACTGCAGATGATTCAAAACTCCGCGGCACGGCTTATTACTGGAACCCGCAGACGAGATCACATAACACCAGTTTTATTCAGTTTACATTGGTTACCTGTTCGTCAGCGAATCGAATTCAAACTTCTTTTACTTGTGTTTCGCGCTGTGCATCATCTATGCCCAGTGTATCTGTCGTCGATAGTGATTCCATACACACCCACCCGAACACTGAGATCCGCCGATCAACATCTATTGACTATACCGCGGTACCATCTCGAGCGGTACGGTCGTCGGGCCTTTTCTGTGGCAGGGCCGACACTGTGGAACGTCCTGCCTTCCGCAATTAGGCAAGCCAACTCCGTTGCGGTCTTCAAGTCACTTCTAAAAACACATCTCTTTCGCGAAGCAATTCGAACACTCTGTTGACATTTTAATCACTCGAACAGTTTACTTATTTAACTTATTATTTATTTAATTTGTTTATTTAATTTATCTGATTAATTTATATGTTTATCTAATGTATCAACTTAATTGTAGTTGTTTATTTTATCTTTTTATTTATTATTTATTTATTTTATTTTATGTATTTATTTAACTTCTTGACATAATTAATTCACTTAAATCATTTATTGAACTTTTTTATTTACTTATGTTTACCTGTCTTTTAATCACATTTTATTTTAGCTCCTCAATTTATTTAAAATTATTTAGCATTACTTTGTTAGCGCCTTTGAGCAGGTTTTTAACCCGGATACACGGCGCATTATAAATGTATAATAATAATAATAATAATAAAATAATAATGTATATATATATATATATATATATATATATATATATATATATATATATATATATATACGTTAATAATGGCAGCAATAAAGGTTTAGTTCTGTAAATCTTTACAGCATGACTCATTTCCCTAACTGTATTATTTGAAATGTTTATCATACGAATAGGGCGGAGATGTTTGTTTACAACGACACCGGCTGTGCGCATAAATAGCATGCGCAATACACAAAATGCATACTTCCGCAAACTTTCGGCACGGCACTACTCTGGGCCCGTGTATACGCGGGCCGAAAGTAGGCGCTTACTGCGCGCATGCGGAATACGCAAGAAGCATACTTCCGCTGACTTTCGGCACGGGACTACTCTGGGCCCGTTACACCGGTATACTGGACCACTGATATTGCGAGCTGCGACACCCCATCTGTGGGCAAACAATGGGGGATGACAAGAAGATACTTGACGGCTAACACTGATACCTTCGTTGAATACAGTTCTTTACACTTTTTTGTGGCCAAAACTTGTTTTTCTATTAGGAATTGTATTAATGAATCCATTGATTACGCATATGTGGGAATTTCAGATCATCATACAATGTATAAATGCTTGCAGTCACAGAGACTCGTGACATTTTGATCATTATTCCCTACGTCCTCATTTCCTTTCCCAACCCGCAAAGAAAACAGTATACCCAATGAAGGAATCCATTGAGTTCGACGCCATATCCTTTCAAGATATCGACGACGACGTTTTGCTACAACTATTTCATGAGACATACATGACGATAGAGGGCGAACTCATACACTTTTAGTTTGTTTAGGGGCATGTTTATTCAAGAGTTTACTTAATGTTTCGTGTTACTGATTAACAAGCTCGCATAATGGAGAATTAGGTTGGATCAAAAGATCGGAATTTGCAAGGTCGTCACGAAGGGTATGTTAATTTTATTTATTGGTCAAAATGTGATACTTTTTTCTAGTTGGGATGTTGCCCCCCAAAGAGGTGGGAGATGGGAGCTTGGCGCCACATATACGTGGGAGACGGGAGGTTGAAACCCCTGCCACACACCCTCATCAGTAGTTTCTTTCCTATCACCCTGTATATATTCTCCAAGTCCAAGTGTAATTGGGGAAGGGCAAGGGAGGGGGGAGGAGGGAGGAGGGAGGAGGGAGGGGGAAGGGGAGAGGGAGAGACTCTCGGTGGTGTTAATTTATAAATTTGTTTTTATTAAAGGAAGCTGATTGCGAGGTAGCAATTTGTTCGTTGCAACAGTTACCGGAAACCAAACGTGAACGCTATAATTAGCTTACTGTAGCCTCAAAATATCGCTTCCATTATAAAACTAAAGAAAATCGACAAAAAAAGGAAAGCAAATGCAGGATCCTAGTATGGGACGAGCGATTTTGGAGATAATACCGGTGGTACGGCGGGTGTGAAACATTGATACATGTACGCAAACAGTCGGCAGGAATGATTATATCACTAACGGTTTGCGCAACGCTGATGCACGTGTTTCCTTTAGCTCTACAATATAGCCAAGATTACTTTATTCCATTTTCTTATCCTTACACACATGAAACAAGACAATTAATTATGTTCGTTCTTCTAATTAAAATCGCGTGTGTAATAAGCTAATATTTGTTAAAGCATAACATTGATTCATTACAACGCATTGCACCTAAACCAGCCATGAAGATTACTTTTACAAAATGCCAATTAGGCTGGAGATCTCTCGTCAAACCGGGAGGTTTCAATCGTCTGCGGTGTTCGATTTTCTTCTTTCAGTGTTGATTTTAGTTTCTCGGTACAAGTCGAAAATTTGCGGGAATATCCGGTCTGAGGAGCATTTCGTACTTCTGTTTCATTGGCTGTTTATTCGGCCACGTGATGCGGAAGTTCTGCAGCAGTTTCACGAGGAACACGTACATATCCTGCTCAGCAAAACGGCGACCTGTCGAGCAGACATGAGGATATCATTAGCAGCGCATACCAACGTACGTCATCATACAAACATACACACATACATATAACAATTGCACAATGGTTAATTAAACCGTACTGGTAGTAGAGTTAATTACAAATATGAAACTTGCAAATACATTTTTTATAATCTATATGTAATTTCTTTTATAAATGCACGTTATTATACATTTGTTAAAACAGATGCCGCCATTACTACAGAGTGGTAAGGTGAATATGGTTTAAAACACGATTGAATGATAAAGAGGAATATGAAGATAAGAACAGTCCTAGTAAGACGGTAATATAGAAGCTAGTATGTGGTAAGAGAATTAGGGGAGACCGTGGCTAGTTTCTACACTTTTCAGTTAAAGTCATTTTTGTGTGAAAGTATGTTAGATGCATTGTTTCTGTCAACGTATACCTTAAATTTATTATTCGTGTTAATAAAATGTACAATTCCAATGATATTCCTTACTATAGCTATATAGATATTTGAAGTTTCCCAGACGCGGTCGACTGTAACAACTAGTTACAGTTGTTACACCATACGGGGCAAGTTGTTACAGCACGCACGCACGTACTCACACACACGCACGCACGCACGCACGCACGCACGCGCGCGCGCACACACACACACACACACACACACACACACACACACACACACACACACACACACGCACACACACATTTCCCGGATTCTTACATAACAAACAAGTGTGAATTGAATATAAATTATTGAATGGAGTATGAAATAGTAATAAGAAATATATATATACGTACGCACTCACACGAGCTATTTGTTAATTGTGCAAATAGGGTTGAACCATAAAGATTTAACCATATTTAACAAGATTGCCATATAAGGCAACACACCCAGATAGCAAGTGGGCAATAAAGCCACTGGCTTATCAAGAGTCAAAAAAACTTCCCGGCCTTGCAAGTGGGGGAATCGAACATTAACGAGAGTTATTTCTTAGTAACACTTATCCAACTAACCAGCGCAGGTCCTTGGGCCGTATCCGAACGGCAGCAGGAGGTACGGGTGGACCTTCTCCGTCAGTTCGCCCCTGGTCCATCTTTCCGGGATGAACGACTCGGGCTCGTCGAAGTACTCGTCGAGACGTAACAACATGTTGTTGTTGAGTTGAATGTGTGTCTACAAATACAACAACTCAATCAGTTGTTGACGCTCGAGTGTTGTGCGATCGATGTCAGGGATCCATGACGGACAGTCAACATGGCTGACGGCTGATGCAGCGTTTCATGGGAACGGTCGGATGTTCACGCTGGGCGTGTGCGAGTGCGTGTGCGTGCGTGTGCGCGCGCGCATTTGTGTGTGTGTGTGTGTGTGTGTGTGTGTGTGTGTGTGTGTGTGTGTGTGTGTGTGTGTGTGTGTGTGTGTGTGTGTGTGTGTGTGTGTGTGTGTGTGTGTGTGTGTGTGTATGACCACGTGACATATTGCCCCCCCCTTGGCTTTGAGATAAAATGCTATTCTGGACGTGAACAATGCTCCGACCCTTGAAACACCCCCCTTCCGAGATCCTAAATATGTCACTGCATTTGAATGGTTATGTTCATTGTACCAAATGCATTAACTGGTTTAACATTAGTTTATTTTATAATTGTACAACATAGCCACTGAATACATATGTATTATATTTAACGAGATTTAACAAGATTTGCCATCCAAGCCAAAGTCCCAGATGACAAGTGGACAAGGAAGTCATTGGCTTATCGAGAGTCCAACAATATTCATTTACGTGTAACCCGCCCTCCTGATATGCGTCAACCTTGTTTTTAAACATATTCAATTACCCCACTCAAAACTGATTTCCAGTTTTAAACTTCTCCATCTACTATAACACGTTGTCTTCTGTCAGTCAGCCATTGTTCTATTCAGTCAATTATGCCATCCCCGATAACATGGGCTCTTAATTTAAGTAGTAATCTTTAATGTGGCACTTTGTCAAAACCTTTCTGAAAATCTAAGTAGATAATATCTACTGGTGATTCCTCGTCTATCCATTTAGTGATTTCTTCCAAAAAACATAACATATTTGTAAAGCATGACATCACTTTTATGAATCCATGTTGAGATGAATTTAATAATTTATGCCTAACAAGGAAGTCCACCATATGCTCTTTAATTAACTAATCACTGACGTTAACCTCACTGGTCTGTAATTCTCTGACTTATTTCTCGAACTCTTAAATAATGGTATGATGTTTGCTTCTTTCCATTCAAAAGGAACAACTCCCTCTTTTAATGACAAGTTGAACATTCTTTCAAGTGGTACACTGATCTGTTCTACTGTTTCCATTAGTTGTTTTGGAGGAATTCCACCCACTCCGGTTATTTATTATGTTTCAATGCCTCTATTTTCTTAGCTACCATTTCTGGAGTTATAATTAACTGCCATAAATAGTCAGATTTAGCCTCCTGAAATTTAGCATCCGGAACTTGGAAGAAACAGCTCGTGTGTAACCGAACTACGGTGAAGGCCTAGACGCTGCATGCGACGTAAAACGTAGTGACGTCATTGATATCATCACGTGGCGTGATACTTCCGTAGCAACCGCTCGCGCGTTCGTTGTCGGAGTCATCAGCAGTGTTTCTGATCGCTTTCCGTAATTAAGTTGAGATATCTGGATTGCTGTAATTTCTTGTAGGTAACCAGGGTTCGGAGGAGAGTAAACTCCTTTCGCTGTTGATAGCATTTGGTAAATCACACCTCCTTCATCCCTTACGGGGGTATTGAGGTTGGGTGGCCGGCTTGCAGATTCCTTCCCTGGATTACCCGCCGTCTGTTACTGTAAGTCTTTTTCATAACACGTTTTCTAATTGTGGAACCGTGAAACGTTTTTAATGTTTTAATATTTTTATTGTGAAGTCTTCTGGCAGCTTCTTGATTAATCTTAATACGAACAAGAAAATGACTTGCTGAGTACCTGCGGTGCGTTTTTTCGTCATTCGATGTACACTTGTTGAGAAAATAATAAAATGCCAAAAACTACATATATTGTGTTGTTTACATTATCACAGCAGTTATACCGATGACACAACGCTTGCCCAATCAGACTGGCCTAACTTTTTAATTAAGTAACGAAGAAGCCCCGTTAGGATTATTGGTCACAATAGTGTAACGGGTGAGGGGGTGTAATTGGAAACGTTGATCACGGCCACAAGCTACTTATATACTGCTGCAACTTTTCCCGAAATGCTTCTTGCCAGGTTCCGGTTGTTATGTGATCTACTTCCGCTGAAGGCGCCACTAGATCATTTCTGCACTGTTCGATGGCGGCGACATATTCACATGGCACATCTAGTGAGAACGTATAACTATGTATTTTTCAACGCTTTTGAAATGTTTTATTTTAAATTGTCTGAAAATCAGACGTGTTATTCTTTGGTTAACCTGTTGGAAGAAGACAGCCATTTCTTTCTCCCCATAAAACATACGTGATTCTAGCTTCGCCGAGATTATAGTATGGCAGCATACCCATGGTTTGACTGTTACTGACATATGGCATCGCTGGTCGGATTGATTCATGTTGGCGGACATCAACAAACAGTATGTTATTCCCGGTACATAGCGGCAAATTAACACTTAAGCATACAATCGCTTGTTTATACCAACGCGCGTTTGGCCTACTCGACCGCGTTCGAAATTATTCAAACGTCAGATGGATTCTCAGAACGAGGCAGACGTGTGTTATCTGGGTTGATATATCACGGTATAATGCTCTAGTCCAATCAGGTAGTCCGATTACCGTGATATATTCATCAAGATAATGCCTCGTTCTGAGAATCCTATGTTAAACATACGTTTGTGAGCGTCGAGTGAATATTAGCACGGCAAGTCGTTGTATAATTAATAGCATATATTAGGTGTACTTTGGATAACGAAAAGTTAACAATGCAGTATAGCATATTATTCAAAATAAACAGAGCACTTCAAATAAAAGAGCATATCTTGTTGGAATCATACCCGCGACCATAATATCTTACCATTTGGAAAGCGAACCACAATTAACACGCGGCCAAAAGGCCATTGTTTTGGAATGTGGAGTATTTAGTGTGGGCATGGCACACTTAGTGTGGGTGGCACCCTTAATGTGGGTGGCACCCATAATGTGGGTGGCACCCTTAGTGTGGGTGGCACCCTTAGTGTGGGCATGGCACCCTTAGTGTGGGCATGGCACCCTTAGGCTTTGGGATATAATTTTTTCTGCGAATAACATGTTGCGTCACTGGGTGGTGTAGCATGACAAACAAATGGGTGACCAAGCTTGGCCCCCCTGGTTCATTTGGCCCACTTGGTCCAATTGGCCCCTTGACGCCCTTGGCACATTTGGTCCACTTGGCCCCATTAGCCACTTGGCCCATTTGACCCCCTTGGCCCATTTGGCCTATTTGGCCCCCATTTCCGATATACTAAATACGCCATTGTCTTCATTGATAACAGGTTAATAAGCCGAGTTTATGACAACTCAATTGAAGACAATATTATACAATGAAGGTAATGCTTACCCCTGCTGGAATCTGGTAGCCACCAATCACCATATTCTTTTGAGGTATTCGTGAAATATCAACGCCTATTGGAAAGAACCTGGAAAGTGACATATTGGTACGACTTACTTAACGTGCAAGTTGAGAACGCAGAACAGTGCACAGACTAATGAAACTCGCCGAACAAAGTATCAGCGTGATTGAGGGTTTACTTATTGTACATATTTTATCAGCATCTCTCCTCTGCCTTCAATCTTTTCACACAGACCATCCATCTCAATTGTAGTTTTTCTCTTCTCGTTTAACCACCCTTTTCTCCTTCGCGCACCATCGTCTCCTTTAACCACCCTCTTCTGGTCACGCTCTCGTCAACCGTTCTCTATACATGAGTTGCCCGTCACAGTCTGTTCCTAACTAACATGATGTTTAGATGTTTAAGCATTCCAATCTTTCTACCATTCAACCATCCTTCTTCTGCATCCAGCTACATCATACAGCTATTCATCATCTGCACATCTGTTCGGCGTAAGGATGTTACGCGATACAACCATATTTGTACGTCATTTTACCATTATAAATGTGTCAACGTTTTAATTTTCTCAGAGAAACCGTTGCTGCACTGCACATAACAATTGGGAGTTCCGGGATTATTTCTGATTTTTTAAGTGTAATTTTTTCTTCACAAAAAGGGTTCGTTAGAATACCCCATACACCCCTGTGGACGAGCATGTGTTATTTCCGTTGATCGTCTATGGTTTTTACGATTATTATTGTCAAATCGCCATAAAAAAAACTAGTATCACGGAACACGTGGGAGATAATGAAATGAAATCTCACCGGAATCCTTCCTTTATACACGCCTTGAGGTAAGGCAGACGACTGAGCATCTCGTTAGTAACGGGTTCGTCTTTGTTTGGCGCAACCTTCTGAATTTCTGCGTACAGTTTGTCTTGTTTGCCGGGGTTTGTAGCCAGACAGTAAACCTGACCTACTGTCGTTGGTGACGTCTGAAGGGAAGACGACATTGGACATACCGAACGGATGACGCTACGAGTCATTTATACGCACGCACGCACGCACGCACGCACGCACGCACGCACGCACGCACGCACGCACGCACGCATGCACGCACGCACGCATTAATACTAATTTATTACATCAACGTCTCAGATTACGGCACTACACATTTAAATATTAATGCGTTAATATAAACTGTGTATTTGTGTATTTATTAAAATAATATAGTGCATAAAAATTATATATATATATATATATATATATATATATATATATATATATATATATATATATATATATATATTATGTTTTGATTAGATTTGTTTCTTACTTATATATATATATATATATATATATATATATATATATATATATATATATATATATATATATATATATATATATATATATATATATATATATATATATATATATATATATATTTTTGATTAGATTTGCGTTTCCTTACTTTATATATATATATATATATATATATATATATATATATATATATATATATATATATATATATATATATATATATATATATATATATATATATATATATATATATATATATTATATATACATACATACAATTCGTTCATAACTGATGTTAAAAGTAAGGAAACGCAAATCTAATCAAAAACATAATTATTATGTAAAATAAAGCCTCAGAAATGTGTGCAGGCCCCATGTGTAATGAACACGAATACTTTCTACTAACTAGTTTAATGAAAACATAATTATTTAACGCTCCTTGTAGTGAACGTTGTGAGCGCATCCGTGTAACTCAATGCGTCGAGACAGTGGCCAACTCCCCGTTGAGTCTCGGTTGTTGCACACAAAACAAATGAACACGTGTTAAGCAGCCAGCCAATGAACTCACAGTCTTGAGTCCGTCGTTGAAGAGCGACAACGTAATGGTGCTGACGTCCCGGTAACTGAGTTCCTCTCTGCCGAGTAGGTACGTCAGGAAGTTGTACTGTCCTTCCTGCAGCTCGTGGTTGTCAACCAACTTCTGGATGTTGGCCACCGTCTTGTCAACCAGCTTCTGTCCGTTCCTGTCACATATTATTTTCAAGATATATACTATTATCACCTTTAACAAAACAATCCACACACTTTTTTTATAGAATATTCTATAGGATTCTTGCGGACACAACTATGTAGAATTAAGAATTAAATTTTTTATAAAATTCAATACAAATCTGTAGAAAATTTAAGTAGACATAAACTATTTCTATAGAATATGTAGTATTCTATAGTTCTATATATTCTACTATACTCTGTAGAATTCTAGATATTTCTAAAGAATGTTTATATAATTCTATAGATTTGTTTGCTAAGGGTAATCAGGGACTTTCAACTATTATCAACCGGCATATTTACATTCACTGCTAACTCCTCCAAGAACACATAGACAGCTTTGAGGATCCGGTCTCTATCTAGTATTTGTTCTCATATTTGAAACACATATTGGAACTAGGGCCAACTATGTTTGGGCCAAAGAGCACAGCACCAATGCGAGGAGATCCGGGGGCATGCTCCCTTAAACTTTGTTTTATTGTGCAGTGCTTGAGACGGTGCATTCTAGGACATTGCGTACATGTTTTTCCATAGGTGCAATGTCCACTATTGACGTGACTAACACAAGATCGATCAAAACTTCGTCAGGTAGCGACTTTTCGTGCAGCTATCCTGCTTCCAACGTCAAAGAGTGCCAAACAGTGCCAAACAGTGTCAAACAGTGCCAAACAGCCGCCGAAGTCAACAATTGTTTTGCATTGTTCACTCCGGTAAATGCCACTTACCGGAAGAAATAGTCCTCATTTTGAACCAGCTTTTTCCACGTTGGACTTGGAAGCCACCGGAACCACGGTATGCCAAAACGCAGCTTCAAGGCTAGGACGAATATGTTGCTATTGGCGTCAATCATTGTCTGTGTGAATGAGTGTTTGTTGTCGTCGAAGGAGGCTTGTCGCTCCTCGAAGCATGTCATGGCACTAGCTGAGGACACAACCACGATTACTCTCGCATTACATTTGATATTGAATTGGAATAATAATTGGCGATACTCTTGCAGCATTGTCTATAGTAACTCCATCAGAGAACACACAGTGACCATGTCTTCATCATTCGTTAAGGTACATCCGGTCTAATCAGCGTACTTAAGGAGCGATGTCTTGGCTGTCAGTAATGAATTCGCAATATCACTGCAAACATCTAGCGTTCATTGGTGTAATTCGAAAATTACATTACAAGAATTGTTCTAATATATCGCGATGTATTTTCTTGGACAGCTCAAAAGAAATTTTTCACATTCAGCAACGCATATATTACGTTCGTTCGAACACCATGTAAAGGGTTCCCGTGACGCCTTCGACTAGTCTGCTGCAGTAAATTCGTCTATTTGCAAAAATTATTTAACAAAATCTATTTGCCCGCTATTCTTTTACACCTGCGAGTGAACCAATACACAAGCTTTCACTAGTGGTATAGCAATACATCCAACTATCAATGATGATGCAATACTATCGATAGTAAATTGAACTATCGATAGTTATCGTCGATAGTACATTGAACTATAGATAGTAACGACAGTTTGGTGAAACGAATCAGCAGGGCTACTTGTGCCACTGTAGTGCTGTAAATAAATATGTTTTCAACTATAGTTGATAATTGTTTTTATTTATCGACCGTGCATCAACAATCGTCGATTAGTGCAGCGTTATTCATTGGTTCAACGTTTTAATAAACTACCTTCACGGTTACGCGATAGCGCCACCCATTAATTACGGTTTGGGACTGTTTTAATTATTCGGTGATACCATCGCAACACTATCGCGATTGTTATGAAACTATCGCAATAATACTGCAATGGCAAAACCACCGTATAGCTTTCACACTTACACTCGAACGTCCACTTCATGGTTTCATTCGTGAAGTTGGGCACTTCCCCCGTCTGTGGATTACGTATTCGGCCGAGTCTGTCGACAAAGTCTGCGGTCACCTGGTTGACGGCGGGGAGGAAAACACTGACGGCCTTCGGTCGCATCATCATCTGCTGCGTGGCGCTCCGCAGGCGGTACCACTCGTCTCCGTTACTATGGGACATTGAGCAGAAAGGGGTTTTTGTCAAGTAAGCAAATAAATCTATTGAGTTCAATATAAATTCTATAAGAAATGTATATAAATATATAGAAATCGAAAAAAATATATAGAAGTATATAGAAATATATAGGAAGCTATAGAAATATATAGAAATCGAAAAAAATATATAGAAGTATATAGAAATATATAGGAAGCTATAGAAATATATAGAAAACTATTGAAATCTATTGAAATATACAGAGCATAGTAGAATTTTGCATAGCAAACTATTGAATGCTAAACATACTACAGATATATGTACCCATAACTGAGGTCAGTCTGGTAAAAAGGATTTTGTTGTCTTTACTACAGGCAATCAGGTAGAAAATGGATTACGTCACGTTGACGAAATAACCCGTCTCCGTTACGGGGCGATATCCAAAAAACCTGTGCATACACATAACTATATAAAGGTGAAATTGCGTGATATTGTCGACGGATGTACCAAACTACCCACCAGTGGCGCCACTAACCATTTCACCAAATTCTGCACATCTTTGTTTCATTTGGTAAACTTCCGATTTTTGTCCAGAAATGTTTCGGTTTCATTTGCACACAATTTCGGACTGTGTTTGTATTGAAACTATGTGTAGTATGTATGTATGTATGTATGTATGTATGTATGTATGTATGTATGTCGCGTACGACTATATGAACCTAGATATGTGTCATTGTACGAAGGCCCTATAATGGTGTCTGAATTAAAAAACTTAATTGAAATATAACAACAAGATTTAACAACAAGATTTGCCATCCAAGCCAAAGGCCCAGATGGCAAGTGGACAAGGAAGCCATTGGCTTATCGAGAGTCCAACAATGTTCACCTACTTATAACCCGCCCTCCTGAGATATGTGTCAACCTTGTTTTTAAACATATTCACGCTGCTAGCAGTTACACAATCTGTAGACAATTTGTTCCATTCATTTATTGTCCTCTGTGAGAACGAGTGTTTCCTGATGTCCAATCTACATTGATCCATTACTAATTTTACCTTATGTCCTCTAGTTCTGCTATCCTTCTTGAGTGAGAAAAACATATTTCTGTCAATATTTTCATACCCATTCAATATCTTAAAAACTTCAATCTGATCTCCTCTTAACCTCCTTGTCTCTAGAGTTGTTAAACCACATTCTTTCAGGCGTTCTTCATAACTAAGGTCTCTAAGCTCTGGAATCATTTTAGTTGCTCTCCTTTGTATGCGTTCAAGCGTATCTATATCCTTCTTACGATATGGTCTCCATGCTTGTATACAGTATTCTAAATGAGGTCTAACTATTGCTTTATAAAGAGGTATAATTAACCTTTGATTACCCTTTGAAGCTGCAATAATACACTGCTCTGAAACTTTCATATCAGCGCTTATTGTAACTCCTAAGTCTTTTCTTTTACAGTAGTGCCCAGAACAGTATCTCCCATTTTATAGTTTACATTCAAGTTCCCATGTCCTGTATGTAGGCATTTACATTTCCCAAAATTGAACAGCATCTGCCATTTCTCAGACCATTTCACTAATCTGTCTAGATCGTTTTGTAAATGTTGTTTATCACCATCAGTATTAACCTTTCTAAACAGTTTTGTGTCATCCGCAAATTTCAGTACGTTACTTGTTATATTGTCGTCCAAGTCATTGATATAAATTAAGAATAATATTGGTCCTAATACTGATCCTTGAGGTACCCCACTCAAAACCGATTTCCAATTTGAAACTTCTCCATCTACTACAACTCGTTGTCTTCTGTCAGTCAGCCATTGTTCTATCCAGCCAGTTATGCTATCCCCGATACCATGTGCTTTTAATTTAAGTAGTAATCTTTGATGTGGCACTTTGTCAAAAGCTTTCTGAAAATCTAAGTAGATAATATCTACTGGCGATCCCACGTCTATCCACTTAGTGATTTCTTCCAAAAAACATAACATATTTGTTAAGCATGACCTCGCTTTAAGGAATCCATGTTGAGATGAATTTAATAATTTATGCTTAACGAGGAAGTCCACCATATGGTCTTTAATTAACCTTTCTAATAATTTACAAATCACTGACGTTAAACTCACTGGTCTGTAATTCTCTGACTTATTTCTCGAACCCTTTTTAAATAATGGTATGATGTTTGCTTCTTTCCATTCAAACGGACAACTCCCTATTTTAATGACAAGTTGAATACTCTTGCAAATGGTATACTGATTTGATCTACTGTTTCCATTAGTAATTTTGGAGGAATCCCATCCACTCCCGGTGATTTGTTATCCTTCATTGCCTTTATTTTCTTAGCTACCAATTCTGGAGTTACAACTAACGGTCCTAAATAGTCAGATTTAGCCCCCTGAAATTTAGCATCAGCAACTGGTAATGAACTAATATCTTCTTTGGTAAACACTGAACTGAAGTAACCATTTAGGTCTTCCGCCATTAAAAACCCCTGTGATATTATAATTCCAGCACTGTCTTCTAGAGGTCCAACCTTGTCTTGTACGTTTTGTTTACTCCTGACATATGCATAAAAACTCTTGCTGTCATTTTTTATGTTACATGCCAGTTTTTGCTCATAGGTTCTTTTAGATTGTCTGGTTTCAGTTGTAGCTGCATTAAGTGCCTCTTTGTATTTTGCATAGTCTTCTTCCTTTCTGGTACGCCTATAAACCCTCCACATAGTTTGTTTTAGCATTATTTTTCTAGTTGCCTCTTTTGACAAATGTTTCTTTCTACACCGTTTTCCTTGTTTTTGGAAGGGAACAAATTTATCGATGATACTCTCAATTTCATATTTTAGAATATTCCAACATTCAATTGCGGTCTTATTCATCAGCATGTTATTCCAATCTAGCTTTGCTAAGTATTTTTACATTGTCCACTAATTCTTTTTGTGATGACAAAACTATATCTAATACATTTTCTCCCCTGGTTGGTTCTAGTACGTGCTGAGTAAGAAAGCTATCCTGGATTAAACATAGAAATTGTTGATCCTCAATCCCTGTGCTCTCTAGAGATTTCCATTGTATGTGTCCATGGTTAAAATCTCCCATTATTATACATTCCCCTTTACTAACTTCCTTTATAGCGTTTTTATTTTTGTGTTGTCCTCTTCTTTTATGTTTGGACTTCGGTAAACTAATCCAATAGTTAATTTTGAATTTCCTGAAGCAATTTTGCACCAAACAGCTTCATCGCAATCTGCTTCCCTTTCTAGTTTTATTTCATAAGCCTGAATAGATTCTTTAACATATAAAATAACTCCCCCGCCCCTTCTTCCTATTCGATCTTTCCTAAACATTACGTATCCTGTCAGTCCTAATTCAGCATCTGTTATATCTATGTTGGCCCATGATTCAGTTATACCAATTATGTGAGGGTCAATATCTTCTACCATAATGTTTAATTCGTTTTTCTTATTTACTATGCTCCTTGCATTTAAACATACGCATCTATAACCTTTTTCAGAGATGTTTTTCGGATGATTTGATACTGGTTTATCTGTGCTAGTGGCCTCTTGTTCTGCTTGAGACACCTCTAGGTAACCCCCCTGCACTTCTTGTTTAAAGAATGTTTACTTCCAAAAAATATTTGTCATTGTACCCAAGTCGCTATCTACTACTGCTGAAAGTTTGTCCGCGAATACTGCCGCCCCCTTTCCACTTAAATGAAGCCCATCCTTCATGTACATATCAGCCCTCCCAACAAAACTTCCCCATAAATCCACAAATCCAATTTCCTCTTCCCTACACAGCCTCTGGACTAACATGTTAATTGCCATCCCCCGACAATTTCGATATTTGTGAACCCTCCTGCCCATTACAGGTAAAATCTCTGACAGTATTACCTGCTCAACCCGCGTCTGTTTTAGTGTTCTGACCAACTGCCTATATTTCCTAACTATGGCAGTTGTACCCTCCCTCTCTACGTTATTTGTCCCTACGTGTACTAAAACAGATCCACTCTTACCCGAGCCTACGATGTTTTTTACCCTCTCAGTTATCGCCTCTATTTTGGCTCCAGGCAAGCAGACCACCACATCATCTCCCTTGTTTAAGACTCTGTCGGTCTTCCTAACTATCGAATCCCCCACAAACACCCTCGCTCTCTTCCTCACCCCCTCTATCACTGCTGCAGAATAACTCTTCCTTTCGATCCCCTCCATCACATTCTGTCATGACCCCTTCCCTCCTGTCTCCCCCACTTCCCACTCCTTTGCTCTTGTCTCTCCCACTCCCCTCTCCTTCACTCCGGTTGTTTTCCCTTCCGTCTCCCCCACTCCCTTCTCCTTCCCTCCTGTCTCCCCTACTCCCCTCTCCTTCACTCCGGTTGTTTTCCCTCCCGTCTCCCCCACTCCCTTCTCCTTCCCTCCTGTCTCCGCTACTCCCCTTTCCTTCACTCCGGTTGTCTTCCCTCCCGTCTCCCCCACTCCCTTCTCCTTCCCTCCTGTCTCCCCTACTCCCCTCTCCTTCACTCCGGTTGTCTTCCCTCCCGTTCCTTTCCTTCCCGTCTCCTTACGTCCTATCTCCCTATGACCTGTCACCTTCCCTCCTCTCAGCTTCCTCCTAGGCTGAGGTGAGCTCTCCCTAGCATCTCTTGTGTCTTTCCTCACTTTATCGTCTACTGTTCCCCCACCGGAACTACTGGCACAACTCCCCTGTTCTCTTCCCACCATTGCCACAACGAGCAGCCTCAGCTCTTCCAACTCCACCTCTAGTTCCTTCATCTTCGCGCATCCCCTACACTCAAAACTAAAACTATCTGCCTGGACCTCAGCCCAGGACTTCTCGCACCCAGACTTGACGAAGTCCACCCAGTTACTGCAACTGCCACAAATTAAGTAACTTGTGGCCTTTAACTGCTGTTTGCACGGCGCCATCATACAATTTAGTTTTAATTAGTTTGCTACGTTAGCCTTGAATAAGGCTGTTTTTGTGATCAAAAGAACACTTTAGGCTAATATACTTGTTAACTGTGTCTTCTATTAACCTCGCATGAGAAAAAAATACTGCCACCTAGCGAATACGGAGAACACTGTAATCAGTGTGTACTAATTTACGCTAAAATCCTGCTGTTAATTCCTTTTTACTGAAAACGTTTACTACCACTATATATTACCTTATGTATGTAATTTAAGTAAATAAATCACTTTATCTTATATATATATATTAGCCAATGTAAACGATAGCTCGATGCACGGGTTGAATGACCTGTAAACAAACTCCCTTTTATCACTCGTTGAGTTTGAATCCGGGGAAAAAAATACTACCTCTGTTAACAAAAACGGTTTCTTAATATATGTCTACAAGAAGTTGGTGAACAATATATGTATAATACTAATACTTATTCTAACCAATATTCAATGTTACTGACTATTCACTATGTTATCTCAATTTTCGAATTGTAAACACCCCTATTAACGCTCGCTGAATTCCCTGACAGAATCCGAAACTACTTACTTACTTAATCCTCTTCGTGCGGTATCACACATAAGGCCGACACCAAAGAACGCCAATGTTGCCCGTCCGTTGCAAGCTTCGTCACCTGGCCCCAACTCCACCCGAGAGCCTTCATCTCCCGCTCTACTGATCTCCTCCACGTCTCCTCGGGTCTCCCCCTCGCTCTCTTGCCACCAGGGGTCCAGCGCATGGCCACTCTTGGAATGGATGTCAGCGGCATTCTGCAGATGTGTCCGATCCATTTCCATCTGCGGCGTTTAACCTCGAGAGAGATGGGCTGCATACCTGTTCTTTCATGGAGATCCGTGTTGGAGATTTTGTTCGGCCAGTAGATTCGCAGTATCTTCCTGAGGCACTTGTTTTGGAAAACTTCCAGCATCTGGCCTATGCTTTTGGTAACTTTCCATGATTCCGCCGCATATAGTAGCACACTTAGGACGTTGCTCTTGAACAAGCGGATCTTTGTTCTGTTGCTAATCTTGTTTGTCTTCCAGATATTCTTCAGTGCCGCAAATGCCCCTCTTGCCTTTCTAATCCTTGCCTTAATCTCAGACTCTGAGTTTCCATCTGTTGACACCTTGGCCCCAAGGTAGGTGAACTCGGTCACCTCTTCAATATCCTTTTCTTCAATTGTGATGGGGTCTGCTGTTTGGCTGTTGTTTCGCAGCATCTTTGTTTTGTTTATGTTTATCTGTAGCCCAATCTTTTCGGCATTTCATCGCTTTTTCTTTGGATGTCACTGTAGCGGTGCGACAGAAGAGATATGTCGTCTGCAAAGTCTAGATCACGTAATGTTTCTGTGAAGGTCCATTTGATGCCGCTTTTGTCTCCTAGTGCTGTTTCCTTCATGACCCAGTCGATCCCGAGGCAGAAGAGGAAGGGGGATAGTATGCATCCTTGTTTCACTCCAGTCTTGATTTCAAAATCTTCTGTCAGGTATTGGCCGCAAAAGACCTTGGTCCGGAAATCGCCATATAACAGCTTGATTATGCTCACAATCTTGGGGGGATTCCATAGTGCCGGAGTATACGCCAGAGAGAGTCTCTGTGAATGCTGTCGAAAGCCTTTTCAAAATCGACAAAGTTTGCGTAGATTGGTGTGTTCCATTCCTGGCACTTCTCCAGGATCTGCCTTAAGGTAAAGATGTGGTCCCCACAGGATTTTCCTTTCCTAAAACCTGCCTGTTCTTTGCGTAACAGTGGGTCAAGGGCTTCTGAAATTCTGTCAAAGATCACCCTGCTGAAAACTTTGCTAGTGATAGACAACAGAGTGATCCCTCTCCAGTTTTTGCAAAGGCTAAGGTCTCCTTTCTTTGGTAGTTTGACGATCAGTCCCATCTTCCAGTCGCCTGGTGTTTCTTCCGTCTCCCATATTCCTTCAAAGATCTCTGTCAAGGCTCCCATGGTGACTTCTCCTCCAGCTTTCAACATCTCTGCACATACAAAGTCTGCACCCGGTGCTTTCCCAAACTTCATGGTCCTAATTGCTTTTCTCACTTCTTCAGCAGATGGTGGGTCTGTGTTGACCTTCAGTTCCTCTTTGCTTTCTGGAATTTCTGCTTGATTTCTTGGTGCTTCCTTGTTGAGGATGGTCTCGAAATGTGTTTTCGATCTCTGGGTCTGTTTGCTTCACAGGTGACAACATTTCCATTCACATCTTTCACTGGAATATCACTGTTTTTAAAACCGCCAGTCAGCGTTTTGGTTATCTTGTACAGTGTGGCCATGTTCTGTGTCTGTGCTGCTGCTTCTGCTTCATCTGCCAGATTTTCGATGAAGGCTCTCTTATCTGCTCTCGTCTTCCTTTTGACTTCTTTGTCCAGTTCTGAGTATCTACTCTGCAGCTGTTCCTTCAGTCGTTGAGATTTGGCGTCGTTTAGCTTCTTTTTTGTTGCTTTTCTTTCATCAATTGTTGTCCATGTGTCTGACTTGATCCATTCCTCCTTCTTTTTTCTTCTGTATCCTAAAAGTTTCTTGCTTGTTTCCATCAGTGCCTGATTGAAACCTTCGATGTTCAATTCTTGTTCCTCTTGGAGTATGCGAAAGCGGTTTTTTAAGTCCAGCTGGAAAGCTTTCTCTGTATTTGGGTTCTTTAACTTTCCTGTGTCAAATCGCCGTTGTCTCTCTTCTTTTCTTTGTGTCTTCCGCAGCTTCAAGGACAATGTTGCCACTACCAGCACATGGTCACTCCCCACATCAGCTCCGCGTCTGGCTCTAACATCCTGAAGTGATCGTCTCCACTTCTGATTGACTAGCACATGGTCGATCTGGCTGACAGTGTTGTTATCTGGGGACGTCCAGGTGGTTTTGTGAATGTTTCTGTGCTTGAATAGAGTTCCACCTATGACTAGGTTATTCTCAACACAAAGGTCAGAGAGTCTCTCGCCGTTGTTATTTATGCATCCAAAACCCTCGGTGCCCATGGCCCTTTCTCTTCCTGTGTTTTCCTTTCCAACTCTTGCATTTAGGTCTCCTACCACCATGAGTACATCATGCCGGGGTATTGTCCGGATTTCCTCCTCCAACTGGTCATAGAACTCATCCTTGATCTCCTCCTCCGCGTCCTCTGTTGGTGCATAGCATGCGATCACTGTCAGCTTTGCAAATTTGGAATTGAATCTTGCCTTGAGTAGTCTGTCGTTGATTGGCTTCCACTCCAGCAGAGTTTTTTCCACCTTTCTCGTCAAAATGATGGCAACTCCACCTCTGTGCTGGTTATCTGTTCGGCCTGAATAAAGTATGGTGTGTCCCGAGGACAGGGTCCTTTTCCCTGAGTCTATCCATCTAGCCTCGCTCACACATAAAAGTTCCACTTTGTAATTTTCCATCTCCCGCAGTACTTGCTGAAGCTTTCCTGCTTGATACAACGTTCTCACGTTCCAGGAGCCCATTCGTATCTTGTTTTTGTTTTTCGGCTTGAGAAGCTCCGCTCTCGGGGTATCAGCTCCCAGCCGGGTTTGGCTGCCATCCTTCATGATCCCAGTTTTTTGGGTTACTTCACTCCTTGCACCATTGACGTATTGTTCTTTGTTATTGGTTTCTGTAGCTTGAATTTTCTTACATGGTGAGGGTGCTAACCTCACGCACAGCCCTCCTCCTTTCTCATCCGGGCTTGGGACCGGCAATGGCCGAAACTAACTTACTCTAAAATACTCCCTCTGACTAATAATTAACAAAACCTGTTTCCTAATATATGTCTACAATACGTTTGTGTATAATATATATGCAATAGTAATACTTATTCTATTTGATATGATAAAGAAAATGACGTTCGTTCTTGTTTAAAATATGTTACATTACTCAAGTGTACAATAGCAATGACGTAACAACAATAGTAACGTTGCCCACGTACATATTTCCCAGCCCAGGAGACATGTCCCGGAACTTCCGGTACATCTGGGTAGTCTCCAGCAGTGGAACAATGTGCGGGATCTTTCCCTCATGCTGATAGACGGTCTGGATGTAGTCTGGATCAAACAGATGCACGACAGTCTCTCCAGAAATCGTCTCTTTGAAGATCTTGCCATATTTGAAGTAGCGCTGCATCAGCGCCTTGTTGTAGGACTGCGGACTGAAGGGACCTGGCGCAGGGAACACGAAGAGATTTTTTAATACAACTTGACAGCATCAATCAGAAAACGATAAGACAGATCAATGTGTCAAGAGTAATCTAAAACGACAAACAATAGCTGTCGACGCTGACATTAAATTAGTACTTGTAAATGTGTGGCCATTCATACAGTAACACATTGTATGGCATATTACATTGATTACGTTTTTTCCGGTAGTAGTAGTAGTAGTAGTAGTAGTAGTAGTAGTAGTAGTAGTAGTAGTAGTGGTGTGTGTGTGCGTGTGTGTGTGTGTGTGTGTGTGTGTGTGTTTGTTTGTGTGTGTGTGTGTGTGTGTGTGTGTGTGTGTGTGTGTGTGTTTGTTTGTGTGTGTGTGTGTGTGTGTGTGTGTGTGTGTGTGTGTGTGTGTGTGTGTGTGTGTGTGTGTGTGTGTGTGTGTGTGTGTGTGTGTGTGTGTGTGTGTGTGTGTGTGTGTGTGTGTGTGTGTGTGTGTGTGTGTATAAATAGATAAATAAATAAATAAATATATATATATATATATATATATATATATATATATATATATATATTATATATGTATGTATGTATGTATGTATGTATGCAGGTAGGTAGGTAGGTAGGTAGGTAGGTAGGTAGGTAGGTAGATAGATAGATAGATAGATAGATAGATAGATTTAAACAAGATTTAACAAGACGATATTTAACAAGATTGCCCTCCAAGGCAAAGACCCACATGGCAAGTGGACAAGGAAGCCATTGGCTTATCGAGAGTCAAAAAATTGTCCATCTATGTGTAACCCGCCCTCCTGAGATATGTGTCAACCTTGTTTTTAAGCAAATTCTTGCTGCTAGCAGTTACATAATCTGTAGATAATTTGTTCCATTCATTTATTGCCCTCTGTGAGAATGAGTACTTCCTGATATCCAATGTACACGGATCCTTTATTAATGTTACATCATGTCCTCTAGTTTTACTGTCTTTCTTGAGTGAGAAATATTTTTATCAATATTTTCATACCATGCATTCAATATCTTAAAAACTTCAATTTGATCTCATCTTAACCTCCTTGTCTCTAGGGTTGTTAAACCACATTCGTTTAGGCGGTCTTCACAACTAAGGTCTCTCAGTTCTTGAATCATTGCTATCCTCTGTATTCGTTCAAGCGTGTATATATCCTGGTCTCAAAGCTTGTGTACAATATTCTAAATGAGGCCTAACTATTGCTTTATACAGAGATATAATAACTTTTTCCTTGTATATTATATTTCTCCTAATCAACCCAATAATTTGAGTACCCTTTGAAGCGTCAATACCACACGGCTCTGAAACTTTCATATTAGCATTTATTGTTACTTCTGAGTCATTTTTTTTACGATGGTACCTAGAACAGCATCTCCCATTTTATAGTTTACGTGCAGGTTACTGTCGCATTTACAAATAGCAAACACTGGCAAATGATCGCTTATGTCGATAACAAGTAAACCACTGGTGATATCACTGTTAAATGTCGATAATAAGTAAACCACTGGTGATATCACTGTTAAATGTCGATAATAAGTAAACCACTGGTGATATCACTGTTAAATGTCGATAACAAGTAAACCACTGGTGATATCACTGTTAAATGTCGATAACAAGTAAACCACTGGTGATATCACTGTTAAATGTCGATAATAAGTAAACCACTGGTGATATCACTGTTAAATGTCGATAATAAGTAAACCACTGGTGATATCACTGTTAAATGTCGATAACAAGTAAACCACTGGTGATATCACTGTTAAATGTCGATAACAAGTAAACCACTGGTGATATCACTGTTAAATGCCGATAATAAGTAAACCACTGGTGATATCACTGTTAAATGTCGATAATAAGTAAACCACTGGTGATATCACTGTTAAATGTGGTAAATATATTATCAATAAGTGTTGCAGACACTTTCCAAATCATGGTTTGCTTAGTAATTACTGGGTATATATCAAGGCTGAACATCAAATCGAGAAAATGTTTGGTACCCCCTGTGCTTGTCAAGCTTCAATAAATGTATATTGAATTCGCCACAAATGCATATAATTTCTTGAATCGTAAGTTGGTTAAATAGGCGATCAATGCTGTCACACAATGCGGTCACACAATGTTAATTGTTAACTCCGAAAGGTGCTTTGTAGAGGCAAGCAATTGATTTAAATAAAAACAAATCGATTTAAGTAAACCTTTTTAAAATCTAGATTACGGACGAAAAGGAAGCCAGAGACGTGGTAGTTAGTGTTAGCGTATCCGCGTTACACGCCAGATTTCTGGGTTCATGGCCCGGACCACGCATGGGTATGATTGATGTAAAATCCAGGCTCTGACTAGGGCATCCATCGTGACTCGGACAGCTAGACGTCGATCCTGCCTCGTTAATTTGGGGACATAAAATAAATATTGAGGACGACATGCACCCGGGCAGTGACCACCGTCAGACCTCGCAACATCACCAGAGTAGGGCCTAACGTACTACCATAACATGCAGAGCAGTCAGTAAATAGACCGTGGCCGTGTGTTGGAAAAGCATTACTAAAAGCGATTTGTGTTACCCCGTGTGTACTCAAGCAAAGTGCCGAGGTACGGCAGTCCTCTCGGCCCGGGTATTTCGCCAAACGGCCTTGCGTTTTCATAGTCCTGGTCAGCTCCCTGGACGCCATCGGTGCTGACCGCAGCAGTAGACATCAGTCGTCGACCCCCGACACGAACCGACTGCATCTGTCTGCCGAGACAACGAGAGTTGCATCCCGCCTTCCACATCGTCACAACAAGGTCTTCGTCAGGCGTAATAGGCCGGAATTGACAACAACGATCTAGGTCAGTTTATTTCATAACTGTCAAAGGTCGTTCCGTTGTCGAGTTATTTATCGGCTTCGCGGCGGATCAAAGTGCACATCGACGCTGTGTAAATAATGTACATACAACCATGCAAGTGGAAACGCAGAGACTGGCAACTGTGAAATCTGGACTGTTGTATGTAGGGGTAAGACAACTGTTGACCTTCCTGTTTACTATTTCACGAATGTAGGGCACGTGAAATTGTGAAATGGGAACTTAATAAATTCATATTATGTGACACGAGTGCCTTTCAGCAGGAATATTCACAGGTTTGTTTATAGAAGCTATTGGCTGTGAAATAGAGCATTTTTTAGAGTTTAACTGGCGGAGGGATTTATGGGAATTTTTCTGCTATGGGCCACGTGGGCGCATGAATACACGGTTATTTTTGTAAATATTGACGGGCATCGCACGTGGGGGCATTTTAAAAGAGCTGGATGTACGTGATTTTGAAAAATGTTGGTGAGCCTGTCAATGAGATGATGGCAGATGTTGCACATTTTTTAAAGAATTTTTGATGCTCAGGTTTTCTTATAATCAGACAAAACGTTAACATGGCCACCAATGCAATTCTCTGGTGTGGTCTGACTCCTATAATATGCAGCCCTGCTTGTGTATCGCGGTAATATGCCTACTGTATTATATTATTGTGATTGTAGCAGTGGCATATTTGTGGAGGGGGTTGGCTTAAATTTGTAGATTCTTTCCGTATTTTTTCGTTGCGCCGCTATATGGTAGCATTGACGACTAGCCTGTCCATCTCCCCTCTTTGCGAGATCCCAGATACGCCACAGGATTGTCGATACTGTTTTGTGTCGAAAGTCACAAATAAGTATGCACTAAGACTAAAATATGCACACCGCGCTTGGCCTTGGAAATGTCAACAAGATACCGTCTATAGCGGGTGCCTCCATTTGGGCATGAAGGTCAAAACGCACTTTTTTTAACACTACTTGAGCATTCAGTCAACAACCGGTAAAATGTTTACACCAGGGTTATTTCGCTTACAAAACTGATATTTTGAAACCGTTACGTATATAGAAATCAGCTGCCAACGTAGGAACTGTGTTAAGTTGATATCCGCATTGAGGTTGAATAATACTTTTTATGTTATCGCTAAAGAGCGCCGAATTGTACAGCTGAATGTATGCCCTCATTGTACGCATGGTCGTATTATAGAACACAGTCCTGTCCGCTGTTTCATTTTCCATCTCATGCGAGGCTTTCTCTTGGTTGTTAACGTTGTTACAACATTTTGTGCTTAACAATCACTTAGTAGAGATCGTCAGGTTTACCAGTTTTGATCCGGTTGATATATGCGGTTAGCAGTATTGTCAGTTATAATGTATCCTGTTTATTGTGTATAAAGAAATTTGTAAAACGAAATTGAGTTAGACAATTTCAAGAGACACCGCTCGATTATCAGGGTGTTAAAACAGTTACCCCACCCAGCGGGTGACTCAGAGATAGGGCGGGTGTTTACCAAAGATCGTCACTCAGTAGCTGTTGTCAGAACCGCTCACCACGCGGCACCACCGTCGCGTCAACAACGAAAGTGTCCCATGGAATTCCCCGAGTGAGATATGCCTATCTTACTGCGTGACGATCTTTGTGTTTGCTTTACCCGAGGAGCTCTGAAGTGACCGAGCAGATGTCACTACTGTTGACAACATGGACACACGAAGAACACTCGTCGTTGTCGCCGCTTTGTTATTTGTGGCTGTCACTGCAGTTGTCATAACTGTGCTTGTAGTGGCTCGTGACAGACGTGACACCGCGCTGGTAAACGGGACATGCTTGTGTGTGACGGAAGACGGTGGGGTCAACATCACCGACACAGGTACGTCGCTTTGGAATCTCTCCAACATTTTGACTTGTTAAATGAAGCTGTATATTGAGACGTTTTGTTATGCCGTCAAGTGCGTGTGAGTCATGGTTGGGGTCAAGTATAAGTATGTCGACACTTATCGAATACAAGTAGGTGAACATGGGCTAGCTGACGAATGGGGAAAGTTGAAAATGGCATGTTATCTTTAAAACAGGAATAGATGGTAGCCCCATTTCCATTGACGTAGGTCCTACACGCATATGTAGAGTGACCAACACGGCGACATTTGCAATTTTACTCAAACTGCAAGCGGTGCCCATCGTACTCAAAAGAGCACACATTTTTTAATTCAACAAATATTATTGAAAAATAATTATTTTGATAAACAGTTCAGATGTTGATGAGGAATATGTTGTAAGTGAAAGCGAAAGTGATGCTGGTGCCGGACAAGGCATGCTATGATGATGTTCCAGTCCAGGATCTAGTACAGCTGGGTAATAACTGAAACAACCTCAAAAGTGTGCTAGAATGATGGCATGTAACACATATAAACCAGTCATTCTCCTGTAATCAACCTAGTTTGGTCATGGGCATTAAAGGGTTAAAAAGTAAAATTGGTTTCTCTTGAAATTGCTATAACGTTTTGATTAAAACAAATAGGACTTGGTAGTACAGGTGTATCTGCGATTGTGAATAAATGCATGTTTCATATAAATGATTAAATGATTAAATACCTGTTTGCAACATATTTCACTGGCGTGTTGGTGAGTGCAATGCGCGTCACAGTCCGACAAATGACCTATCAGGGAAGTTGACTGGGGCAAGTTGAAGAACAAGGAACTACAGCTAGGAATTCCACCAATGGGTTTTCAGTTTGCGACATTAAAAACAAAGAATACAAACAACGTGCAGTACACCTTGTCTGAAACGCCGAACATCCCAACGGATAACGAGCAAATAACATGAAGTGTGAAGACCCACTAACCAAGGACTGGATCCAGAGCCCCTAGAGCATTGAATGGTGGCACGAAGGACACACAATGTTTTTCAATTCATGTACGCAATGTATAACCTCTTGATAACTGATTCAGGCTTGAGACAAATATGAAAGTCATCTTGCCCCAGGCGTGGGGTAAGATGGTGAACGTTGGGTAATTAATTGAAAAATATGATGTCCCACTCTCCATGTAATATCATATGAATTGTTATTATCTTGAAAGAAGCTATACATGTTCCTGTTTAAGTTGTACTGTTTGTAATGTATATTTGTA
This sequence comes from Lamellibrachia satsuma, assembly GCA_033239005.1. Taxonomy (NCBI): domain Eukaryota; kingdom Metazoa; phylum Annelida; class Polychaeta; order Sabellida; family Siboglinidae; genus Lamellibrachia; species Lamellibrachia satsuma. Next base: position 3,696,116 of record BSQZ01000004.1, read on the forward strand.
ATAATAAAATAATATTAAATGCATAATAAAAATATTCACGTCAGCATATCATAATAAAAGTTACTCTAAAAATGTGTTTTTTAAAAAGTGTTTTATGCTGCGGTAGTGTCTTCGATGTCCTCACTGAATCGGGCAACCGATCCCACAGATTAGCAGCGGCCACAGCAAATCGTCGTAACTTCACGTCGTCAACTTGCCCCACTTTCCCCTACATTATGTCAAGTACATTTCTGTAATATTCAACGCTAAGACATGCTATTCTCTCGCCATTTATTTTATAAATACCACTATAAATACTGCACATGTTGTTATCATCAAATAAACATTACACTACACGTGTTCAATATACTATTCACCAACTGGTGTACTATATACGTATTAGTATTATTATGTTTTATATATTACATGTAACAGCTATAGCACATGGCCTAAACACTACAGTTGGTACTTCATACAAGTTGGGGAATCTTCCTCTCTCAAATAAAGCGGATTAGCAAGCATGTGCCCTTGGCCAGTCTCGGTAAATAAACTTTGTCCACTCAGAAAGATAACTATATGAGGCCTGGTTGGTTTGGCATACCTCTTTAGTAAAATGATTTTGACAGCGGCTATTAGCAGTTGTTGAGAAGAACGAGTAATACCACAGATTGCGGCTTCCACAACTCTACATACATCAATCGGCCTACACGCGCAATACTAAGCTATATCACTTTTTATACGAAATATCCTAGGTATTCACAATATTTGACATAACATGATATTTTGTCAAGTAGGCCTACGTGGTCTTTACATGTTGTAAAACTTTGTTATTTTATTTCATCACCGAATTGTGTATGTTTAAATATTTATGGAGATGAAAGATCACAGTATCAACACGTGTTGCGGATTATTATAAAAGTATCAAACATTAACAAACATCACTGTTGTAAAACATGAAGTATAATATTGTTAATTTATATGTAATTTGAGATCGATAAGTTAAGAGAATTGACGCATTTTATAGTAATACGAAACATTACGCGTAGCTCCATACAAAGTAGCGATGAAATTCGCAGTACATTCCCTTTAACTTGTGGGTTTCGTATAATTGCAATGCCTAAATTCTCTGAATGCTTATTCAGCTGCAGCATATTTTTCAGGAATTGTATAAAACGGGAATATGACAGAACAATTTTATAAAACGGGAATATGACAGAAATATTGTATAAAACGGGAATACAACAGAAATATTGTATAAAACGGGAATTTGACAAAACATTTTTATAAAACGGGAATATGACAGACAAATGAATCATCTTGTGAGAAGCGTTATATTTCACCTTCAAAGATAAGACGGTCTCTACATATCATGTTCGTGAAACAAACATATTTTAATTCATTGCCCAGTCGTGTACGTTCTAAGATATTAAAACGTGAAAGATCGCTACAGCAACACGTTTGTATCGATATTATGAGGAACCATGTTATGAGCACTAATACATCCTGTGTCACGTTAAATAGTTGTATGTGAAATTTAAGTTGCTTAACTTTCTTCATGTAAGTGTGCATTGTCTTCATTGTATGTCACTTTGTTCGTGCTCAATGATCTAGCATGTTGTCTGTTCCAGGTTGTGTACGTGCGTTCTGTTTGTTTGGTGTTCGTGTTATTGTTAAACAAGTGTTGTTCTGCACGGCAGCATGTGACGGGGCGACGACGGCCCGGGTGGGGAAGGGCGACTGTGTCGTCTACCAGGGCGAGACGACCGAGTGTCACACGGACAGAACACCGTGGTATCTCGTACAACAGAACCAACAGGTATCGCACGTGAAGTGCTTACAAATACCTAGCACAACTATTTACACCACTGCACAAAGTACCTCATAGCAAACACTCGTAGTAGACTGTTGACAATAGGGCTATGTAAACTTGACTGGTTCAGTATTCGAACCATTTTCAAAATACCCACAATGCTCTTTTGTAAACCTTCGATGCTAAGTATATATGCATTTTAATACCGGGAAATGATACTTCCTGTTGTGAAGGAATGTAAAACGAGTAATATCCGTGTCTTACAAAATATCCACTGACTGTATGCTCAGCTATTACTGTTCGCCGGGACAGGTAACATCAAAGTAGGTCATTGGAGGACAACCGTGTCATCTGACATACTGATTACAGTGCTTGTTTCAAAACGCCGCACGCACAAGTGCATAACATAGACATTCGTTTGTCTCGCGCGTACACGCACAAGCATATGCACGCGCGAACGCATACACGCACGCACCACCACCCCAGGCACCGTGACACATGTACTGTGACGCACGCACGCACGCACGCACGCACGCACATACGCACGCCAAACGCTCCGTTTCGTTTGTGTTCCATATTCATTCAACGTATCATAATTTCCAATATGTCCTCGTGCATGGGGTCCGAATTCAACGATTCACAAAGTGAATGCTATGTTATTACACAGGGGCATGGGATCGGTTGGCGAATATAATAATCCAGTTGACGTCAGTACATCATTTGTTCCAGGTCGGATGGATGCAGGATGAAGCATTGGTTGAGGTTGGATCGCACCGGTGTCACAAAGGTAATGACAAAGTTAAACAACGATAAAGAACATCTCTGTAGAGTCGACGAAACTTTAACATAGAAGCAGTTAGACTTTATAAGATGGCATAGAATCCTGAATTATTTTCACAAAACCTTGTCACATCGACAACTGAACTTTGCTGGAGCTACACTGTTTCTACATTTAAAAAAATATCATTTATACTGTTTTCAAAATAAAGTAATCTATTGTACACTGAAGTAAACTACCCATTGTCATATATTCGTTTATGGTCTATGTCATTAAGAGATTAACAAATTCCATCACATATTATTCAAGTATGCTATTATTCCATTCAGTGTACCGTTGCCTACGTACCGGAACTCCTCCAGCGCGCATGGCATTATGGGTCCCATTGAAAAGGACAATTAAATATAGTTTATTTTATTGGCGATGCACGACTGAAAGTGCACAGAACCTTGACTCGACTTACTTGACTTAAATGGTAGATCATATTGACCCCCCCAACTGTCCTCCGGGAAGTTGCACCCCTCCATTCTGTTCTATTTATGGCCTGCCGCTCTGCTGTCAACGGCGGGAGCCCAGTGTCATTCCTGATCTGGTCACTCCACTTGTTCAGTGGCCTTCCTCTCTTCCGCTCTCCTTTGAAGTCGTGTTTGTATGTTTGTATGTTTGTATGCTTGCCCAACGATGTTGTGCATGCGGCAAACGTGCCCAAGCCACCCGAGACTTATGTGGTAAATTCAGGGGTAAAGGTTTCCTCTGTGATTTTTATATTGTGTAATCTGTCCGCCCTGGTAATAACTGTAATAACCCGCAGGCAGGGCATCTCAAAAACGTCAAGAGATTGTGTCTACTGTGATCGTAGCGTTAATAATTATAATGAAGTTGGTTACAGTGGAACCTCGTTAATCCGGACGCCAATAATCCGAAAATTTCGCAAAAAAATGAGAATCAGCGACGATGGAACATATTCCAAACTTCAATCACAGACCTTGCAGACAGAAACGATGGCATCATTGGCTGGGAAGGGAGAAGGTGATAGACAGAGAAAGCAACATCAACGCGAGATGGATTAAAAAGGCCATATGAATCAGAAAGACGACTCCAATCATGAATCGAGACGAAGGGACGGGGGATACCGACTCAGCCATGTATGGGGCGGCCTGTGTAGCATGCCAACTGGCCAACAGAACTAGTCGTCCCAGAATTCAGTTCCTGATGAAACGTTGAGTAAGTAAATCGCAATAATGGCAATTAAAAGGAAATCGTGACTTCAGAATATATTGTTATTTTCTGTCATGTGCAGCTTCCTTCCCGCCGAGGGAGTTCCGTGGTCTGTGGGTCGCCACGGTCGTCAACATTGACTGGCCGGCGTGTGCCTCGTCCTCGCCCGCCACGCAGAAACAGGAAATGACGTCATACCTCGACCTCATGCACGGCCTTAATATGAACGCCGTCGTCTTCCAAGTTCGGCCGGCGGGTGACGCATTCTATGCGTCAAAACTAGAGCCATGGAGCCGCTACTTGACGGGAAGGCAGGGCAGAGAACCGTCTCCCTGTTGGGACCCGCTCGACTTTGTCATTCAGCGGGCGCATGCGCGGGGTATCGAGGTGCACGCATGGCTGAACCCGTATCGTGCTAACATGGCGCCCAACTGGGATGGACTCGCCCCGAATCACATGGCAAATAGGTTTGTAAAGTCAGCAGCACAATAGCCGTTTTGTTGTCGGGGTCAAAAGTGTAGGGTAAGATAGTTCGCAGCATATTAGCAGAAATGTTGTCGCGACTGTCAATATCTCGGAGAATGGTTGAAATGCTTTTGGCATTTCAGGATTGCATTTAATTGACAGTTAACTAAAATAGACTACTAACAATGATGTCTGTGCACGTGAATGCAATCATGCAGAAATATTAATTAAACGTTCGTGCAGACCACAACTAGTAGCTTAGATATTTCAAATACTATAAGTGTAAAATAGTTGTTTTATTATATAAACTAAGTAAAATGTTTCAATGTGCCAAAATGTGAAAATGTTATTATCAAGAAGCATTGCGGCAGACCTGGGGTCGGAGTACTCGGTACTCGAGTACATTTTTGAAGTACTCGTACACGTACTTATATATGGGTTATGTACTCATTCTCGTACTCATACTCGATGTACTCAGATTTTACGAGTACATTACAATAATACAATACAATAAAGAAGACTTCTATAGCTCCAAAATCCTCAGAAAACCGAGCTCAGCAGCGCACCAATACCAAAGTGTTTGGCAAATCTTAATCCAAATTCAGTTCCGAATCGTCAACAGTGATGGTGGTGCGTTGTACATCTGACTACTTTCTCAATATATGCTGTGAAAAGTGATTTACTTGTAGTTAATAAAATTAAACTTTCCTGAAGTATTTGAATGTTCAACTATTTTTTTTATATACTTTGTTATTTGTTATTAATATGACTATGATACCACCGAGTCCCAAGACGGTTACTCCCCTTACCACCTACACCCCCGTGATGGCATTCTCCCATGACCCATGACTATGATTCCCAAAAAGGCAACAGGCAGCATCGTTTCCTAGTTAGAAACACCCAGTTAAGCAAACAATTGTAGGCTACCAGTTCAGGCCATCATCCACGTTTGTTTAAGCCACCAGGACGTCCACAAAGCGCCATTCATCAGTTAACCCATCAGTTAGCCGTGGAGTGCCCTTAATGCAGTCAGGACCATGCCACTGGCTGACAGTGCTAACTGCTAAGAACTGCCAGCTGAGTCTTCCTCTGTAGAAGTAAGGTAATTTAAGTCAGACTGCCTGCAACCACACACCAGTATAAGTATAATGTGGTGCCAGCAGTCTGACTAAAAAGTACAAAGAGGGTTTTGAGCCTGTTATATTGGCATGTGTTGACCCTCTCAACAACCAGTAGTCTCAGAACAGAACATATAAATTGCAAATTTCTAACATAAACATATTACAAATTGCAACTCTGCCTTTGTGCACCAAAAGAAGACAAACTGAACTGATGTATCAGCATGTAAATTGGTCTTTGTTCTAACTTGGACAAATACGTGATGCAAAGGCAGAACACAAGGACAAAATTGAAATCCACTGGGCAATAACATGCGGGATGCCTGGCGAGGTCGAAAGACTCTTGCTGGGCAAACCCAACGCCACGCCAAGGACTTTGTATCTAGTCTTTCTGAACAAACTGACCGTGCTGAAAAAATTAATGATTTTTATTGTCGTTTTGACAGATTCGATTTTACTGCAGAATTGAGTCCGTATTAGGCAGAACATATACACAGATGTTAATGACACAGAATGAGAAGAAATCACCCCAAAGGTTGTTCAGAGAGAGTTAAACAATCTTAACATTAGGAAAGCTACAGGGCCTGATAACCTCAGCAGTAGTGTACTGAAGGCATGCAGTGAACAGCTCTCTGGTGTTCTTGCAAGGCTGTTCAACTTGTCAATCAGCTCAAATACCATACCTGCCCTGTGGAAAAAGTCAATTATTTGCCCAGTGCCCAAAAGACCCAACCCAGCTGAACTTAACGACTTTCGCCCAGTTGCTCTTACCCCCATTATCATGAAATGCTTTGAGAGAATAATGTTGCACCACTTACTCAAACAGACAGAAGGCAAACTAGACCCTCTACAGTTTGCATATAAGAGGAATAGAGGAGCAGAAGATGCCATTCTATCACTTCTCCATGACACATACACTCACCTGGATAAAGCTGGATCTTTTGTCAGAATCCTATTTATAGATTATTCGTCGGCGTTCAACACGATACAGCCACATTTGCTAGCAGAAAAGCTGTTCAGACTGAATATTAGAACAAAACTGATCGTATGGTTGATCGACTTCCTCGTCAACAGATATCAGGTCGTTAGATACCACAATGGTCTGTTTCAGGTCAAAACAACATCCACCGGTGCCCCCCAGGGCACAGTTCTGTCACCTGTGTTTTTCACTATATATACTGATGATTTCAGGAGCAGTAGCTCCACGTGCAGCTTGTACAAGTACTCGGATGACTCTGCCTTGGCAGATTTTTAAAATCCAGACAGTCATTTTGAGCAGCAGATCACTGAAGTGACAAGATGGTGTAAGGACAACTACCTAGACTTGAATGTAGAAAAGACCAGGGAGATGGTAATAGACTTTAAAAGGAATGGATGTGTGGGTGAGCTTGTTATAGAGGGTGTGATTGTGGAAAAAGTGAATGAGTATAAATATCGTGCACTGTTTTGGATAATAAACTAACTTTTGAATCTAACACAAGCTGCATTGTAAAGAAATGTCATCAGAGAATGTTCTGCATGTTCAGACTAAGATTCTTTGGTGTGAGTCCTAAGACACTGCAGATGTTCTATCGCAGCTTTATTGAATCTGTTTTGACATCTTCTTTTGTCTGCTGGTTTTGCACTTTGAGTGTGAAGAATAGAGGCAGGTTGAACAGTATTGTAAATAGGGGATGCAAGGTTGTGGGAGTGAGACAGACTCGACTAAGTGAGCTGTTTGAGAAACGAACCAAGAGGAAGGGTTTGCAAATCATGAGTGACTTGTGTCACATCCTTTCACAGTACTATGAAACACTACCATCAGACAGGAGACTAAGAGCTTTCACTGCAAAGAAGGCGAAGACACTGAACAGTTTTGTTGCAATGTCCATCAAGATTATCAACAAATCTTAAATTATTTGAACGGAACCAGTCTATAATTTAGTGGGTATATTATTTATATAGAGTTAATTATTTTTGTTTCATGTAGTCACTGAATAATAATGTATAAACATGATCCATTGCTTGTCTTGTATATATTTTAAATATATTTCATGATACTTAATAATGTTAATAATCGGTCTATTTTAAAATGGATATTTATTGAATATCTTTTATTTCTCCTTCTCACCACCACCATTAGCAATGTACGTGTGAGAGGAGATGGATGTGTGAGATACGAGTCATATTTATTGTATATCTTTTATTTCCCCTTGTCACCATCACCATCATCAATGTACGAGTGAGAGGAGATGAATGTGTGGGATACGAGTCATATTTATTGTATATCTTTTATTTCCCCTTGTCTCCACCACCATCATCAATGTACGAGTGAGAGGAGATGAATGTGTGAGATATGAGTCATATTTATTGTATATCTTTTATTTCCCCTTGTCACCACCACCATCATCAATGTACGAGTGAGAGTAGATGGATGTGTGGGATATGAGTCATATTTATTGTATATCTTTTATTTCCCCATGTCACCACCACCATCATCAATGTACGAGTGAGAGTAGATGGATGTGTGAGATATGAGTCATATTTATTGTATATCTTTTATTTCCCCTTGTCACCATCACCATCATCAATGTACGAGTGAGAGGATATGGATGTGTGGGATATGAGTCATATTTATTGTATATCTTTTATTTCCCCTTGTCACCATCACCATCATCAATGTACGAGTGAGAGGAGATGGATGTGTGGGATACGAGTCATATTTATTGTATATCTTTTATTTCCCCTTGTCACCATCACCATCATCAATGTACGAGTGAGAGGAGATGAATGTGTGAGATATGAGTCATATTTATTGTATATCTTTTATTTCCCCTTGTCACCACCACCATCACCAATGTACGAGTGAGAGGAGATGAATGTGTGAGATATGAGTCATATTTATTGTATATCTTTTATTTCCCCATGTCACCACCACCATCATCAATGTACGAGTTAGAGTAGATGGATGTGTGAGATATGAGTCATATTTATTGTATATCTTTTATTTCCCCTTGTCACCATCACCATCATCAATGTACGAGTGAGAGGATATGGATGTGTGGGATATGAGTCATATTTATTGTATATCTTTTATTTCCCCTTGTCACCATCACCATCATCAATGTACGAGTGAGAGGAGATGAATGTGTGAGATATGAGTCATATTTATTGTATATCTTTTATTTCCCCTTGTCACCATCACCATCATCAATGTACGAGTGAGAGGAGATGAATGTGTGGGATATGAGTCATATTTATTCCTACTGTTACTGCCTTTGTACTGTTTTATGTACTGTTTTCATGTATTTTATTTGACCACAAAACAAAGTTCTCTTTTGAGAAATGCATATCTTGTATATTCTCACCTCTACCTCTTGAAATGAAGTACATGTGGGGGGGGGTAATGTTTAGTCACTGGTAGACTAACTACACAGATATTGGTTTAATGGGTATTATTATATAAAAGCATGTGGTTTATGAATTGTTAATTGCAACTAAAAAGGGACTCCAAGGAAAAACTGATTTTATTAGTCATACCATGTCTTCGTTTCAATCATCAGATTCTCTCAGTTTGCCTACCCGTACGGCCGCTACTTGTGGATGGACCCTGCATCGACGCAAGTTGCCGATCATCTGGAGGCAGTCTTGGAAGATCTCGCGACCAGGTGACATCTCGTACTGGGCCTCTAGATCGACAGATATTTCTACTGATGAGAATACGGTTCCATTGGCTCTGAGAGGAAACATATAAAATATATGTCGGGGGAGGTGGGGTGGGGGTGGGGGAGGTGTGGCGCCAGTTTGTGTTTTGTAGCCTGACGCCAACCCTCACTACGCCTTTGTCTCCGCAGGTACGACTTGGATGGTATTCACTTTGACGACTACTTCTACCCGTATCCGGTAGACGGCGTTGACTTCCCCGACAACGTAATGTGGGCTGAGTACGAGGCTAGCGGGGGTAAAATGTCACGTGCCGATTGGCGACGAGACAACGTCAACAAGATGGTGGCACGGGCATACAATCTCACACGGAATCACGGCATAAAGTTCAGGTAAAATCGGTCGTTTATTTAAGTTTTGTAAAGTCTACGAATGAACAAACAATTTGCGGGTCATTTTCTAAAAAGATATAGTTTCACAGTTGAGTTATTTATACATGTTGTGCCATTTATGGTGTCATTATATTTGCCGCTTGGCATGAAAACCATGACTTTTGTTTCGCATTAAAATTATGAGAATGATTGCGCATTACATGCATCTACAGCGTAAGTCCATTCGGCCTGTACCGGCCTTGCGCGAGTGGAGGGATGCCTGCGCCGATCACCGGCTTCGACTCATACAGCGGACTGTACGCCGACGCCAAACTGTGGCTGCAACGAGGCTGGCTCGATTATCTCGTGCCACAGGTAGGGCGGATCGATCGCGTCTTTTCTCGACATTAAATGTACAAAGTCTGGTCGTTTTTCAATCGTACAATCATGTTATATAGTGTAAAAAATTATTCTAGCAGGTTGACCGCCCAATGCAGGGGTTCCTATACTTTTTCCTTGAGGCCCACATATGGGGCTGCTAAAGCCACTGAAACCCACTGTATTGCAAAAATTATCAATACAATTGAATATGTGCCTTTTTATTAAATCAAAATATGTTAAAATTATAATGATGGCACCCAAGTATATTTTGCCAATATTCCAACCAGTTCTACAGCGGTAAACATTTGAGAATGAGAATGGGGTTCAGTCAAAAGTACAAAAAGGATTTTTTACACACACACACACACACACACACACACACACACACACACACACACACACACACACACACACACACACACACACACACACACACACACACACACACACACACACACACACACACACACACACACACACACACACACACACACACACACACACACACACACACACACACACACATTGGGACCACCTCAAACCATCCCGCGGCCTACCTGAGGTCCGTGGACCACAGTTTTGGACCCCTGGCCTAATGTATATTCGTGAAAACGATACTAGTCAAATCGCATGTTTACATATTGTTGGACTAGGTGGACCAGAGCGAACAGGGATAGCCATGTCGATCTTATTTATTGCATTTATAACTTCCAATTTTGCTTGCGATATGGAAATATACTTGTGCTGTATTTTTTTTATTGTAATGATTATAGCTACAATCCTCATCCGAGTAATATTATTAGAACATAATCATTAATCCTTTAATACAGCAGCTTTAATAAATACTTATAAATAAAATTTATTCATGCGTCTGATTGCGCTTGTAACGGGCCCTCCATGCCGCCAGCTCTACTGGGCCGTGGAGTCCGTGGGTCAGAACTTCACCTCCCTAGTGGTCTGGTGGCATCGAGCCAACACGGCCAGCCGACACATCGTGCCCGGCATCGCCGTCTACAAGTTGGACAGGTGGCCGGTGACGGAACTCGTCGAGCAGGTAGCAACTTCACGACGGCTGGGCGTCGGCGGTAACGTCCTCTTTAGTGCCAAGTATTTCCGAGACAACGTCAAAAACATACGGCAGAAGTTCAAAGAGAGCGTTTACCCGAACAAAACACTCCCTGCTGAAGCGCCGTGGGTCGGCCTCCCAAAGCCGTGTAGCCCCGAGGGGGTTCGGGTCGATGGACATGGCTTGATTCGCTGGAACAGATCTCAGTGGGTTCGGTTCTGGGCAGTTTACGAGACAGTGAGTGAAACATGGCGTCTGCACCAAGTGTTGGATGCCCCGGTGACGTCACTCCGGGTTCGCCCCGGAAGTTACGCAATACGCGCAGTGAACAAGGCATCTCAAGAAAGTGATGCCGCTTTCATAACATTTTCAGTAGTAAAATGAATATTTGCTGCTATGGTGTAATATAAACTAATCAATAAAAATGTTTAAATGTCGTCTGCTCAATATGCCAGTGTGACATCAGTTTGCCCCATAGAGTTACATCATTAATCATCCGCAGTGAAGCGGTCGTGGACCACTGGCCGGCATTTCATTGCACGGAGAAACAGTTGCATCCACTGCATGACACATAGGGTAGTACTGTTTATAGTGTAAACATAGCATGTTACAAATAGTTGTCTAACATATGTAAGTAAGTAAGTAAGTAAGTGAGTAAGTAAGTTAATGTATTTCCTCCTCACCATCATCATGTACAATATAAGGCAAACAAAAGATGAAGATGAGGGGGCAAATGTGTGTGCAGTGTTAGTGTATATGTGTATTCGAAAATGTTCTGAAATATCAATATATTGCAGTTTATTTTTCTTGGGGGTAACGTACATTAAGTGTTTCCCAGTAGTCACATTGATTGGGTGCAACATAAAATGTTATAGGGATAGGATTCAGTTTTATAAATAATGTGTGCGTGCGTGTATGCATATTTGTAACTCTTTTTTTTAACTCTACTAGATGTCAGCTCATTAATAAGATTAGTTTTCTTTATTAAGTCATCTGCATTTAATGAGGCTCTCCCCTTTTTGGTCGTCGTTTGCCTTTTCTTCATTGTGTGAACCACTATCATGTAACTCATTCTGTACACATTGCAACATTCATTGCATTCTATGCATTTGTTTGACAAACCATGTGAAAGGTTGCCTACTAAAACAATTGACAGCTTAAATGAGAGAGCACATTTCTTTACATGAGGCGTGTCCTTGAGCAAGTTGGCCAGATAACATTCGAGAAAGATCTTGATCTGCAGGTGGAAATGGCTGTGATGGAGCAGCTGGGGAATGTGTTGGAAGATGGAAAAAGAATATTTTTAGGACCTTAGAGAAGAATTGGCGCCACTAACTATTTCACCACTGCCACAACTTACATTTGATGTAATTTCATTTGGTAAACTCCTAATTTTTGTCAAGATATCTCTCAATTACATACAATTGTGGATATTGCCTGCATTGAAAATGTGCCTAGAAACTTTGAAACTAGGCTACTTTACGCAACTGCCTGTTGCAATGACGTAACAAGCCAACGTAACGGCCAACCATATACAACTCCGCAACTGTTCATTTTGAATTTATAATCAAGTTGTGCCAGTGAAATATGCTAAGTGGCGCCACCGTCGGGGAGTTTGGAGTTTGCCTTTGTGCCTGATATTCTAGCACCCAAACTCACCACTAACTACTTCTCCATTGCCGCAACTTACATTTGATGTACGATCGCAATGTGCAGTCGCGTTGCCCAGGCGACGAGTCATTTATACCACTCGGCAACCGCACCAAGTTATGACTAGCACCCTACGTCAAAGTTCTTTTCTTAGTTGCAGAACAGTGCAACATCCACAATGTGTCACGACAGACATCGTTAACAAAAACTGAAACGCTCGTGAGTGCTGGACCGGATTGTCGTGTGCTGCCACCACGCGGTTTAGTTTACAAATTCCGCCATTGTGTAAGGAAAGTGTAGCAGTGAGTGGGAGACTGACCTTAAAATGTTTGACATTGTTGCGTGAATAGAACGAACGACTTTCATTCTGACTGATTTCAGTACACGCCATTATGTAAAAACCTATTTCATGTGCATCTCTTTGCGGACGCTGTCTATTGAACATATGGTACGCTGTTATTGTAGGGAAAAGTGGAATTTAGGCCTAGACTACAAAACAGGTGGGAGATGAGAAACTGAGACCCCTGTCACACCCCGTCGAGAGTCGTTGTTGGAATGGCCCTAAAATGGTGAGAGGTGGGAGGTTGGCCCTCAAACTGGTTGGGGGGTGCGACGTTGACTCTCAAACCAGTTGAGAGGTGGTAGTTTGAAACCCTCAAACCAGTTGGGAGGTGGGAGTTTGAGACCCCTGCTAACCCCTAGTTCTGGTGTGTTGTATTAAACGCTGTCCATCGACATAGCGAATATTATGTTGAGATCGCGAATGTAGCTGCTATCGAAACATGTGTGAACGTTTTCGTCACATCCGTCATGTCATAGTTATATGTACGCGTCTAGCTCGACTAATCGTGCCGCATAATCATCCCATTAGTGATTGCCGAAAGCGTATGCTCAATTCGCAACAAATCCATCATTGGCGGAATACATTTTATTGTCGCTGACACATGTTCATGTATAATACTATTAATAAATAGTACTCGCTTTAGAGACAACGGTACAGCTGGTTCGCGGTGATCGCCTACGTGCAAAACAGGGAGTACATACTGAGACAGTTGTTGGTGCAGACAAAATTAACTATTTCTGAGATCACAAGAAATGTTAACCAAACTATCAGAGTTAAATACAGCCCAGTGATCACGCTAATTAACGTCGACTGCCAGCCGTTTGTTTTCGTTGTGCAGCCCCCACGCGAAATAATTACGCCACCTGGCGAATGCAGCCGCTACTTGCTCCAACACATTGCCTGCTTCCATCCGCCTATAAAATTATCTCGGCAGCAGCAACGACCTCTACTGTTACCAGCCATGCACCAGTGCCAATGGTTGCCGTGGGGCACTTTAATTTGGCAGTGCCCTTTGCAGCTGCATCCGTGATTGTGCCACCAGCACCGGTTACTAAGAGTATCACCCCAGTGGTAGCATCGACAACCACCCCAGCGACGAGTCATATCCCGCTCCAGTAACGTGGCACCGCTGGGCGGTTCAGGCGGTTGGTCGGGCAGGTCAGCAGCTACTAGTCCGTCGACTGCTACAAACACCAACGCCGGGAAGGCGAACAGATAGACGACACTCATACGCATTGTCCGTACAACTCTGTAAGAGAGAAATTACAAATTCAACAAATTCTTAAAACAACAAGAGTTTCTGATAAAAAATTATATATTATAATAAATATTATATGTATGCATATGCATATGCATATGCATATGCATATGCATATGCATATATATATATATATATATATATATATATATATATATATATATATATATATATATATATATATATATATATATATATATATATATATATACATACACACACACACACACACACACACACACACACACACACACACACACACACACACACACACACACACACACACACACATACCAGAAAGGCTAGATTAATTTAATTTAATTTAATTAACTTCACCAAAAGGGGTTAATTTAATTTAATTGAAAAAAAAAACAATTAACTCTCAATTAAGTGTTTATTTAAAAGTTGATTTTACTGGATAGTTCACACCTATGTTACCCAGGCATTTCCAAAAGGCCTGCAGTCACTATTCCAATCATTAGCCTGACAAAGGTCAGGTTAAAACATGTGTGAACGGGAGGGAGGACATCACAGAGCACTAATACTGTCTGTATCAACTGGAGTGGGCTGGTCATTCAGGCACCTGTGAGTTGGAGGGAAGGCCAAGACAATAGAATGTCCTCTGGTAGTGTGATAAGTTGACAAATGATGGCTTCTGCAAACCTCTGTCTAAAGTAAACATGTCTGGCTGGCAACTTGCAGCCAAGTGGACCTATGCATTAGACTATGTCTCTATATTTTTCCTGTATCTCTGCAAGTGTACATATAATATGCAGAAAAAAAGTAAAATAGCTTTTAATGGTGCGTTAGGTTTTAGTGATGCGTCAAGTGTGGTAGTGGGTAGTTGTGCTTGTCACCTCTGCTTTCAGCTTCCACCGCTGGCTAGCTTCGGCGAAACGCCAAGCACCTTTTGGGTAAACGTTGTGTGCCAGTACAACAGCCTCTCCTAAGACAAGACTGTCGTTGTAACCTCCTCGAGGTAACTAACGGATACCGGTCAACGCGAGGCATCAGGCTAATCAGATGAGGGATCTCGGAGCAACTTGGGGCCCCAGAGGTGTAGTGTGCACGACTCACCCGAGTCTGGACACGTTCTGCCGCTGTCATTAACCCATGTCCCAGCTATGGGCAAATAGGAAAGGAAATTTTTTTGCCCACATAAATGCCATGAACACACAACAACAGAACAGCACGCCGGATCGGTCGGGGCTCGGGTCAACAACGACCGCACCCTCCACTGGTACGCTCCAGGGTGGAGGTGATACATGTACTACAGGAGTAAGATCAAGAGCAGGCATCGGGCTATATGCAGAGAAAGCATCACAAGGAGGTGGAATGTCCGCACCTTCTTGGACTGGCTGAAGTCAGGTGGACAGGTTCTGAAGATACAACAGAGGAAAGACACAGACTGTGGTACAGCGCAGAGGAATCGAAACACCAAATGAGGTTGCATTCGTAGTGAACAAGAATATAGTAAACGCTGTCATCAGCTGTGCACCAATCTCAAGCAGGCTGATATCCATACGAATCTCCGCTAAACCTCAAAACGTCAACATTATCCAAGTATATGCTCCAACATCGGACTACGACGACGGTGTGACAAAAACCTTCTACAAAGAGATTGAGGACACCACCAAGAAGGCTCCAAGGAAAGACTTCCTCATCGTGCAAGGAGACTGGAATGCAAAAAAATCGGCCCAGATGCATAATATTATGAAAAACGGGCTGGAACTGTAGGCCGGTTTGGCACAGGAGAAACCAATGATGGAGGACTATGACATTGTGAATTCGCTCAGTACTCATATACTCACCTTGGCGAACACATTACACCCGAACAAACTGTCACGGAGAACAACGTGGAACTCGCCTAATGGAACAACCAGATTTACTACATACTCACTCCAAGACATTTAACATCCAACATCAGCAAGGAAAACACCCAGAACATTCCCAGGGGCTAACATAGGCAGCGGCCACGACATGGTTCTGGCAACATTGAAACTCAAGCTGAAGAAGATACATCACCAGAAAAGCCCACGTATTCGATTTGGCATCGACAAACTGAATGACCCAGAAATTGCATTTTTTAGGCTAGAATAGGCCGCAAATTCGCTCTAAATCTTTTCGAAGAAGACATAAACGTCCACACCGACAACATCAAGGGAGTTGTGCATGAAACAGCCAGAATAGTACTTGGCAAAGAAAGGAAAAAGATCAAGAAGAAATATGAAGAAGACAAAGAACTCCACTCCTGAAACAGCGGAACAATACAATATTGTTAATCGCACCATAAGAATGAAGATGATAAAAGCTAAAGAGAAATGGATCTCAGAGCAATGTGACAACATTGAGAAAGGCATAAAAGAGAGTAATAGCAAGAAAGCCTTTGATACACTGACGAAGCTGACAATAAAACAACAACAAAAGGCTACATATGTAGAAGATAAGACCGGCTCCCTGCTAACTGACAACGAGGCTGTTCTTACAAAATGGACTGAGTTTTGCCATTTAATCTACAGTTACGAACTGAAACCAGATACCAGCATACTGAAAAGCAAAACCAGTAGTTTTGGTGAAACAGACGATGTACAAGTGATGAAAGAAGTAGAGGAGGCAATGCGCACACTGAAAGGGGGGATCACACGGCACAGACAACATTCCATCAGAGCTGCTCAAACATGGCGGCCCTGAAATGACAAAGGTCCTTCCTACACTATGCCAGAGGATCTGGAAAACAAAGGAATGGCCCAAAGAATGGACTCAGTCATGATCATTCCACTCCCAAAAAAGGAAATCTAAGACTATGCAAAAATTACAGCCTCATCAGTCACCCAAGCAAGATCATGCTACAAAGCAAAAGCTTATGGGATGGAAGTCAGCTCAGAGAAAAGCAAAATACGTGTCAACAGTACCAGCCAGAACACCCCCATTAACATCTTGATGAACGGTCAGAACCTAGAGGAAGTCGATTCTTTCAAATATCTTGGGTTCACCTTCAGCAAAGATGGCACCTCAACAAAGGAAATAAAAAAAAAAGGATTGCAGTAGCCACGTCTGCTATGTCAAGAATTAACACCATATGGAAGAGCAGAAACATCAGCTTCAAAACAAAGCTCAAGCTCTACAGAGCACTCGCTGTGTCCATCCTCCTCTACGGATGCGAGAGCTAGACTCTGACAGCAGAGACAGAGAAATGCGTACAAACATTTGAACCCAAATGTTCCACGAGACTCGTCCGTATTTCATATACTGAACACAAGACAAACGAATATGTGAGACAAAAAATGGACTTCCTTGCTGGAAAGCAAGAGCCCTTGACCTTGTTGGCCACACTGAAACGACGCAATCTCTCATAGTTTGACCACATTACTCGATACCATTGCAAAAAACATCCTGCAAGGCACCCTGGAGGGCAAGAGACGACGGGGCCGCCAGAAAAAAAACTGGCAAAACAAGATACAACAATGAACCAAGACCTACCGACCCTGCAGACAGACAAAGACTGAGTGGCGAAGACTGAGTGTGTGTGTGTGTGTGTTTGTGTGTGTGTGTGGGTGGGTGGGTGGGTGTGTGTGGGTGGGTGGGTGGGTGGGTGTGTGTGTGGGTGTGTGTGGGTGTGTGTGGGTGTGTGTGTGTGTGTGTGTGTGTGTGTGTGTGTGTTTGTGTGTGTGTGGGTGGGTGGGTGGGTGTGTGTGGGTGGGTGGGTGTGTGTGTGGGTGTGTGTGGGTGTGTGTGGGTGTGTGTGTGTGTGTGTGTGTGTGTGTGTGTGTGTGTGTGTCTTTGCGTACGTGCGTGCGTGCGTGCGTGCGTGCGTGCGTGCGTGCGTGCGTGCGTGCGTGCGTGCGTGCGTGCATGCGTGTATACATACATTGACAATCCCGCGAGTCGGGCTAGCTGAGCCACCGCTGATACGCACCAACTTCACTATGTATGTATTCTTTAATCTGTATACTGCCATCTGCATAA
Source organism: Lamellibrachia satsuma (assembly GCA_033239005.1). NCBI lineage: Eukaryota > Metazoa > Annelida > Polychaeta > Sabellida > Siboglinidae > Lamellibrachia > Lamellibrachia satsuma. The sequence goes on from BSQZ01000004.1 coordinate 3,714,161, forward strand.
GGTAGTCAATAAATAAAATAAATTTGGTCAAGTCCAGTCCATTGCTAACAAGAGCAGTTACAATATGTTCTGGCTTAGCATATATATATATATATATATATATATATATGCTAAGCCAGAACATATTGTAACTGCTCTTGTTAGCAATGGACTGGACTTGACCAAATTTATTTTATTTATTGACTACCTTATGCAGATGGAACATTTGGGTTCAAATGTTTGTACGCGTTTCTCTGTCTCTGCTGTCAGAGTCTAAAAGGACACGACTTGTCACTTGAACGAAGGCCTTCGTGTGGCGGAATCAGGTAGGAGGTTTGCCGGTTGCTTTCAACAAAATGGGATTTTTAGTCGTTCTCCATCTCAGCATAGCATAACATATATGTAGCTCAATGCCATTGGTGAATGAACACATAAATGTATATGTATATATATATATATATATATATATATATATATATATATATATATATATATATATATATATATATATATATATATATATATATATATATATATATATATATATATATATATATATATATATATATAATATACATTTATGTGTTCATTCACCAATGGCATTGAGCTACATATATGTTATGCTATGCTGAGATGGAGAACGACTAAAAATCCCATTTTGTTGAAAGCAACCGGCAAACCTCCTACCTGATTCCGCCACACGAAGGCCTTCGGTCAAGTGACAAGTCGTGTCCTTTTATCGTTGAATCCGGCCGGGTAGGCGTGTCCACTCTTTATATAGCAACTAACGTGAATGTCCTGCCGCTTGTGCGAGGTCGCTGTCACGGATCAAAAACAAATCATGTGTGAATTGTAACAATGCAGACGTGATCACTGCCATTTATTCAAGCAAACCAAACGGTACGTCAGCGTGCAGACGTTACTGACGTAATAATCATCACTGATCTCTATTGTGCTGCATGACGTTAACAGCGACTCAACTTTTATCGCGTATCTTTGTCAATATGTTACGTGATACCAAATACCTTAAATACTAATTACTATATATTGTCTTTGGTGATACTCCCGTCAAGCATGACGCCAACTCCTATATTTTCCTGTCTAACGTTTTTGAAATTGTGCCATCTTGTGTCGAATGTTTACAGTGACCTTTGACATGACGTAGTGTTGTTAAATCGAAACAAAGGTCATGGTTTTAGGGATTTGGACCTATATGAGTTACTAAAACATAGCCGTTTGCAACTACAATTATCAGTGTTGAACGCACATCATCTTAATTTCATGGGCCGCGCTACACTGCGGCTCCGTGGCGACTTTTCAAGTTACCAGATCTAAAGTAGATTGTTTTGACGATTTGAACATAAATTTGCATTTTTTTTTACCAAATCGACTGCGGATGTTAGGGGAAGGTCGAGTATACTGGACCATCCGCTGTATTGGTCAATGGCCATATATCTCTAACTTACGGCACCGAATTCAACGTGGCTCCATCTGGCGACTGACTTTGAAATAAAATGTGCATCGAGGGTAAACAATGGCGGACTACGCAAAAACTTCGAACATGTGAGCATAATTATATTAGTTTTCTCACTTTCTGATGTAACGTTTGTGTGTATAAACAAAGTTATGTGAAAAAGTAGTTTGTAACGCTTCAGCTAACCGAGGCACATGGGCGGTGTAATAAGTATTTAAACAATGAATGAAGAAGGTCTGAAGAGCAAAGTTTCACTAGCTTTGTAGATATCTACCTACGGGTTCATCACTAAGCGATCCGGTATACTGGACCACTGATAATACGAGCTGCGACACCCCATCTTTGGGCAAACGATGGAGGATGACAAGAAGATACTTGACGGCTAATACTGATGCCTTCGTTGAATAAAGTTCTTTACACTTTGTAGCCCAAACTTGTTTTTCTATTAGCAATTGTATTAATGAATCCATTGATTACGCATATGTTGGAATTTCAGATCATCATACAATGTATAAATGCTTCCAGGCACAGAGACTCGTGACATTTTGGTCGTTTTCCCTACGTCCCCATTTCCTAAACCAACCCGCAAAGAAAACAATATACCCAACAAAGAAATCCATTGAATTGACCCGGTCCAATCTAATGTAAAAGTTGGTCCAATATAGAAGAATGGTCGTTATATGCCACAATCCAAATTTCTAATTTTCTCCCAAATGCCTGGTCGAATAGTTGCCATATTGTACCTATTGGTGCCTATCACTGACGAATTTCAAGTGAAATAGTGGAAAGCGCAACATTGATAGTTTCCTTTGATATATCGGGCCATGTTTAAGTGGTCCATTATACCAGACTTTCCTCCTACTTAAATTATTCACACGTTGCATATCTCATTATCAACGAACCGTATTCGTGGTGAGCTCAATGAACACAATCACAAAGTGGTCAAAAGTCACCAAGGTCACAGTAAATATTCGACGTTGCGATCGCGTCTGTTCACGTGTTACACGACCGTCGTGGTATTTACCTTCATCGCCTCTATTATATGTTGAGAAAGTAACATGGTGGACAATGCCTTCACGTAGTGACCATTTATCTTCTTCTTCTTCCCATATTCAGCCTAGCCTCAGTGTGCTGAGGTGTTTTAGCATCTTTGTAAACTTGCTTGAATTAAATAAAAAACTCTTGATAATTATAATAAAACATTGACATAATTGCGTCTTTCGGGCTTTCTGTACCTTTTTAGTATTCTCTACACAGGTATGACATGAATACTTTGGGCCAATCCAATGCAATTTTCATGCAGAACACCGAAAACACCTGATATTAGGGCTCATAGTGAAGAAATTATGCAAACATGTGTAGTCAACTTTGAATGTAAACACAAGCTGCAGTGACGACAACTTATTTGAAAACGCCCTTGAACAAATAAAGCGGTGACAACATGCGTAAAATTTGGTACAGAAACATTTATTTTAGCATCACTCATAAATATGAACTCACACTTTACAAGACCAGGCATGCACACATAGAACACGGGTGAAATCGTTAACCATTCGGAGTGGCCTTGTTGAAACATATAGATAGTTTTACTTGGTCCCAGTCGTTTTTCATGTTCTGTCTGCTGTGGGCTCCGGAAAGCTAATGTGAGCACAACATGACTATCAAACTGCTAAAATGTTAAATTTAAAGTCCTAAATTGGGATTTGGAGTTGTCCGTGTCCGACATTACACAATTATGTTATATGAATACTGGAACTCTGGTTATTGCTTTTTCTTCCAATCGTTGTGTTCCAATGAAAGAGCGTAATAACAGTGCTCCTGTCCGACACTTCGGTAACTTACAATAACAATTAAATGTATCCGCTGACATCCGGGACATCTGTGAACTATGAATATTTAGTGGTTGGGTCATAGCGAGGTCATCAGCCAAGCGCCGGATGTACGTTAACAGACGTGGACAAACACATGTAGCTGGGACGACATTGGATGCGGAACAAGCATCTTTCAGTATTCTTCGTCCGCCGTGTGCTCGTTATCCTGGTCGCTGTCACCCGCAACCTCTTCGTAATCCTTTTCCAGCGCTGCCAGATCTTCCCTCGCCTCAGCGAATTCCCCTTCTTCCATCCCTGTAATCATGGAAACATGTTTATCCCGTTGTAAGCCAACCAATGCCACCCGTGTTCTCTTCCCAAATCTCTGTCCCATGTGACAAATGATGCCATAACAACAACAACAACAACAACAGTCGCTCTTGTTGTTGCTCTTGCTGCTGCTATTGTTGTTGTTATTGCTACTGGTGTAGATGATGGTGATGATGCTTATTAGTATTATTATCATGATGATGACGACTATTGATTGATTGGTTGATTGATTGATTGGTTTATTAATTGATTGATTGATTGATTGGTTGGTTGGTTGGTTGGTTGATTGATTGATTGATTGATTGGTTGGTTGATTGATTGATTGATTGATTGCATTGTAAGAAGAAACCATAATCAGTTCTACATCTGGATAGCCGGAGCTGTACTCATACTGACAGATATGAGGCAGCCTGTGGTTTAGCTTCCTCGACTTACGAGTGCGTAAATGGTTACGTACTTTCCCCGACGTACCAGTGCACATATGTTTACGCACCTTCCCCAGTATACCAGTGTGCAAGCATTTACGTACCTTCACCGATGTAACAGTATGCAAAGGTCTACGTGCCTCCACCGACGTACCAGTGTACAAATGTTTGCATACCTTCCCCGACGTTAGAGTGTACATGTGTTTACGTACCTTCCCCGACATGACAGTGTACAAATGTTTTCGTACCTTTCCCGACATACCAGTGCACAAGTGTTTACGTATCTTCCCCGGCGTAGCAGTGTACAAATGTTCACGTGCCTTCACCGACGCACGGGTGTACAAATGTTTACGTACCTTCACCGACGTACCAGTGTACAAATGCTCTCTTGGCGTACATCAGGTCAAACTTGTGGTTGAGCTTGGCCCAGGCGTCTGCGATGGCCGTCGTGTTACTGATCATGCAGACGGCGCGGTTCAGCTTCGCCAGATCACCTCCTACAAGCGAGAACAAGAGACACGTACGTTGATGATAACATAATAATAATAATAATGATAACAACAACAACAGCAACACCAGTGCTACTAATACTACTACTAATAATTATTATGTTTATTTTGCAACATAAAAGAACACAGGCATTGCATGGTAAATACAATACATGGCAAATATATGGTAAATACAATATATGGCAAATATAATGATTAATGAAAATAACTAATTGTATGGATCTTTTTGGCATGGTCCGTCCCTGCCACACCTTATAGTAAATCCGCTACTCCTAAATAAAAAATCGGGGGAAATGGGAAGACTCCTGGTTGTGACTTCAAACTTATCATCAGGATTATTTCAACGTTCAAGCTGATATTGCTTTAAGGTTTGAGGTTTGAAATTCAGCAATATTGTTGTGCACTGTTTTGTAATCGCCGCTAGTGTTCACACAAGTGCCTTAACAGACACAAGCATCTACAATCGCCGTGTCTTCTTGTGTGCCCACAGCCTTAGCTGGGCTTGACATTGTCAATCCACCAGAGAACACAAAGCAGCATTAGCTAAGGAACATTGTACGTTGGACATGAGAAAGTATGCATTATTACAGAGGGTGCTAAATGAATGGAACAATCTGTAAAAGTATTGTATTAATACTAGCAGTGTGAATATGTTTAAAAATAAAATTGGGCTGGCTATGTGTAGATGATAAAATGGTTGGACTCTCGATACCGCGTAAGCCAATGGCGTCCTTGTCCACTTGCCATCTGGAACTTTTTGGATGGCAATCTTGTTCAATCTTTTTAAATCATCCCATTTTTGTCTACATCTTCGGTGTTTCCTGGTAGTTGTCATTCTATGCTGGTTTGTACCAAGTATAGCCAGTCTGACTTTGTGTCTTTCATACTAATCTTTGAGCCTTGGTATTTGTATTTTGGCACCAGTTCAACCTCAGTTGCATCAATCCGCACTGGATTCGGGGCATTTGTCTTCGTTTCATTGGTTTTTAATTGATCGTCGTTTATATGAGTGTCATAAAACAAATAGTCAGACTTTGCACACTTAGGGGAGACCGGGGCTAGTTGTACCAAACACAGCTTATTAATGGAGACCGGGGATAGTTGTACCAAACACATCATATTTAGGGGAGACCGGGGCTAGTTGTACCAAACACAGCATATTTAGGGGAGACCGGGGATAGTTGTACCAAACACAGCATATTTAGGGGAGACCAGGGCTAGTTGTACCAAACACAGCATATTTAGGGGAGACCGGGGCTAGTTGTACCAAACACAGAATATTTAGGGGAGACCGGGGCTAGTTGTACCAAACACAGTATATTTAGGGGAGACCGGGGCTAGTTGTACCAAACACAGCATATTTAGGGGAGACCGGGGCTAGTTGTACCAAACACAGTATATTTAGGGGAGACCGGGGCTAGTTGTACCAAACACAGCATATTTAGGGGAGACCGGGGCTAGTTGTACCAAACACAGTATATTTAGGGGAGACCGGGGCTAGTTGTACCAAACACAGCATATTTAGGGGAGACCGGGGCTAGTTATAACAAACACAGCATATTTAGGGGAGACCGGGGCTAGTTGTAGCAAAAGCACCATATTTCAGGATTGCGGTTCGAATTGTTACCCGATTGAAACTTGTTAATGCCAACGGAACTGTAAATTTTCCCGCAGATAGCAAGTGCATAAACAAGTGCTTAATGCAATATACATTTGCGCAATTATACGTTTTATGCGGACTCCTAAATCGTTACAATTTATCCCAATGCGGGGCAAGTTGTAACAGCTAGCGGGGCAAGTTGTAACACAAATGTAAAATGTAGCATACCAGTATACGAAATTAATAGCTTTGAATTGTCTGAATACATATCTAGGATATATGACTAGCAAATAAGACGTAATAGGACCTACCTAAAATACTTATATAAATATAAAAGTAATGGGCAGATCAGATCCCCCATTGGAACACTGTGAAAACAGTGTAATGAACAGAATCATGTTAATTACAAAATATTTATTAACCGCCATCCGATTCACAATGGATGGCACTTTTCCAACACTTTGCCTCCCCGAGGGACATTTTTTGTATGACACTGCAATGTTATAATTTGCCCCAGCATCGTCTCATTCACAACACCTGTGATTACATTAAAACATACTTAAAACGCTGCTTAACGGAATATGCAACAGCTGGAACATAATATATTCATGGCTAGAATTACCAAAGAAGAACAGCATAGGATAAATCATAAACATTGACGAACATACTGTTACCATACGAAATAATTTGCATTCGTAGTTTTGTACATACCCGTGTTATGACTAGCCCCGGTCTCCCCTAGCGTGTTACATGTTCTGTATCCATTCATTTGATGGCTACCCATGTGAATTACAATAATGTATTAACAGTTTCTGTTCTGAACGACTGGACAACTTGGAAGACGGTACAGTTGTGGCGTTTAAAAAAATTATTAATCGAATTAAAAGGTACGTCCTCATATAGTCCTTGGAACTGTTCAAAGCGGTTTACACTTCACCCCCTGGCAGACCTGTCAACTCGGCTTCTCTGGGAAGCATTCAGCCATGCTGCTAGTACTCTTCGTTCACATATCCACCACTGTCTATAGCCAGGTGCTCGGTTATACAGCTGCGTGAACTGAGGCAATGTGGAATGAATGAAATTATCCAAGAATCGAAATGGCGGCAATAGGATTCGAACCCGGGTTCTCTTGATTGAGAATCTGATGCTCTAACCGCACACCACCGCGCCCCACTGTTAAACACCATGGAATTTAATGATAAAATAATGTGTGTCCTCGTGTCGATCACATGGGCCATATATCTAGAACTCGATGACCTACCTGGAATAACAGTCGGTGGTTGGTAGTTTATGCCGACTTTGAAGCCAGTCGGACACCAGTCGACGAACTGTATGGATCGCTTCGTCTTGATGTTGGCAATGGCGGCGTTGACGTCCTTCGGGACGACGTCACCGCGGTACAGCATGCAACAGGCCATGTACTTGCCGTGACGCGGGTCACACTTCACCATCTGGTTGGCCGGCTCGAAGCACGAGTTGGTGATCTCCGCCACTGTCAGCTGCTCGTGGTAGGCTTTCTCGGCTGCAATACACGGGTGATGGGTGGATGGATTGTGGATTGGTCGGTATGCAGATACAACGGTGTGTCGATGGGTTATACATGTGTGTGTGTGTGTGTGTGTGTGTGTGTGTGTGTGTGTGTGTGTGTGTGTGCGTGCGTGCGTGCGTGCGTGCGTGCGTGCGTGCGTGCGTGCGTGCTTGCGTGCGTGCGTGCGTGCGTGCGAACGAGCGAGTGAGTCAGTAACTGAGTCAGTGAGTCGTATTCTTATTTAAATATTAACCCAGGTAAAGCAGCCCGGATGTTGACCAACGATTCTCGGCTTCCGAAATCTTTGTATCCGCTGTAGCAGCACCTACCGGAAATGATCGGCGCGTACGTGACGAGCGGGAAGTGTATTCTGGGATAGGGCACGAGGTTGGTTTGGAACTCGGTCAGGTCGACGTTGAGGGCGCCGTCGAAACGCAGTGAGGCGGTGATCGACGAAACGATCTGTCCGATCAGTCGGTTGAGGTTCGTGTAGGACGGCCGCTCGATGTCGAGGTTTCGTCGGCAGATGTCGTAGATGGCCTCGTTGTCGACCATGAAGGCGCAGTCGGTGTGCTCCAGTGTCGTGTGTGTCGTCAGCACCGAGTTGTATGGCTCCACGACCGCCGTCGACACCTAGCGACGAGGTCAAGGTCACAGGGTCAGAGGTCGCTGTCAAGGTCATAATTATCCATCCATCTTTACTTTTGCTCATCACCACAAATAAACGCCAACGCTGATATACATTATAATAATTATAGATACAATCTAGCCTTGTTATGAAACATTACGCAAGAAGGGGAGAAGTTCGCAGTCACTGCGGTGTTAATGATCGAACCAGGAGGTGAGTTGCATATCATATTAATGTTATTATATGGCCGACATTTAACAACTCGTATGAGTCTTGTTGTTGTTGTTGTTTTCTATTACTACTACCACTACCAATGTTATCTGAAGTAGATAATCATATTCCATTGTAAAATGTATTTTCCGTATTTCATATCACATCAATTCGTACACTTTCCCGTGTCCGCCCTTCCAAATGTTCGACTATTCAAACAGCCATCCATCCAACCATCCTTCCACCTAACCAATTTATCAGTCAATCAATCGACCAATCAATTAACCAACCCGTCACCCCCCTCCCGTAGCCTCATACACCCTGGTTTACCTGTGGGGCGGGGTAGACGGCGAATTCCAACTTGGACTTCTTGCCGAAGTCGACCGACAGTCGCTCCATGAGGAGGGATGTGAAGCCGGAACCCGTGCCGCCGCCGAAGCTGTGGAATATGAGGAATCCTTGCAATCCCGTCGTCTGGTCCGCCTGCAAGCCAGAACACTGTTGTATGATCAACTCACCCTATTCAACTCTCACTCACTCACTCACTCACTCACTCACTCACTCACTCACTCACTCACTCACACACTCATTCACTCACTCACTCACTCCCTGTCCTGCCAGGCACATAACACATAGAACAATCACGCCATCCATTTCTAGATCCTGTGTCTTTATTTTCTGGGTTTGTGTCTCTCTAGCTATGGTTTGTGCCTCTCTAGCTATGGTTTGTGCCTCTCTAGCTATGGTTTGTGCCTCTCTAGCTATGGTTTGTGTCTCTCTAGCTATGGTTGACAATGCCATATGTTAAAAAAACAGACATAAACTTGCGGCTGTGGCTTTCCATAAGTTGTGGTCTCTAAATCAGACACCACCAAGTATCCATAGAGCTCCGGTTTCGACTCTACAATGCGTTTATCTTTCCTATGTTCACATCAACATGGGGGCATGTGGAGCTAACGCCATCATCGTCAGTTGCGACAAGTCATCGGCATTAGATACTCTCGGCGAATCTCAAACAATGCCCTGTACCACAAATGTGCGGGCGAACCACTGAGTTTGTCTGTCAATGCTCCGAGTCTCTTTAGACAGGTGCTCCGCATTCCATCTGAAGCCCTGCACAGCTGGTCACATATAGAATTTTCACACCCGCTGACGAGGCTGGTTGGGAAGGGCCACCTCGAACGACACTACCACCTACCACCGACCAAGATCAGCAGGCAGTCGGCAATCATCTCCTCAGCCAGCCAGACCAAGAATGGCTGAGGTCACATGACTGAAAATGGTTTTGTCTTACGCTGATATTTTGCCGGAACATACTGAAAGCGGCACAGGTGAAACTGTCCCCACTACTTGTAATGAGGCAGTGACTCAAAAATGCGTTCACACGTACGACAAAACCACTTTCTTGTAGTTGGGAGGAGGAAAACTGTTGTTTCATCTACGTGGGGCTTCAATATTTTTTTAGGCCTACGAGAAGTTGATAGTCTCCCAGAAAGTTCCAATTAATGCACAAACAACAACATGTTAAAATGGTTGCCAGTTGAAAACAATATGGAGATTTGGCGTCATTTCGATGTAGTGGCGCCTCGTACGATCAATGATCGAAACAGACTGCGACGTACGCACCATCTTGCGGACACGGTCGAGGACGAGGTCGATGAGTTGTCGGCCGACTGTGTAGTGGCCTCTGGCGTAGTTATTGGCAGCATCCTCTTGACCCGTGATCAACTGCTCCGGGTGGAACAACTTGCTGTATGGCCCCGTCCGCACCTCGTCTGTAATATGTAACATGACGTATTCGGCATTAAACATGATATATTTGTTAAATTGATTGTATGTGCGTAGACCAGGA